>VZTM01002701.1:2334-23443 GCA_013400555.1 Jacana jacana | reverse complement strand
CAGAGGTATTGCTAAGAGGCGTATTCCTTTCCTTGGAAGGAGAGCTTTCTGAAATAGGAGCAAGCAATTTCAGTATTTCCTCTCTTTGTCTAGTGGTTAGAATTTTCCTGCAGCTGTAGAAGAGGCCTTGTGTCAACCTTTCTTATGTCCAAGACAGTGCGCTCATCACAGAACTAGAGAAATCCCTTGCTCCTATCAATGCTAGTTTGCTCTGCAGCAGAAACATGACCTAAGGCACCAGAAGAGTGGCCAAGTCAGAATTTGTTCCTTAGACGTTAGAGCATTTTTTCTTTTATATTATGCAAATACTTCAATGCAAGTTGGAAGTCCTCTTGCAAAGCAGAAGAGAAAACCCAAGAATGTCTCCATCTTGGAAATTCTAGGCCTTGACATGGTATGCAAAAGTTGTATAGTATAGTAATTCTCCTGAAAGTTAACGTTGCATATGGTACCATGTGCTGAATGCAGTGCTGCTTGTATATAGCAGATGCAGCCAGAGCATGTCTCATTTTTTAGGCCTTTTGAGCAAGGATATAGTCTTTGGAAATGTAAACTGTGAGAAATAAATAGGTGTTTGATTTGGTCAAGTTTGTGACAGTTCTTGGTATAAACATTTTGGAGAACCTTAGACACCACTGTTTTGTGTTTAAAACACACAGAACACATAGGATAGGATTGACTTTAGGGCATTGGCCTCTAAACTTTGGCAGCTGTATGCTAATATCATGTTTTAGTCAAGGGAGATTAATATTTGGTATAGGTAGTGGGATTTGGAGAATTGTCTACCTGATGTCTCAAAGGAGACCTAACAACAGAAGTACCTAGTAACTTGAAGAGGTGTCTTAAATGGTATCCAAGACATCATCAGCCTGAAATTTTTAAGTTATGACACAGAACTTTTGGAAGACCCTTGTCCTGATAGAGAAAGGCTAGAGTCATTGTGTGATACACCAAAGCATCCGGTTTACACTGGATATGGAGGTGTGAGCTTCTAAATTGAGTGCAGTTCATCAGTGTGATTAGGGAGAAATAGAATAGATAGGAATGCATTTGGATGACTGCAGTTTGAGGCTGAGTCCTACTAGTATTATTTGGGGGGAAGCAGTAGGTGCAAAGTAGAAATTTCCTTGGTCACTCTGTTAGGAAAGTGCATCATTTCTACCAAAATTGTACTTGTACATGAGTCCCATTTGAGTTTTGCCCAGCAGTTTATTTTACAGAATACTCAGTCTGAAAATCAGCAAATACTTTCGTAAAATTAATCCAGAATAGAATTTTAGTGTTTTGCAATAGGCTTCTCCCCTCCCTTGCCGGTATCAATTGGTAGAGGGGACTCTGGAGAGGACACCGTGGAAGTACATTTTTGCTTTGTTTAGAAAGTCCGTTTCATTGTCACTTTTTGTGATGGAAAGCTTATTCTTCTTCAGTTATCAGAGACCGGTATTTCCTCATGAGATTTATGTGATTTATTTATTGATTTATTGATTTATTTTACTTCCTTTGGTCACCGTCTACTGCAGTGACACTACGCAAACAGTGCTCGTGCAAATACTGCTCTCATCCAAATTCCTCTGTGCTTCATAGTATTTTCCTGCTAAAAAAAAAAAAAAAAGTGGGACATTAATTAATTCTGCAAATGTGTGGCCTCTGCCTCAGATCTTATGAAGATGTTAGCTGTTTTGTAGGAGGGGACACTTTGATCTGTTGAGAAAGACGAGATTCTGTGTGTTAAACTGCATTCTGAAGAAAGAAACTTTCTACAATGAAGAGCAAGTGCACGGCACTTTACATTCAGTGCAAGCCACACTAGAGCACTGAAAATTCACCAGTGTACATAGCTAACACCACTAAAATAATGAAAAAGTAATCCTGTGATAGATTTCTTAAAAAAAAATTATTGAATGTGACACAGTATTTTTTCTTAATGTCTCAATATGCAAAATAATGATTTAAAAACTCGGGAACTTCTGGTTCTATTTTGGCTTCCTTGGAAGCTTGGAATACTTATTTGTAATTTGAAATAAACAGTATCGTAGATATTACCAGAAGACAAGAATTTATAAACCAAGTGAAATAATGCAGGTGTGGATTAGAATAACAAAAATGCATAGCTAAGTCACCTTGTTTTGCTTGGTAGAGTGGAAGCATGAGAAAGAAGAAATGTTGAAACTATTCTAGAAACACAAATAGCAACATACTTAAAGTTTTGTGAAACCAGGTGGTTTAGATAGTTCTTCTTACATTAACGTCTGCATTCTTAAGCAGTATTTCTTGCTGAATTTATAAACACCATTTGGGGCTAATTAGTATGCCTTTAATGTATTTGTTCTGAATTTGCTTACTCTTCTGAATAAAATGTACTAAACATAAAATGTCAAATATTTGTTTGGATTTATAAGGTTAGGTGGGAGATGTGATTTTAAAGGTTTTTTTCTTTTCTTTTCTTTTTTTTTTTTTTTTAAGGCTCAGCTTTGATTTTGCTAAGACTTCAGTTTTAATGAAACTATATTACCTTTTCTTTTTCATAGCAAGCAGTGAAGGAGAATATAAGAAGAAGGGAAGCAGAAGAAAAGCAGAGGCGTGCTAAAATAGCTAAGGAAAAAGCAGAAAAAGAAAAACAAGAGAGGCAACAAAAGAAAAAGCGTTTGTTAGAAATGAAAACAGGTAAGTAATGTAGAAAACACATTTTATCTAATGTTTTACCAGAAATAAAGCTGCTGTTTTTTTCCTCATCTCAATGTGCTATCAGAAAAGACAGAATAAATGAATGATTTTCACCAATTAAGTTTACAGCAAAGAGGCTCTTCATTTTTGTTTTGTTAAAGAGCTTCTCTAATTACCTGCTTCCCTTAAGTTATTTTAGAGCTCATAATGCTGCTTTGTATTTTTCCTTTAGAATACATTGAACCTTGTGTGACCAAGTATAAGCTCAGTTACTCTCAGAACCCTTTACATTACCTGAGAACATTTTCCAAATCGGAAAACCATTTTCTTTCTATTAAAGATACATATTCATTATTTGTTCTTTTACGAGAATAAGCCCTTCCTTGAGTGTCAATTGTTATTGGGATAGGTCCCTATTGAACCACCTTAACAGAAGCCTAAGCCACACATTTTTAAAGTTGCTTATTTATGCTGTGTTGTCTTTTGTACCAAAAGAGACGGCAGACACTGTGAGTTCTCTGTTACTAAAAAAGATGTCTGATGATCCTCTATACTGCTATATTTTATCCCAGACTGAGCTTCTGGAATCCTTCAGAATGATACATGACTTACTGTGTAAATTATCGTGAGCTACTCTCATTTTTTTCCTGAGCAGATCTTGTTAAACAGTTCTACACTCAAACCCTGGTCGGCACCTTTGGCATAAATGATTATCTGTCTCTTCCACGTTTCACTAATAGCCAGAGTAGGTGTGTTTAGTTTCAGAGATTCTTCAAATCAAAAGTCTTTGATTTATTTTCATAAGAACATCCGTGTCTCGAGGTGTGAAACTAAAGCTTTCTCTTAAGATGGGAAACCAGGTGGCTGCCCTCTGAGCACAGAATTTCTAATTCTTTAGAAGTAAATTCAAGACCAAATCATAAAACTACCAATGAGTCTTTTTAAAGATAGAGGAGGCTGAAGAAGACTAGGAAAGGGTAAAACTGGTATGTCTATTCATTGCATGATTTCAAGTGTTTCAAAAGAGGTTAGATAGTCTTCTCTGAGACATGTTGTATGTGTGATTGATAGTGCTTTGGATGGAAAATTGATAGTCTTTCAGGGAAAATTAAAGCTCCTCTCAAGTCCTTTTCTTCATAATGTCATGTTCAGGCTTTCCTGAGTACAGTTGTCAATGTTACAGGCTTCTGAGTCCTATACCGACATGTGTATGTGGGCCTCTCGTAGTTAAACCTGCCACTTCAGGTAATGTATCTGGGAACTATTTACTTATCATCTACAGGTCAGCTACGTAATTGATTAAATAGAATCATAGAATCATTTTGGTTGGAAGAGACCCTTGGGATCATCAAGTCCAACCATCAGCCCTACTCTACACATTTCTTCCCTCTCTCCCCCTCAACACTGCATCCAATCCTCTCTTAAACACAGTCAGGGATGGTGACTCCACCACCTCCCTGGGCAGCTGAT
The DNA here is from genome assembly GCA_013400555.1 of Jacana jacana. Classification (NCBI taxonomy): domain Eukaryota; kingdom Metazoa; phylum Chordata; class Aves; order Charadriiformes; family Jacanidae; genus Jacana; species Jacana jacana. Next base: position 19,309 of record VZTM01002701.1, on the reverse strand, counting down.
TTCAGTGCCTGACCATTCTTTCTATGAAGTATTTTTTTCCTAATGCCAAGCCTAAACCTACCCTGCTGCAATTTGCTCTGTCATTGGGATAGCGCTAACTTGCTTGCTAGCAGCTGGTATAGTGCTATGTTTTGGATTTGGAATGAGAAATACTTGTAATAGCGCACTGGTGTTTTCAGTTGTTGCTAGGCAGTCAAGGCTTTTTCTGCTCCTCTATATTGCCCCACCAGCTGGGAGTGCACAGGAAGGTGGGAGGCGACACAGCCAGGACAGCTGACCCCAACTGACCAAAGGGATATTCCATGTCATAAGACGTTATGCTTAATGTATAAAGCTTGGGGAGGATGTTCAGTGTGATGGTGTTCGCCTCCCCAATAACTTTTGAATGTGATGGAGCCCTGCTTTCCTGGGGGTGGCTGAACACCTGCCTGACAGTGGAAAATAGTGAATTAATTGGTTGGTTTGCTTTGCTTGTGTGTTGCGGCATTTGCTTTAACTATTAAACTGTCTTCATCTCAAGCCGTGAGTATTTTATTCCTCACTTCTACTTTTATGATTCTTTTGCCCATCCCAGCTGAGGGGAATGAGCAAGCAGCTGCACGGTTCTAGTTGCCCAATGGGATTAAACCCCAACAGTTTGTTAGAAGCCTTTTTTATTTATTAAAATGTATAAGTGTACAGAAGGAGGTTTCTTGCCCTTGTTAGCACCCACTTAAGGTTCAGTCTGGAATGACTGATCTAAACAGCAGCAGGTGGGAAAAGATAAAGTTAGGGTCACTTGAAAACTATAAATGTCTCGAGTCTGATATTCACTAAACTGGCCAATGATGAGTTGTGTTTATTCTGTGTAGTTTCTTGTGATGATTCTTGTGCTTGTTCGTGGCATCATTTTAAGAGTCTATTAGAAAACCCAAATTCAAAACTTTATTTACTAATTGAAGAGGTATAATGTTGCTCTGATTCTGATGAAAGAATAACATAGATATTACCTGCTTTCTTCCTCCCCCCCTCTTTTATTTTTTTCCTAGCTGCTATTAGTTCATTTGAGAGGCTGTCTTATCATTAAGAATCTGTAATCAGTCACAACATGTTTACAGCTGATCTGCTGACAAATTTCGAACCAGGTCCTCCCAAATACCAAAATATTCCATCCTGGAGTGTGACTGTGGAGTAACTGCGTTATGCTTCTTATTATTTCTTTATTTTGTGACTAGATCAAGTGTTGGATTTGTAGGAACATTAGTTCAATTACTGCTTGAATGAAGTAGCTGAAAATTCATTGATGTCCTCATCCTAGAAAATATTTTCTGGGATTCAAACAGGTGCATATTTGAAGAACAAGTATAAAGTATGTGTACTAACTGGTTCTTTTCAGTGAAGAGATCAGAGTGTACTCTGCATCTCCACTCTGCATAATTCAGTAACATTGCTTTTTAACTGAAAATGACCTGAAGATTAGGGATGCCTGTGTATCACTGTGCTGTATGCCACTCTGGAGTTTCTTAACTGTTTCTCTTAAACTTTAAAAAAAGAAAGAAAAAAAAAGCCAACAACAAAACAAGCTGATGTTACTGGATTGACAATCATTAACAGCACTGGTTGTGCTAATAACTTATTCTTACACATTATTTGATATTAACACTACAAATTAGTTCTTACTCTCAGTCACTATCACTACCTATTTAAAGCAGTCAGTCCTTAACACCTGTGTCTTTTGGATGTGAATACAAAAATCCCATAGATCTGATGCTGTGAAATTGGCAATGATGGCTACCAGGCATGGCCTTAGTTGACAAGATGACATAGACAAACTCAAGAGCTCTTCTGCGCAAGAGAAACTAGAACTGAAGTGTTGGGGTTTTTTTTATTCTCTACCATATTCTCCCTTCCCCACACCTAGTTTGGGATCTTACTGATGTATCAGATGGTTTAATTTCTAGACAGTTCCCAACCCCTTTGTCTATCCCTAGATTACACGATCCAAAACCCTTCAAGGGGTGTTAATTCCCAGGGTTGCAGCAGTGCTTTCAACTGCATTTTTCTTTTCCTTTGCTCAACTGCTGCTTCTCTTCTTAATGTAAAAGCAATCTTTTCAGAACGCTCGTTGAGTTTTTTTTTCATTGACCATTAGTGACTTGTTTACAGTTCTGGAGCTTCTAATTTCAGCCTATGCCCATAATAATGTTCAAGGCCTGAGCTACTATCCAGTGCTTAAACGGGATTTATATTATCAGCCTAAACTTGTTTTGTTAACCATTGGTCTCATTTGCAACACAGACATTTAACCTGTCCTAGATTCTCCTTTGTTCTTGAAGTCCTTTCCTTTCTGTTTCTTCAGCCTTCAACTGCTTTTGGAAGCTATTTGAAGAGTAGGGGTTTGTTGCCTACCATGCCACTTTCTGCTGCATACGGTGGATTCATTTCTTTGTGTAAAAGTGACCTACATAATGCTGCAAAATTTTTAGCTTTTCAGGGGGTATTGCTGACTTTTTTTTTACAGTCAAAACCCTAAGATCTTAAAGAAATGTGTATGATTTTATTAATATCTACCAAATATGTGAGTTGAGCCAATAAGTTGTTTAGAGCACATTAGGACTGTATCATACTGGGTTTGCCTAGCACTATATGGATGTATTCAAACAAAAGGAAAATGATCCTGACTTAAAGGTAACTCCTGATTTTTAACTTGAACTGTTTTGAGGGGGAAATCCTTCTGGGTGAATACAACAATTTCATTTTTAGTAATGGACATTTGCTGCAAATGTGAGTTTTGAGGTGACCCTTCTCACAAAGGTATAGCCTTCTCACAACCTGTAATAGTCTTCCTTAGCTTATGTCGTGCCTTTGATATACAGGTGATAATTTAACCATCTAGATCAAAGCTTACACTGTCATCATCAGACTGATGTTGATGTGCTATTATCCAAGTTCAGTGTTGATATGGTAATTTTCTAAAATTAGTTAAATATGTATGATATATAATAAGTCTTCATAAAGTTTTCAGTTTGGTTTTTTTTTATATATTTCAGATATAAATAATTATTTCAATATTTTGTACACTTTAAAACATATGTAGTGTCCTATGAATATATAGTACAGTATCTTTTTAGAAAAACTTAACGTTTTAGGTAGGCTTTATAGTATAAATTTAGATATCTGCTAACAAGACCAGAGATTTTTGTTATTTGCATGGAATCATTTGACCTATTCTCTTGCAAGTATTATGTTGAGCTTTGGACCTGAAGCTAATGTCAGATTTAGAAGTCTGTAAATGGTAATTTGCTAAAATTCTCAATCTCTACTTTACATATTAGATATGGGCACTTTTTGTGTCATAATGATCACAGTTCCAATGGTTCACAGATATAAAAGGGAGTGTCTTAAGTTTACAGAATAAAAATATCAGCTCCCTATTTTCCTTTCAGCTCCATCCTAACTTGAAAAGTATGCAGAATTCATTAAAAATTTTGAATGTCTAGGAAGTGAATGATATTTGGTATTTTGAAATTTATGATAATAAAATCTGTCCTCTAAATACTCTCTGGGATACAAAGTGATAGTCATCATAAGATGCTTTGTCAATAAGATTGCTTTACTTGCTTCTGTGAAGCCAGTTCAAACTATCATCTACTATCGTTCCAAAGGTAAATAGCCACTGGAAGGGGATCTTTATGTAAATGCCACTTGTCTGCATACTATTAACATTCAGATACATACTTTCTCTTGCTGTTCGGATTCTCAGTAGAAAACACACCAATCAATTATTTTGATCTTATCACAGCGTAAAGAATTCTAGAACTGTGATAACACCAACTAAATTTATTGTAATATAATTGAGAACTCCATCATTGTGGCATCTTCATTGTGTCTTACTTTGAATACTATTTAAGTAACAAGCTGCTTTCATCAGTGGTTATTTACAAAGGCTGCCCTTTCTTACGCAAAAACAGTGAAGTAATGCCAAAGCGATGTCTTAAGCATCTGATTTCAAATCAAGAATATTAGTTTGTTTTCAGTTGTGTTATTCAGTTCCACTTTTATCATAACGAACTCATTTTAAATCCGTGTTCAAGTTCATTTAGGCAGTTGTGACCTTATTTACAGTCAATTCTGCAGCATCTATTTTTACAGAGGTTTTATATTGTTTATCTGGTCCTGGAAAAAAACATTCATCCCTCCCTCAGAAACTTGGTAAGAGTGTTTTAGGTTTTGGTTCTTCAAACTTTTGCTACTTTATTACTGTCTGCAAAGTTCTGAAATGAGAGTATTTTCCTTAGGTATGTAGTGTTCTGCAAAACAAAAGGACACCGTGGATCCTAGCACTGACAGTTTTAAGCAAGGAAAATAGTAAATGTAATTAGGTAATTAGAATTCAGATTCCAACTGATAAAATGCTTGCCTTTGAAATAAAAAAAAAACACCCCAAACCTACTTCTATTAGTAGGTACTGTCAAAGACCTTATTTTCCCTGCCTAGCTCAAGTCTGTAAGGCCTTCGTTTTATTAATTTCTTCTCACTCGGAGAGTAGAATCAATACTTCTTAATAGTGTTCCTTTCTTTCGAGGGGATTAAAGGACTGCAAATGTCACAGATTATAAAAATCTGCTCGTGTTCCATTGCAGCTGAGATACTGTCAGTGGTTTTTAACATATATTGATAATTTGTTGTTTCAGAATATCTGTGGGGCTACAAAACACAGGTTTTGTAAACACAGGTTTTGGACATTATTGCTAGATTTGCATANATAATTTGTTGTTGCAAAATATCTGTGGGGCTACTTTCCTGAAAAATACGGGTTTTGGACATTATTGCTAGATTTTGGACATTTGGATATATGGTTTTGGCAACTAAATTTACTGTGAAGGAAACAAAAGACCTGATAATGCTATAGATGAAGAAATCCAGAGGGTATAATATTAATATCCAACAACTGTTGTGTGTAAGGGCTCTCTTCTTTAGGGAGTTTCCCATTTTGGAATTTCAAGTGTTCCATTCACCTTGGTTACTCCCTGGGCTGATTATTTTTTCCAGTTGTCCTGGCTGTTTCCACTTAACCTCAAATAGGACCCTCTTCATCAAGAGGATTTCTGAGGTCACTTCTTGTTATTTAACTTTAATCTTAAGGATCACTTTAATTATGAGGCCACTGGGGAATAAATCTGTTCTGTCAAAGTGTAACTTCTTCCTCTTACAGTAAATAAAAACGAGGAGAAAGAACTGTGGGACCTTGTAGGCTTGCCTACTCGGTACTCACTCGCGTTAGTACTTAGAATCATTGAATGGTTCAGGTTGGAAGGCACCATAAAGGTCATCAAGTTCCAACCCCGTGCTATGGGCAGTTGCACCTCCCACTGGACCAGGTTGCTCAAAGCTGTGTGCAGCCTGGCCTTGAGCACTTCCAGGGATGGAGCATCCACAGCTTTTCTAGGCAACCTTTTCCAGTGTCTCACCACCTTCACGGTAAAGAATTTCTTCTTAATATCTAGTCTAAATCTCCCCTCATTCACTTCAAAACCATTACCCCACTGTCACTTCACTCCCTGACAAAGAGTCCTTCTCCAGCTTTTCTGTAGGCCTCCTTTACATACTGGAAGGCTGCTCTAAAGTCTCCCCAGAGCCTTTTCTTCTCCAGGCGGAGCAACCTCCTTCAACAGGTCTATGTCCTTCCTGTGTTGAAGACTTCAGAGCTGGTCGCAGTACTCTAGGTGGGATCTCAGCAGAGCAGAGTAGAGGGGTAGCTAGTGGGCAGTTGACAGTACCCTCATGACAAGCTTGGAGAGTAGATCTAATTTTACTTCATGCCTGTTAATAAAAATAAGGTCTTATATATGAGGAACAATTTGTGACAGATGTTGAGCGCAAATCCACTTGAAAGATGATGTCATCAGATATGTCATTAAGTATGGAGGTTATTTTTTAGTTGCAATTGTGTTGTTTTGACTGTAAAGTATAAATCTGGGTAAATAACTGAGAGCAGATGTTTCCTCGAGTATAATTGTCACATTTGTACTTGAAAATGATGCAGAGGATAATAAAATGCAGGTATGCTCAATTAAAACAAAAATCTGGCCTGAAAAACAATGTGTGTTACATCCGCAGAAGCCACAGCAAAAGATGAGATACAGCAAAACCTTATCAAGTCTCACACTGTAGAATGTTCAGGGAATTAGGTGCTTTTAGTGTAAAAAAAAAAAGTAGAACTGATCAGATTTTATATTAATTAAAACCCAAGAACTAATAGCCACAAGTCATGTTCTAACAAGATCTCAAAGGTGCTCAATCTTCTGAAGCATGGAGGTGTAGTTCATGCACTTGTTGGCAACCTGTGGGCTCAGAATGCAGCAGCTGCTATTTGTTGTATGAAGCAGTAGCTCCAAAAGAACAAGAGGTTTGAAGAAACAATTATTTTTCTTTCTGAAAATTTTACTTAGAAGTGGACCCTTTGGAGATAGTAGCTGAAAGGCATCTGTGAAACTGGAGTTTAGACAAAGCCTCTGAAAATATAAATGGCAGCTGTATTTGAGAGAGAGAGAAACAGTCAAAACAAGCAGAAATGTTGAAAAAATTAAAGGTCATTAAAGTAATGTCTGTAGATAAATATTCTCAGAAGACTTGTCATTTATGTTGTGGTAGTGAAATTTCTAAACAAATGTGAAGAGACTGCTGCAAACTTAAAACGGCATTGCCATGAAAAATAATTTAATCTCTGGAGCCATCGTTGGCATGGCTAACGTTTATGCAGATAGTAGGTTTTGATTTGAGTAAGCATTTTCTACTCCAAATACTACCTCACATCTCCTCCATAAGGAGTAGACATCAGAGTCTTCTTTAAACTCTCACTCCTGCTATGTGTAAATGCTTTTATTTTTTCTGTTTTTTACTGAATCATCAAAAGTTTCTTTTCTCAAGTTGCAGAGGAGGGGAGGAATAAATATCCTTACCCAAAGCATTGGAGGGTATGCTTTATTTTTACTTTCTTTAGTCCAAGGTTGTAAAAGAGCCAAGAACCTCCTCTGTCATTGTTGGAAAGCAAGCAGAAGAGAAGGTCATGTCTCTGACTCTTCCTTCAAACTGAGTCTGCTGCTGCTTCTATTTCTATGCTGTTCACTGTGACGCTTATCTTCACTCGACAATACCTCAGTGGTTGCACAGAACTATGGTCTTGTTACTGCATACCAAAATATTCTTGCTCTGAAGCTTGCTGACAGAAGTTACTTGATTTCTTTGGCAGCTTCTATCCATTGAAAGCTATTAAATGCAAATAGAAAGTCTTTGAATCACAAACTGCTAGAGACCAAGAGACCATTCTAGAAATGCACTTTATCCTGTCCTTTGTATAGGTGTTTGCTATTGGCTACTAGTGCATGGAAGATGCAGGGGTAGGTGGACCATTGATTTGATCCTCCTGGATATTCTTGGGCATTTATAGCCACCCAAACAAAAAGGGGCTTGCCCGCCCGAAGCTGTCTGGTATCTTTCCTTTGACTAAGCTTAGTTATGTAACCTGCTCAGAACTTTCTCATTCCAACAGTGAGAAATTACCCACATTTAAATTTCCTTCAGCCACTCATCTCTGTAGCACAGCTGTCAGTATGAGTGATCATTGTGCATATTTTCTGATTTATTGATTGTTTATAAATTTGAATGGAACTAGTAATGTCTTTCCTTGTGCTCGATGAACTCCTGAGATACGTGGTAACCAAAAGACAAGATGGTCATACACACCCACACACATATATTATATCCAGTTACAGATATTCTTATAAGAAGCTGCGTTCAGTTAAGAATGGTAATAGAGTGGCTCTGGCTGCTTTCTAAATGAAGTTGTAATTTATATGTCTCAATAACAGATGATATTTTTTCCCCTCTGAAACAATGCTAATGGAAATTCTTTTTTTTTTTTTTGGTAGTCTGACTGAAAAGCAGATGGGTTGCATTCTTGCCAGTGTCAGTAGAGTTGGAGCTGTGCTGTGTAAAGAAAAGAGAAAAATCATTAACAGTAAAACTTGTTGATGTTGACAGACTTCTTCATATGTAGGTGATGGTTCTATTAGATGTCCTATGTCCTATCACATCTTAACCTTAGATAACAGTGCGTAAGCTTGGTTTGTTGTAGTTATGAGTGATTAAATATGTTACTGAAACATAGTATTCTGCTTAATTAGGCAGTTTTATTTTTCCACTAAAAAGGCAGATTATCCCTAGTGAATAGAAAAAGGGTTTATAAGAAGATTGTGTGTTTAAACTGGCTTTTAAAAAATATTATCTGCTAATGCAATATGTAATACATTACTGGAATATCCTGTATTGTTGAGCATGTCAGAGAGTGTATATATGGATAAATAATTAATTTTTCAGACTGTTAGTTACTGTTTCTGTGGACTTAGTGGCAAGGTAACCTCTTTTTTATTGTAGCCATGTTTAGAGTTTCCACTGGAGATGGACAACCTGTTCTAGAGTTTGACCATTCTCAAAAGGAAGATGAAAGGCAATCTTACTTTTGAATGCAATTTCCCATAATTCAGTTTGTGCTCATTGCCTCCTATCCTGTCTCTGGATGCCTCTGAGATGAGTCTGGCTCAGTCATCTTTACACCCCACCCAGCCCCCCGTCACATATTTATATGCATTGATAAAATAACCCTGAGCCCACTCTTTGCTAGGCTGAACAATCCCAGCTCTCACCACATTCTTGTGACAGAGATCCTCCAGTCCCTTCATCATCTTCATGGCCCTTGAGTGGGTTTGTGTGTCCCTTGTACTGGGGAGCACAGACCTGGATCCAGCACTGCAGATGTGTACGTTGCATCTGTGCATTGAAAATTTTGTCACAAGATTACACGGTTCTATGGGAGGTGTCCCTGCCCATAGCAAGGGATTTGGAACGAGATCGTTTTTAAGGTCTCTTCCAACCCAAACCCTTCTATAATTCTATGAATTTCTTGCAATACTTGATGAGGGTCCAAGTAACCCCTGTGTTCCATTAGGAGTCACAGCTCCAGTCCGTGCAATGTTATTGAAACTCAGACTGATAGCCATGTATTCCTTCACTCACCTGTCAATGCAGATTATCTCATTGGTGCTGTGGCTTTTACCAGGAAAAGTTCCAAGCCTTACAGCAGCTTCAAGTTGAAATCTGCTTATGCTGGGCATTTTCTGGACAAAGGCACCCTTCCGCTCACAATTTCTTGCTAAGACTGTATCTGAATTTCATTGGAGTGAAGAGTCTGAGTTTAGGCAAACGCATTGTTAAATATTTTGAGACCTTCTCTGGACATTAAGATTGCTTTGTATTTTTATGTTGACAGTATAAGAACCTTCAGAAAGTCTTCTGACCTGTTCATATATCAGGCTCAGAGGTCTAGAAGTTGATAAGTGTCAGTGCCATGAATACTTCACAATAATCTCACTGCTTGATATTTTGAAACTGAAAAGATGGAACCACTTCCAAGTCATTGGATCTCACTTAAATTATTTCCCTTTCTGTGATCTGTTCTTCTGCTCCCTACACTATACCATACCCTAGCTAAAGCTTTCCTTTTTTGACGTTGTTCACAGAATGGTCCCTCAATTTTGACTCAGAGACATTTAGTCAGCCAAGCACTGCTTTGTAGTCTGTACTGGTCAAAATCAATCATTATATAAACAGATGAACAGGATTTTTTATGATGTCTTGAAAGGAAAGATACAGCATTAATAAAATTAAAAGATGTACCTTTTTTCTTCTTCTTCCTCTTCGATTTGTGTGAATAGTCTAGAAAAATCTCTGCTGTCATCGTACCAAGTCTGGTATTCACTTCCCTCAGAAATTTTTATACATTAAGGCACAAGACTTGATGTAGCTAAACCTGGAAGCAGGCTGTGAAAGGATTAAATTTCTCTTGATCAAAAACTGGGTACGGTATATCTGACCTNAAAAAAAAAAAAAAAGGCAATTTCTGTCCTAGTCAAACAATAAAAGAAGTATTCGTTCTGGTAATTACTGAATTGTGAGATCAGGGCTTAATTATTCAGACAAGAAAAACAAATCCAATAGGTTCAGCACTCCAAGTCTGTTTTTAAGTTATATTAAAGCTTGAGTGTTGCCATGGAGTTACTTCAAAGATGAAATATAGAGATAATTAAAGTCTTTGCTAACTTGATGAGTAGCCCTCAAGTTTTTGCACCCTTTTCCTTCTGTTCCAGCTATGAAATACTAAGGTCCTTTTTTAATGTATGCATATGTCCAGATTGTGCAGTTTTAATTTCAAATGAGGCTTGGTATTCAGCAGTTGGCTGTGTAATTCCAGTGTAACAAAAAGCTGTATGCAATTGCAATGCCATAAATCTATCCCAGTGGAAAATGACAGTTGAAGTCTCTGTAGATAATACTCTTTAAGTGTACAGACTGAGTAGGCAACATCAACAGAAAAGATGCTAAAGAATTCTTGGCTTGGGTTTTCTGAACCTCCTTAGTCTTTGATTAAAAGAACCCAAACAACTCAAACCCAGATTTTTTTAAAGGAGTGGCTGAATAAAGCTCTGATTCCTTGAAAGACAAATTAGAAATATTATATGTTTTGGTTTTTTTTTCCTGGTAAAGTAAACTTCTGGAGTCCTAGTATGATGTTTTAGTTTATATTGCACAGATTCAGAGGAACTGTAAAAATGCAACATTTTTTCATCCAAAGTAATCTTGTTGCACCACTCTTATTTTAATACCATATTGCTAATGATATTTGTGATTCTATCACGTCAGTGGACTACTACTTTTGGAATTGTGGAATATATCATGTGTCCTTTAATAAGTACATAAAATGCAGGAGTCGTTACTTACTGTAGTATCTGTTTCTGTCATCATAAGACATATTAAAGTTGTACTGTAAAGCTTATGGTACTCAGCATGCTGAAGGAGAAGGGTCTCTAATATTCTTAAGATTTTTAAAGATGTAATTAATGAAATTAGGTAGTTTATATCTGACTTGGCACTGAAATGTCAAGGGCGAAACTTACCAGCTATTTTGGCAAGTTTACTTCTGCTTTAGATGGTATTTAAAGGCAGTTGTATGGGTTTTAATTAGGTATGATATTAAAAAGTATTTAAATCTCCTTTTCTGCAATTGAAGGAAAAGAGATAATTTAGATCATAAAAGGGTGTACTTCTTAAAGGAATTATTGTGGGCTATGTAGCTATCTGCAAACCAACTGGAATTACTACCTCTGGGATGTCAAAAGATTGATACACCTGACCAATTAGGAAGCCAGTTGGGACTGGGGACAGTGCTCTGCCGCAGCTTGTGAAATCCGGTTTAAAGGTCCCATAGCAAGTATTAATAGTGAATAATATTTGCAACTTTTATACTAGCACTGTGGCAATGTTGCATACGGCTCTCCCAGGGCAATTTAAGAGATTACTAAACTTACTGCATTGTACACTTCCACTTCTTAAACTTTCTGTTACAGACCCTTGGGCAGTATTATAGATTGCATGGATACTCATAGTTACCTGTGTAGCTTCACAGGAGGTGTTGCAGTCAACTGTTGGTGTAGGCATCAAAAAAACGAGTTTGGAGCCTAACCATGTAGAAGTTTGACAAACAGGCTTTCTGCATGTTTGGCACACAGAAATTGTAACTATGAATGCTTTTATTTGCAGTGGTTACCTTTTTTCAATACATCCAAGAAAACAGGAAAACTACTAGAGGAGTTCTTTAATTCAAGTTTCTATATTCTCTATTTATTCTTCCATTAACTATTTTGCATACCAATGGAAACACTAATCTATAATCCAGTTTGAGACTACAGTATATTTCAGATAAGTATGAAAAAAAGAGAGTACCCATAAACGTGTTACAGCTATGCTACAACAAGCTGTGGTTTTGCAGTATTTCTATTCCATTATTTAAAATCTTGTTTTTATTTATGTCATGGTCTTTTTGTAGTATACCAGATTTTGAACCAGGATTTTTTTTTATACTGAAAACTATTAAGTTTTTGAAATAACTACAGAAGCTATAATAGTCTTGGATAGGCTAAATAGAGAAGAAATGACATGCTGAAATAGGATTGAAATTTTCCTTCTGTTATTTCTGCTTCCTAAAACAAAGCTTATGAACTCTTTTCCATAAACATTCATAATATCTTCTTGAGTACCATGTATTAAATCTTTTTTGCATTACTGTTGCTCAAAATGCTTATATTTTCACATTATAAAGCTTATAACAACTTTGATGTACCCTAATGTAACTAATGGCTTGGCCACAAAATTTCTTCAAGCATCACTTTGGTTAGAAACTGTTCACTGGGTGTTTTCGTTACAGACATCAGTGTTTTAGAGACTTGCATGCCATTAGGTGGAGAAAGGAAAGAAAGAAAAAAAAACCAAACCAACCAAACCAAACCAATCAGACAGAAGAAAACCCCAAAAAACCCACCACCACAAAACAAACACACAGGAAAACCTCAACAGGAAGCAGAATACACAATCTGAGTAATTTTTTGTTAGGTGTGTTCCCAACATTCACACCTTTAATAGTCCATTAGTCATAAGAATGAAAATTTCAGCATAATAAAACATGTTATACCCAATGCAAGGCAAGAGAAAAATCCGTATTTCAGTCTTCATATTTATTCTGTATCTTCTATGTATTGTTCAGAAAATAAATGTACTTAAATATTACAAAAAAATATAAAATATTTGTGAATTATCCATTGTTTTATTTTTGCTTACTTCTTTTGCTTAAGGTTGTTAACTAGTTTGGTAATACAAAATATAGAGAAAAGAGAACTAAATGTTACACTTTGTTGGGTAAAAAACTAACTGGAGGGTCAGGCCCAAAGATTGGTGATGAATGGAGTTAAATTTAGTTGGCAGCTGGTCACAAGTGATGTTCCCCAGGCTCAGTACTGGAGCCAGTTCTGTTTAATATCTGTATCAATGATCTGGACAAAGGGATCAAGTGCACCCTCAGTAAGTTTGCAAATGACACCAAGTTGGGTGGGAGTGTTGATCTGCTGGAGGGTAGGAAGGGTCTACAGAGGGATCTGAACTGGCTAGAATGATGGGCTGAGGCCAATGGGATGAAGTTCAACAAGGCCAAGTGCTGGCTCCTGCGCTTGGGTCACAGCAACCCCATGTAGAGCTACAGGCCTTGGGGAAGAGTGGCTGGAGAGCTGCCTGGCAGAAAAGGACCTGGGGGTGCTGGTTGACAGGCGGCTGAACGTGAGCCAGCAGTGTGCCTAGGTGGCCAAAAAGGCCAACAGCATCGTGGTCTGTATCAGGAACGGTGTGGTGAGGAGGACTCGTGAGGTGATCATCCCCCTGTACTTGGCACTGGTGAGGCCCCACCTCGAGTGCTGTGTCCAGTTTTGGGCCCCGTAGCACAAAAAAGATATTGAGGTGCAGGAGCGTATCCAGAGAAGGGCAACAAAACCGGAGAGGGCTCTGGAGCACAAGTCTGAGGAGCAGCTGAGGGAACTGAGGTTGTTCAGCCTGTAGAAAAGGAGGCTGATGGCAGACCTTATCACTCTCTTAGAGCTACCTGAAAGGAGTTTGTAGCAAGGTGTGTGTTGGTCTCTTCTCTGAAGTTATAATTGATAGCATGAGAGGAAACAGCCTCAAGATGTGGCAAACACTGGAATGGGCTGCTCAAGGAAGTGGTGGAGTCACTCTCCCTGGAGGTATTTAAAAGATGTGTAGGTGTTCTGCTTAGGGACATGTTCTAGTGGTGGATTGATTAGTGTTAGATTAACAGTTGAACTGGAAAATCCTAGGAGTCCTTTCCTAGGGGTGATTCTAAGGGGTGTCCTCAGATTACAGTTTTGTAGTTTTAAGGACCAGCATCTTGGGAGAGCAGCAAATCAAGCACTACAGGGAAGAAGAGGATTATCCTTAGAGGATATTTTAAGAAATTGAAAAAATTAAGATAAAATCACTTTCTAAACACAAATATACATGTAGAATTAACAAAAACTAAGGAATGGGTAAAAATGCAAGCAAAATGAACAAAAGTAATAACCCTGTGAAATTTGTAATAAAATTGCACAAACCCTGTATTTAAAGTAAGTTTTCCGACTTTCTGTTAAATAATTAAAAATAGAGACAATTTCAAAAGTGTTTATGAAAATCTAATTTTCATAATTTGAGTTAATCTTAGGGAACACAAGTTGTGAGCATGGCATATGTTTATATGTGTATTTCTGCAGATTTTTTTAATATATATATATATATGTGTGTAGAGAGAGAGAGAGACTCATTTTATGAGAACATTACCTCTATCTTAGAATCATATAATAAGTTGGGTTGGAAGGGACCTTTAAAGATTATCTAGTCCAACTCCCCTGCAGTCAGTCATATTTGAAACCTATTTTTCTTTAATTTGTGGGCAGAGAAGCTCTGGTTTTGAGACAATAGATGATTTTATGGTGTTTTGGGTTTTTTTTTAAAGAATGATTTGCATGTCTCAGTTACTAAAACCTTGTACCTTTTTTTGATATGATTTCCTCTTCTGCTTTTTAATGATATCCAGGCTTAGGGTTCTAAGAAGCTAAATTAGGTTCAACTCTTGACTTAGCAGTAGAATAATGAAAGTAAAAATGTTATTTCTGTAACGTCATAGTCACGATTTTGTCCATGCTGATTTGATGGTACTTTGCCAGACCTCCCTCTCTGCAGCTTTAAGCATTTTTGTCTAAATTATTTTTGTTGCCCTTGAAACCACTGCCTTTGAAAGATGATAGAATTCTTTAAAGCTTAATGAAAGATAGAATTTCTTTAAAGGCAGGAAATAAATAGAAATAGTGTTGGAAACAACATTTTCCATAATAATTTCCCCCCATATTCAGGTCTAGAAGGATGCCTTGCTTTCTTACTGGTAGTCCAGCACTTTCAGAATTCCTTAAATTAGTGGCATGGCATCTCATTCTCCCCATCAGCTACATTAGATCCTGATTTGAATATTCACTTTCTGCGATGCATGCAGAATTGTGAGATGTGTCTGACTGTATCCAGGGTGAGTGTTGACTGAGGGAGTTTTACCCAGTCGAAGCACAATGAGATTGCTATTGTGCAGCTCTTTATTCCTCTGTGGTCATTTTTCGTCATACAGTAAATCCACTGGAGTTGTGCTCTTTGTTCTCTCAGGCACAGACACCAAGGCTTAACAAGATTCAAAAATCTAACATTTTCTGATGTGTTTATTTGAGGAAATAGGGCGTTTAATGCTTGAATTTAATTATAATCTCACAGTAACTCGTAATTCTTTGGGGGGATATTATACATACATGTGTAATACGATGAGTAGAATTTTCCTGGACTACTTCAATTATTTAATACTGGCCAGAGGTTATTAAATATGATGGGAAAATGGCTTTTGATTAAAGATATCTATGGATATCCCTCTGTATCTTATCCAGTCCAATATCGTTCACTCAGCTTCCTGCTGAGAAACAATTTCCACTTTTTCTAACAATAACTAAAATTATCTCTTGTCTAACATAGCAAATCATTTAAGGGACAGCTCTTGAAAGATGACATGAAACTGATTATTTGCAGTTGCAAAAGGGTACTGAAATGAAAATATGAGTGAAATGACATTTCACTTAAAACTGTGCTTGACTCTCAGTATAGAAGAAGAGGAATGTGAAATAAATGAAAGAGTATTTGTAGCTAGTTCAATGTATATAGGACCAAATCTGTTGTGATTAATTGCAAGAGAACAAATTGTGAGTGTTAAAACCCTGATCGAAATCTGAAATAAATGGTTTTAATAATACCATTAATAACTTCTGTTGTCGTTGTTTATTGTTATTATTATTTACCATTAGATATTGCTATGATAACCTAGAGGGTTCCTTCACTCTCCTTTACAGAAGGCGAGGAGACTGGAGTGATGGATAGCCTGTTGGAGGCCTTGCAATCAGGTGCAGCTTTTCGAGACCGAAGGAAAAGGACACCAAGACCTAAAGGTGAATATTCTGTTTTACGTTTTATTTACCAGAGAAAGTTAAAAGCCTTATGGGTCCAGTGCTCTAGAACTTCAGTGCTATTGGGTTTAATTCTTTCTTGCAATGACAACTTTCAGGGATGTTCAAGCTGTTTTGCTGATAATAGTAGCACTTGGAAGATTAATTTACGGAATTCAGCGTAGCCAGATTATTATGACAAGACCTTTTGATACAGCCATATGTACTTGAACTTTTTAGGATTTATAGTTGAATGGGGGAAGTAAAAGTCATCTTGCCACATAAGTGAATCAAATAATTTCACTGGTATATAACTGTCAGTTTACCCCTAAAAATAGATATAGCTTCTAAATGATTCTACTTAGTAATGTTGTTACAATACTACAGTAACTTTCAAAGAGGTGATTTATTTCCATTGTTTCCTTGCTTTTGCAGATGTACCACAAAATCTCAGTCCAACCACACCTCGGCCTGTGCTGAAAGCTTGTAACCATGGTAATGAACCATATTCATGAATTGCATGCTCTTCTTAGCTTATGTACTTGATCTGTCCTTTCAAAAGACTGCTGTGATTTTTTCAGTTTTCTATATTAGTGGAATACTGAAACTGTTTCAGGACCCACTTTTTAAGAATCATCTGAAAATCGCATCCTGAAACTGTATTTACTGATTACTTTGCAAAGCACTCCTGTCTTTTATGGCTTTTTTATTTATTTGCATTTTGTTTCTAAATGTAGTACTTTTATAATCCTTAAGAACAATTATACAAGGATATTTTAATGGATTATGAAACCATAGGAGAAAGCAGAGATTGTGGAACATTTTAAGTGTTACAATGTGCTTACAGTACCAAATCAGAACTTGTTGGATTTGTTCTGTTTATCTTGCTTTTCTTGGTACTATAGCTGGAATGGTTTAAGCTATCATTTACCAGTATAAATCCAAAGTGATGTTGTATCAGCAAACTAATATTAAATGAATTGGTAACTGGCAAAATATTTCTCCTAATTTTAAGCATGAATCTTATGCATGTG
>VZTM01002700.1:23878-41127 GCA_013400555.1 Jacana jacana | reverse complement strand
GGAAGATAGTTTTTTCAAGGACACTGTATAGAAAATGGGCCTATGTATGCAAACATGTAAACTTTCCTAAATACTACTCAATCTCATTTGATTATGTTACTGAATAAGATCAAGGACTCAATGATAACAAACAAGCATTTGAAGCCCTGGTCTGTGTGCAGATCTAGGTGACAAAAATCTCTCTATGAAATGCAGAAATGTAGAAGTTTTGACTTTTGAATACCCTCTTGGAAAGATCAAAACAATTTTCAAAAATGTTGCCCCTCTTTTTTTCCCCACTAAGTCATACACGGGCAGAATGCTTTGAGCCATCTTTTGAGACAAGCTTGAAAACCAAACATGCAAAGCATAGCACACGTTTACATTTCTTCTCAGGTTCATTTCTTTATTCTTTAGCTGTCTTTCTTGTTATTTGGACCATCCTTGGTGCAAATTTATCAGTGCAAGAGACTAAGAAATCCTCATTCAGAAAAAAATAGTGTAAGTTCTATTTAAGGATCACTATCTTCAAAGTTTAGACTGGATATATAGAAAAATATGGCAAACTCCGTATTTAAGAAAGACAGAGTTTAAAAAAATGGTAACACTGAGGACAGCTAAAATGGGTAGGATGGCAGAATAGATGCCTTGTAAGGACAGACTAAAAAGGCTGAGACTTCAATTCAACCAGGAGAAGCCTAAGGAGGTGTGACTGAGGTGTCTGAAAAGTCATGAAAGTATAAGCTGAGGGCAGAACCTTATTTGCCAGATCTTGTGGTACTGGAAGTAAGGGGCAATTGCCAAAAGCAGAAATATCAGTTCAAAACAGAGGTAGATGCAAAATGTTTCTTTACAAAGCAATTCATGATCTGAAATTTGTTTTCATGGAAGCTGTGAAGGCAGATAACTATAGCAGATTCAAAAAGGAATTGGACAAATCCATGGGAACATTTCTATAGACAAGTAGTATAGGGGATATACAGGGATGTACCTTCTAACATCCTTAATCCAACAACTGTGGATACTGGCAAGGCATAAAGGGAGACACTGCAGGCAACAGGCAGGTTCTTGTGCTACTCTTAGAGAGCACGTGCCACTGCCACACTCACAGGTGAGATGGGGAAGAGGGACTGTCAGTTCAAGCGTGTTGGATCTGTATGTTCTTCTGATCCTACAATCTTTAATCAATGTTTTCTTCCTTAAAACTATGAGGTATGCACAGAATACCTTGGCAGACATTCAAGAAGCAGAAACAGCTTTGTGTAGAGGAGCTAAGGAAACATATGGATGCTATACAATCAGAGAATGTCCATGAAAAAGAGACATGTATCAATCATAGAATAGTTTGGGTTGGAATGGATATTTAAAGGCCACCTAGTCCAACCCTCTGTAATAACTAGGGACATCTTCAACTAGATCAGGTTGCTCAGAGCCACATCCTGACCTTCAGCATTTCCAGGCATGGGGCATCTACCACTTCTCTGGGCAACCTGTTCCAGTGTACACCTGCGTTGTAAGAGAAATGCTTCCTTATTTCTAGTCTAAATCTTCCCTCTTTTAGTGCAAAACTGTTACCCCTTGTCATAGAATCATAGAATCATTTAGGTTGGAAGAGACCCCTGGGATCATCAAGTCCAACCATCAGCCCTACTCTACAAGTTCTCCCCTACACAATATCCCTCAACACCANATCTCCGTAGCAGTAAATCACGTCGGGGTTATCACGTCGGGGTCACCATTAATGCCGCGGCCAGGAGCAGTCGAGCCCGACGCAATCAATCAGGAAGCCATTCCAGCAAGCACCCGAATCAGGAAGCGCACCCAGGAAGCACCTCTCTCAGGAAGCACTTAGGAAGCACCAGGGAGCACTACCAGGAAGCACACATCAGGAAGCACCCCAATCGTTCTACAGTTACAGGTCCTCATTCGCTAAGCACTACATTTCGGATAGGGAGAGGGGTATTGTCCACGAGCTTTCCACGCGCTTTCCACAGGCTTAAAGTTGCCCCATGATTGGCTACAACATTTGTGTCATTTGCTGTTTCCCACACTTTGTTTCGCCTTCACTATACTTCGTTTCACTTACTTCCACTTATTTGCATATGTGCCCTTTCAGTAACTCCCTCTTAAAGGGGCTGCTCTCAACACCCAGGTCCTTTTCCGCCAGGCTGCTCTCCAGCCACACTTCCCCAAGCCTTTAGCAATGCATGAGGTTGTTGTGGCCCAAGTGCAGGACCTGGCACTTGGCCTGGTTGAAGGTCATGCCATTAACATTGGCCCATCTATCTAGTCTATCCAAGTCCCTCTGTAGAGCATCCCTGCCCTCAAGCAGATCAGCACTCCCACCCAATTTAGTGTCATCTGCAAACTTACTAGTAGTGTTTTCTATGTCCCTATCGACATCATCAATGAAGATATTAAAAAGGAAAGGCCCCAATACTGAGCGCTGAGGAACACCACTTGTCCTATTACAACAAACCCTGCTAAAAAGTTCATCCCCATCTTTCCCTTAGACTCCTTTTAAGTGCTGAAAGGCCAGGCTGAACAAGCCCAACTCTCTCAGTTTTTCCTCACAGGCAAGGTGTTCCATCCCTCTGATCAGTCATACAGCTCTGTCTTCTCTCTCAATACTCTTGGCCAGTGACTTATGTGCTTCCCTACTATTTCTGCTCCTAGCTCACCTGTTATGCACTGAGACAGGCTAACTTTTATAAAGATTATTTTGGCCATACAGTGAATTTTCATGATTTAATAATATATTTTTGAAGGGAAGAAGGCCACATGGGAAATTACCAGATTAGATTGTTCATTTTTTTCCATTTGGTTTACTGGGTTTTGTTTGTTTGTTTGTTTGTTTGTTTTTGGTTTGGTTTGGTTTGGTTTGGCTTTTAAAAAGGTAGGTTATCTTTATGGAATAACTATAGAACTTCAGACAACTGAAATACAGTAACTTTAATGAAAACCTTAAATGATCTCTTAAATAACCTGAAAGAATTCTTCCTAAAAGTTCAACATTATTGATAAATATTTTTAATAAGCTTGCTCAAGAGAGTCATAAATATATAGCTCGTTTTCCATCCCTCTTCAAAGACTTTAATGGCTGCAGAAATTACAAGTCCTATTATTACTATTATTCAGTATCAAATAAGAACACCATAAAACACTCCACACAGCTTAGTCTCAGTCAGCAGTCTTACAGTCAAATTATCTTAAATAGAAAATCTTCTGTGTTCCCTTATTCCAAACACAAAGAAAAAACACCAGAGACTGCTGGTTGATCAGTAGGTGGCATAAATTATTCCTGACTCCCCACTACAGTCACAGGGCTTTGTGCAATTCCTATTAAAACCAATAAGAGCTTTTCTATCAGCCACAATGGCAGAAAGATTGGGGTGGTATTTTGTAATAGGGGGCCTTATGTGTAGAGTCACAGTAATTTAAAAATCATTGCTACTGAACAAAATGAACATAAAATGTCATCCCACAGCACTAATGATTTTCCAGCAGTTGGCCAAAGATTTACTTCATGGAGAAAAAGGCTGAACAAATAAGTATCACACCTGCAGTAGCTTTAATATCTAGCTTTATCCAATGATGCCATTTGAAGTACTTTAACTATTTTTCTTTCCCCTCCCAATTGCCACCGTACAAAGATAATGGGTGAATGCTAGGCATGCTACAAACAGCTGCATTCGCTCCCTCATATTATCTGCCGCCAGTTAAAGGAGGCAAAATAATCAGCAGTGCTCTTCCATGGGGAGAAAGCTGCCATCTTTCTCCATGTAGTTGCATGTTTGTCTTGCCTGAGGAACTCTTTCTCACTTCCTTGCTTCATGGTAGTAGATACTAATGAGGAGTAGAAATCTCAGCCTAATCATAGAATCATTTTGGTTGGAAGACACCCTTGGGATCATTGAGTCCAACCATCAGCCCTACTCTACGAAGTTCTCCCCTACACCAGATCCCTCAACACCATGTCTTATCATGGCATCACAACTTCTGGTTGAATGGTTTCTCTGTCTTTAGCTTGACAACTTGCACATAAGCTTTTTTGATATTTTTTTTTTCTTTGGACTAAACAAATACTAATGAAAATTAACAACATGAAAGTCCTGGAGATATCTGACTCCTTATTCATGCTGATGTCTCTGCTTGTATCATTTATAATGCTCAGTTCTATTCATCTTTACTGTTTGAGTAGCTGATGTTCCTCAGTACCAATGAACCACTGAAGAACAACTGGTATAGAGCTAAAAGGCTTTTATTCTTATGGGCATCTAAGATACTTTTGAGTATTGTGCTTCTCGGCAGGGAAAGATGACACTGACCGATCAAGTTTAGCTTTGACATCTAATATGAATAATACATCCCTTTTCCCTGGAAAAGTGCTAGTATAGCAAATTCCATGGAAGAAGAGAAAGAATAGAGGAGAAGAAGGCTTCCTATGCATACTCCCAAGCCCTCTGCATTATCTAAGGGAAGACCTTTAACGCTTCTTCCTTATAAAGCTATTTAGGTTGTGGTACCTCTGAGAACTCATTAGTGAAGGCAGCACAAACAGAAAGAATTGCAGGAGTGTCTCTGTCAGGAAATCAGAGCACGGCACAAAGTACCTGGAGATTTACAGGAAACAAAACTGCTGCTAAAGGATGATATTGTAAGATGAAAGGACATGTTTGTTGTTGTAAGTGCATAAGGAAAGAGAATAGGAAAAAAGGTTCTCTGCCTTTTTTTTTTTTGTTCCCCCTTCTCTTTCAAGTCTCTAAAACAAGAGTTTACAAGATTTGTAGAGGCTCAAAATTCACTTCTTACTGAGCTGTGTACTTCATACAAATCAATGAAGGATTCAGTGAGACTCCATGGCTTCTCACTTGCCTTGACTGCTCAGTATACCTCCAGGGCTTTCTGCTTGAATTTCAAGATTATCATTTGTTCATTTTCTATATCTAAATCACTTGATCTAAGAAAGACTATTAACTGTTCCTACAAGTAATGCCTTTTTTGGCTCCTAGACCCTTCAGTCAGGAGAATACAATAGGTGCAAACTTGATTATTTTCCTTTTTTTTTCATCCTTCAACAGAATACACATCCCTCCTATTAACCTTAGGAGATCTTACTGGATATGCCTTTCTTCACCTCCTTGTACTGCCTCAAATATGCCTTAAAACTTGCTGTCCATAACAGGTTGCATCACAGAAGCACAGCTTTTTAGGTAGAATTGTCTGATACCAGCAGCTGCCAGTAAGAAAAGCATAAAACATAGGGAAGGTATAATTAATTTATACCTTTCCTTTTTTCAATCAGCAGCATGTTATTAACAGCAAGAAAACTGTGGTTTATTAAGGCCATATATGTATATAAGCAGATCATCAGGGAGTTTCTCTCACATGTTTCCTCCTGAATTAGTTGCAAACTGTATACTGAGTCTCCTAAACTCATTTAAACTAGATAAGTATAATTGCTTAAAATACACAGGAACCATTCAAAGGATAAGTAAATCCCCACCACCTTTGTGTCATTCTGACTCACAGCCTTAGCAAAGCAAGCACTGAAGTCAGTGAGAACTTTTCCAGTGAAACAAGTGAGTTTTACATTTGCCCATCTGAGCTAGAAGAAGAGCAGACAGTCTTTGTGATCCTCCAACCCACATGTCTTCATGTCCCTATGGGCAAAATCAGCAGGACACACTGCACACCTCACTTCACACTGTAATCTCCAAGAGGAAGGTTACAGGGGGTCTCTTGCATCCACAGGTGAGACCAGGCTCCCAATGAGTCCCACTGTTCTCTTCTCAGCATTGCCATGCGTTGCAGGATAATTTGGCACTATCAGTCTTAAGTCTCTCCTGCTGGGTTTTTTCCACCCACAAGAACAATTCAGTTTATTCTTCTGTCCACTACCCAGAAAAGAGTATGGCTACAATATGGTAGCTGCATTCAACCTCCTGATGACCATACATGGTTTGAGAGCCACAGGCAACCCATACTTGCTCATAAAAACTCAGTGTTATCCTGCCATTTCAGTTCCCTTCAGTCTGCTGCTACTTTAGAGTGAAAATTTGGAGATTGTGAGTTTATAGTGCATTGTTCAGCTCCTGAGTAAATTGCCTTGGGTCCAATGAAACTAGTACAACTGTGTTTGTTTACATCTTCTCTGAATATGGCCACAAACTATTAAATCAAGTTTCCCTATGTGACTGTAACAAGTACTATCAGTGGGACTGTGTCTGCATGGAGTGGACCAAAATCCTGGCATCATGCTGAATCAAACTAATCAGGGTGATATTATTGCTAAGGCTGTGAGTGTAATGAAGCAAGAGAGAACACAGAATTGCTCCTCTCAGTGTTGTTTTAGGGGATTGGTTCCTCAGCCCTATAGTCCTTTTGAAAATATATAGTGACACAAATAGTGTTCTTTCATATGATCAGCCAGGAAGCCTGTAAATGAAATCCATTGTGATGTTTCCACAATCTGGAGGTGCTACGTAAAGTGAACAAGCATCACAAAGTATGAATTTTGCCTTACGGAAAGCTTGAACAGAATTGGTTGGATGGTCTCATCCAGAGGCTCAAAGGTCAATGGCTCAAATGTCAACATGGAGATTGGTGACAAATGGTGTCCCTCTGGGGTCCATACTAGAACCAGTACTGTTTAATATCTTCATCAATAACACAGTGGGACTGAGAGCATCCTTTGCAAGTTTGCAGAGGACACCAAGCTGAGTGGTGTGTTTGACATCCTGAGGGACAGGTTGCCATCCAGAGGGACCTGGAGAAACTCAAAAAGCAGGCCCACATAACCTTCATGAAATTCAACAAGGCCAAATGTGGGATCCTATGCCTGGGCTGTGGCAATTCCCAGTATCAATAAAGGTTGGGGGATGAAGGGACTGAAGGCAGCTCTGACAAGAAGGACTGGGGGTACTGATGGATGAAAAGCTGGACAGGAGCTGGTAATGTGCACTTGCAGCCCAGAAAGCCGATTGTATCCTGGGCTGCATCAAAAGAAGCGTGGCCAGCAGGCTGAGAGAGCTGACTCTGCCCCTCTATTTCCCTCTGGTGAGACCCTACCTAGACTACTGTGTTCAGCTCTGGAGCTCTCAGCACAGGAAAGGCATGGACTTGTTGGAGCAGGTGCAGAGGACAGATCTGAGGGATGGAACACCTCTCCTGTGAGAAAAAGCTGAGAGAGTTGGAGTTCTTCAGCCTGGAAAATAGAAGGCTTTGGGGAGATCTTATTGCAGCCTTCCAGTATTTATAAGGGATTTATAAAAAAGACGGGGACAAACTTTTTAGCAGGGCCTGTTGCAATAGGAGAAGAGGTAACAGTTTTAAACTGAAAGAGGGTAAATTTAGACTAGATAGAAGGAAGAATTTTTTTTTATAATGAGGGGCGCGAAACACAGGAACAGATTGTCCAGAGAGGTGGTAGATGCCTCATACCTGGAAACGTTCAAGGTCAGGTTTGATAGGGCTCTGAGCAACCTGATCTGGTTGAAGATGTTCCTGCTCATTGCAGGGAGTTTGAAGTAGATGACATTTAAACATGCATTCCAACCAAAACCATTCTCTAATTGTATGATTCAATGTTGAGGTCTCATGCAGACTTCTCATCACAAGTGCTGAACATGCCAGAATGGTTCTAGTCTTTCCTTCCACTCACATATCATTTGGAAAATCAGCCACTTCTAAATTAATTAGGAGTTCATCCTTGACAAAGGACAGTTTTTCATATATATGGCTTTATTTTTATAGTTTTCAAAGCAGTTTCCCTCCAGTCATGGTTAGTCCTACAAAATGTTATTACTACACTGTTGTTTTGTGTGTGAGTAATCACTCCTTTATTTAGTATCATGGACACAATTTTGAAAATTATTTTGATGACAATTGCTATATTTTTGGAATTGACTGATACATAACCTGAATAAATTCGTTGTTGGAGTGTAAGAAATACTATGAGGCATGTGCACAAAAAATGAAATGGTAAGATGACAAATATATGAACTCAGTAAATGTTCCTGAGCTCAGTACCTTGTCCAGGCAAAATAAGAAGCCATACAAATTCTCACGCCCTGAGGGCTGTCATGTGTTAGCACAGTCCATTCAAAACCGTAACAGAAGTTGCTATATAGAAGACATATATGACAAATACCTAACTTTGAAAGCTGACAGAGTCAGAATTGTCTGGAAACTGGAAAACTACAATTTGCTTAGCCACATAAGTTTGATCTGAATCAAAGAGATTTTGTGCCTCAAATCTCCTAAAGCTTCCAGATGTTATAGCTTACTTTCCCTCCCCTGGAGTTACAGTATCAAAGACTTTTGGCTGCTATATCCACTTTTTAGAGTTGATGTGGTAGGTACTGTGACATTCCATGTTTTTTTTCCGTGACTGAACCATCTGCAGAGATAACATTATGTAGGCAGCTAGAAGGGCCATGATCAGTGCATAAAGACAGCACTATCCTACTGCATCAGTGTAGAAATTACTTTAAATCTCTGAAACATAATCTCTTAGAGTGGTTGAAAATTCTGCCAGAGTGCCTAAAACATCCATGCATGTGGATGGAAGCTTTACAAACATCCATTTGTATGGATGAGAGCTCTACAATATGCATTTTACCCAGGACTTTTCCACTTACGAAACTGGCAGTCACCATAGCTAGCGTCATGGTCAACATGCAGACAAGTTATTGATCATAGCTATAGCTATTCTTACATGTAATCAGAACAATGGAGAATGAGCCTGACCTGAAAAAAAATGCATGAAAATTACTTTGACATCCTGGCTCTTGATTTGTAGATGATCTTGATGTGTTTGATTTTTTCTTAAAAGCTAACAAAGAGCTACTTAAAAGACCTGCTTCTGCCATTGGGAGAAAAGGAACAGAATATGTTTTGAAGGGATATGGTAAATGACACAACCAGTTATTTTCTACTCATCAAGGAGACCCCAAGTTCAATAGCTGATACAGGTAGAACCAAGAGGACCCTGACTTTAACTTAATCTTCATACTTCCCTCTTGGATACTATGGCAGCTAGGGCTGAAGGTCAGCTGAGATGGAATTTTGAGTGGGTGCTGGGATGGTTTCAGAAATTTTGCATACTACCTGCAACTATGAAAGTCAGAAATCAGAAAAAGTTTCTGTACTGCTCTCTCCTTTCTTCTGTCCTGTTTTCTCCTTCCTTCCCACAAGTTTGCCTGCAAAACAAAGGATAGAGAGCCACTTAGTAGGCTTTCTGTTATTTGAAGACTCAATAAGAAAAAACCCATCTTTCTGGCTGTTTTGCACTGCTTCAACCAACCGAAATAATTTCCCTTCCTCTTCCATTGTACCTTTTCTCATTTGTTTTTATGGCACTTCCTTTCTTCAAAGTACAGTCTCCTGCTGTGTTCACTGTTTCTTCTGCTTTCCCTCCATGTTTCCCCCCCAGTGTTTCTCCATTCATCTCTTCACTTTCATTTTCCCAGTACTGTACCCTTATGTACCTCCTGCTATCTCCGACATCCATTTTTTTTCTCCCTTACTTCCTCAATAGACCGTGGATTATACAACAGGTTTGCAGAAAAATATTCATATAACAAAGATTACTAAAAGACATAGCATTCCTAAAATACTGAGAGCCCACTGGCTTACAGGAACCTCCTTTTCAATAGGGGTTTGGTACCTTGGGGTAAAGTGCTTTTCTTCCATAAAAAATAATTTTTTTCCACTACAAAGAATTACAGAAAAGTCCTTTTAAACAATGTATGTTCTATAATGTCAAGCATGAATTGCTCAAATGTCATTAATTGTTTAGGAGATTTTGAAAGTTCAGAGAGGAATTTAATTCACAGGTTTCTGTCACCTCACTATTAAACAACTTACAACTTAATTATGGCTGATCTGTTCTTGTATGCATTTGGTCTCTAAGGCAGGTAATTAGTTTGCAACCTGTTTCTGACTTGTTATCAAAGAGGTTTT
Organism: Jacana jacana; assembly: GCA_013400555.1. Taxonomy (NCBI): domain Eukaryota; kingdom Metazoa; phylum Chordata; class Aves; order Charadriiformes; family Jacanidae; genus Jacana; species Jacana jacana. The sequence goes on along the minus strand of VZTM01002700.1, from coordinate 31,182 downwards.
ACAGGTCTTCTGCCATTTTTATTTCATTTGATAATGTATTTGATTTATAATTAATATTTTGTGTTTATTAGATCTTGAGCTATCTTTTGCATTTTCAAAACTGGCAGGGATATTTCTCTCAGTCTATGATAGTGCACTCGTTTTAATTTTGCTCCCTTTCATTCCTGTCTTGGTGTAGGTCTTGGTGTAGCGTAAGTGGGAATATTTCTCATGATAAGTTATTCATTAAAATGCTCAGTTTTACCCATGCCCAGTATCACCCTCAAAATAATAATAAAAAAAAAAAGGGCAGAAAATACTTAGGGGTTTTCTGTAGGACTTTGGAAGATATCATGAAAACCTTTCCTTGCTGGGCTTGGCAGAAGCCTCATGGCACTGCAGCTGATATAAAAGGATAATGACTTGACTTAGAATCAAGACAATTCAATAGAATTGTCTAGTTTGGAAGAGACCTTTCAGATCTAGTTCAACCATAAACAAACCAACAACAACAAAAACTATCACTAAACCATATCTCCAAAGAGCTATGTTTATCTATCTTTTAAATACCTCCAGGGATGGGGAGTCAACCACTCCCCTGGACAGCCTGTTCCAATGCTTAATAACCCTTTCAGTGGAAAATTTTTCATAATATTCAGCCTAAACCTCCCCTCGTGCAACTTGAGGCCATTTCTTCTTGTCTTATTGCCTGTTCAAAGGGCAGCTTAGATTGGATATTAGGAAAAAAATTCTTCACCAAAAGGTTTATCAAGCATGGGAACAGGATGCCCAGGGAAGTGGTTGACTCACTCTGGAAGTATTTAAAAGACATGTGGACGTAGTGCTGAGGGACATGGTTCAGTGGTGGACTTGACAGTGTTAGGCTGACAGTTGGAGTCAATGACCTTAAAGGTCTCTTCCAACCAAAGCAATTCTATGATTCTATGGTTCTATAGCACTATACTAGCCACTAGTAAGAAAGTTAACTCTTTCCCAACTCAAGCCATGCCAGAGTGGAACTGGTTCTTTCCTGGGCTGGTGATCCAACCAAATACAGTCAAATATTCTGTAATTCCCAGGCATATGTAAAATCCCAGAAACAACAGGTAAGCAAATAAATATTTTCCGTATGCACTGTACACTCAGATTGGCCATGTCTAAGGGTCTCCTCCATACTAGGAAACCATCTCAGCAGGCTGTTACTCTGCCTTCCTGCTGCTTCGCATTCATGTAGAAGTGGGAAAGGTTTTGTGGTATTTAAGCATTAATCAAACCTAGAAGATCTGTTTTTCTGAACCCACTCTCACTTGTCTATGTTTTCCACTAGGGATGAACTATCCATAACCAGGTAACAGGTATTATTTACGATATTTGTTCCATTAGATTCTTGGACTGCCTGCCTACAGCTCAGTACTGTATGAGAAGCACCAGGCTACAGCTTGCAGACACAAGCTTATGCCAGATGCCACATAGATAGCTATAACCTAGTCCTAAAATATTCTCTCTCTTCCAAGAAAAGGGCAAGATATCACTGAAGACAAAAAGCAACCATTAGCTTTTCTGCACATGATTTCCAGAAAGCACCAAGTTACAATTGTTGGTGTTTCCATCAGGGAATATCATCAATTGGAGACTGTTGTCCTTCAGGCCTCTGAAGACATATGAAGAAAACTGCTGGCAGTTCTGCACAAACATAATATAAAGCAGTGAAGATGAGAGCAGCTTTAGTGTTCGCCTCTAGTTTGACATCAGCAGAAGTGGGGATCAGCAGAAGAGAAGAGAATAAAGGGTAAGCAGGGAGAAAATGCTGATGAACAGAGGAAGCAACTCAAGAGAGAAGAAAACAGCAGGGCAGAGACTAGATTCGGAGAGATAAAGGGCAAGGGATGCTGGAGGTCTGAAGGGCACTGGAGGAGATGGGAGGGAAACTCCTTGTTTGGCTCTGGGCTACATGAAATGGGAAGCATGCCTGCATCAGGCGGACAGATCCCATGCCTCAAGTGTTTCTAAATTTTAGGAACAGTGCTCCCAGAGTAAGTGGAACAAGAGGCGTCTTTGAAAACTTCAGGGTGACCTTTTTTGCCCAAGTCCAATACCTGGACTATCATTTACATGTGGCAGACAGGATTTCCCATCTGACTTCTCTCCATTGACAGACTGGAAAGTGAACACGGACACTTGACTTCATTGAGCACCTAAAATTTCACCACAAGTTATATGCCAAAACTAAGCAAATAGATGACATTTTAGCCTGAACCTAGCTAGCAGGTTTGAACTCCCTTGCTCACAGTTGAGATAAACTCTTTTTTCTTGAAAAAACACAGAAGAAGCCAAGCATTCCTAAATTTCTCCAGTAAAAGCAACTTGTTAGGCCCCAGACTTCAGCTTTCATCTCAGCTGCTGTCTGTTTATGAGCAAACTTCACTCTGGGATGAAGTGTTAGGATTATGATATCAAACATATAAAGGGTAGGGGGGGAAGGCATCATGTGGTTTCTTACTTGTTAATTCAAAATTATGGGCAGTACTAAATGAAAAGGATTCCTGCAGGGATTAACAAAGTAGAAAGGGATGCACTTTCCTATGCTACAGGAACCACAGTCCCAGCTTCTCAAGCCCTAGACCTCACTAACCTGGCTTCCTACTTTCCATGTGACTTCCTTCCATTCAGGTGTCAAAGAACTATTCCACCTACCAAGGCTGTACAGTTAGAGGCTATGAGGTTCATTCAGGTCAGGCTGAGGGAAGATGAGTAGAAAACATGATGGCACCAAGCACTAGGAACAGAGAGTGAACAAACACAGACATTTTTATTGCTCCTGTTTTCTTCACCGCTTTCTGACCACCAAAAGGGACGATATCCTCATTTTGCTAGTGTTACCAGCCTTCTTCCACTTGGTTCTCTTCACATGTGTCCAGATGTTGGAATATCCCTCAATTCCTATTGAAAAACACAGTGAATAAAGGCAGTTATAGTCAGAGGCACCTATCTTATTTAGTTTGTTTTCTCAGGGAGGCAGTTCCCCAGGAGGGGTGTTTGCTGTCCTTTGCCTTGTCCTGTATCTGCTGTGAAGGCAAGGTCTCCCTTGTCTGTGGGAAATGTTGGTTCCCTTTTCACTAAGTCAGAGCTAAAATTCCTATGAGGGTCTTTCCCTCTGTTCCCAATTCTTTTGCCTTAATATTTCCAATGACTCACATCAACACAAATTACCGTGAAAGAAAGCCAGACTTCTTAAATGTACCAAACAGCCACTGTAAGAACGTCCAAATATTGAAGGGATAATAATAAAGCAGAAGTATTTTAACTCTGGAGTTTAACACACAATCAAATTTGATTACAGAAGTCTGAATCCTTACTGTTCTGAAAATTGAAGGTGTTTGGAGGTTCTTGTGCATAGCTGCACTAAACTTGCGGTACACAATACCACATAAACAGATAAACCAAAGCAAAATCAAACAGGTCTGAAAACTTCCTCCTCTCATAAAAAAATAAATGTTTTAATCAATGCTTTTAAATTAACAAGTTTCCTGGTATATTTTAAAATTCACGAGCAACTCTTTTCTGGTTAAACCTGTATCTGCTTCCAGTTTGTTACTGTCAGATAAAACAGGAGATAAACTGAAGTGTACCAAAGTCACACTTTTTGCAGACAGCCAGTACACTACCATGCAAACCCATGAAAGAACATAGGTTTTTTGCTTAAAGTTGGAAGGAAAGCTCTCATCGTACTCCATCCATATCCTGGTGGTATTTTCCTTCTCCATGAGGAACAAGGTGTGAAAAATAAGTTTATCAAACTGAAGGAGTAAATGACGTAAGCTGAGAGCACACTTAATGTTTACTGATATGAATGGTAATACCCTTATCTGTCCATTTGTATTCTTGTGGAAACCACAATGTCTATGTGTAGTCTGACAATATATCAGTCAAAAAGCACTAATGAAAGTTTCTATTAGCATCACTTGAATATGGTCATGACCCTAAGATGGACTTCTATATAGCACAGAATAACAAATCCTATCTAAGTTTTCTGGTTGTGCTCTTAGTAATTTATGTTTGATAGTAGATTGGATTTTGTGTTAGTAAACAAAAATGTTAGCAGTGATAGTAGTACTGAAAGCATCTGTCTTTCCTAACTCTCCAATATGTAAAGAAAAATTGGAAAACAGATTTAAATAATATAGGTAATAGATAATGAAGCATGGAAGGGATCTATAAAGCTATTTAAAGTTAAGTGACAGAAACCATGATTTTTTTTAGAGAAGAGTATACCTGAAACCTGTCAGAGATTTGAAAAGTAACTATGTGAGATTATTTTGCAATAAAGTTTCTAGAGCTTATCTTGCTATGCCTTTAAAAGCATGTTGGAAAAAGAAAACATCATACGCACACAGTCTGTTGAGATTCTTGAATTTGAATTGTCTCAGTGCAGCTCAAAGAGAATTGAGGCAAGCAATACAAAAAAATAAAAGTAACATGTAGAAAAAAATGTTGTGCAACAACAATGCTAGGGGTTCTGGGAAAGGTCCTTTTTTTTCAGGTGAACATGGAGAGTAATTCCTTGAAGCAATTCATATGGAATCCACACAGGAAATGCCACTTTGGACAAAGTCAGAAAGACTAACTGTCACAGGAACACACGATCCTCTAACATAAATTCATTTATTGACCCATAAATGAAGGGGAAAGACTCACTATAGCATGCTGATATGCTTTATTTCAGTTCGCGTGGGGAAAGAAAAAACAAATTTTGTTTCACTTGTACATGCCAATATTTTAAGTTGCTATTGTATTTCAGAGTGTTTTGCTTCTATATGCCTGTCACTGGAGCAGTTATCCCCAGCAATGACAGACCTGTTTCACATCTGACATCCAACATCTTTCTAACAGTACTTCGAAGAATGGTTCACATCAATCCTATATGAAGTTAGTCAGCTTGACAAATACAGCTCATCTACTCAATGACTGTCAAAGATTCAGTCCTCTGAAACTCTGGACTTAACAGCTGTAGTCAAGTTTAGAGTGAAGGTCATAAATCTTCCAGGGCTGTGGTAGCTGCAGTTCATTTGATAGTGGCAAGTCACTGAGGACTGCATCATACTCTCACTGAAAAACTCATGTTCTTCTGGGATAGAACTTGGACCAGATCCAAAATCGCACTGTGTAGTTTAATTGAATGAATGAAACACAATGTTGATTTGCCAGCTGTTATATTAGAATCCAGACTTTTAATTCCTTGCTCACAAATGAATCGCTGCATGCAGGAGGGACTAAAGGGTTGTTCCATTTAACACCCAGTAATTCAGAGCCTGTTGGGAGCTCTGTTGCACACAATGCAAATACTGAAACATTCCCAAGGATATTAATTAAACACCCTCAGAAGTTTTAAAAAGTAATACAAACTTAAGACTAGCAAACACATTCTGCAGTGGAATGCATACAAAACATACATGCATACATACACGTAAATACATATGTTAGAGAGATACTTCAGTCTGGTCTTGGTTACCTAAGACATGTCTTTTATTTGTCTATTCCAGTTTTGAACTGAAAAAAACCCATTAACACAAAGTTCTCTTGCCTTCACCCTACCCAGTACCATGAATTATAATTGCTCAGTCTGTCATCTTTTAAAATGAGCACTGTGAATTGCTGAAAAAGTGACTGAACCTAGAACAAAGATTTGGATAGGCAGAGAAGCACAGCTTGGAGGCAGATAATGGTGTTGAAATGTAGCTGTCATTTCCAAATGCAAAGATTTGAAAATAATTCTTCACTTACCTGCCAGGATGATTTGGATGAAAGGAGAGAATAATTGTTGCTGCTTCAATAAATGAAGACCTGGGATAAAGGTCTGAATGTTTAGTTTTTTAATCTGCTCCTAAAAATGTACCATTAAAGGGTAGAAATGATCTCTAGAAATTAGATGTTTTAGCCACATGGGCAGTCAATAACGGATTGCAAGGTCAAGCCCTGAAGATCACCGTTGTATTTGATTCAGTCATAAATGCCATGTTATAGAGATTGTATGTGATAATCAAATTCCCTGTCACAACCTCATATGGCTAGTTACAACACTGTGTAATGTCTGAATGAAGGCAGAGAAGGAAACTGATTACTAAATATGTATATTTGGTATCACCATGGATCTTATATTATTATTATATTAAAATTAACACCTTTTAAAAACAAGAAGATACCATGTTCTCAATGAAAAAATATAATTGAGTATCGACATTCATTTGCATGAGTTAGGATGATTAGACTTCCAAAATCTCTTGTGGTAACTCATTTCCTAAAGGAGAGAATCTCAAGAATTATTATCTTCTTTTCCTTTGGTATTTTCTTGATATATAATTACTTCAGGCAACATAGTACTTCCATTCTTGACTCTTAGGACCCCCTTTTTTCATTGAATGCAAAAATATAAGTAGAAATTTGCTGACAGAAAAATTCTTAGAGAGTTCCCCATTCACCACCTGCTAGAAAATTATTTCTAAATAATTTCAAAATTTGAAGAGGTAGGCAAAATTCCATTTTTCCACTTTAATGAAGTACAGCAGTATACCCAGACTTTGTTTGTTACTTCCATTGTAGTTAACAGTCCATGCGTGAAATCCTAACCCAACCAAACCAAGTGATAAGATATCATTGCCAACTTTTTCTAATTGCTCTTTCCTTATCATAACAACTAATCCTCAGAGACTAAAGTGAGCTTAAAGTTTCATTAACAGCAAAAATATGATAAGTAAACCAAGTCCAGAATGCATCTCATTTGCTGCTGCATCTTACCCAGAGACAAAAAGTGCCTGTAACCAAGCATTCAAAGTTCAGGCCTGTTAGATCACTACAAAGCATTAAGTGCCCACTTCTGAACAAAAAATCCACAAAATTAACTGAAGGGGTATTAAAATTGCCATGGAGACAAAATCCAGGATTAAGATTTTATGCCACTTTTTGTGCCATCGTGCAACATATGCATTATGATGCACTACTGAATTTCTTATTATTTTTGAGAAACACACTCTTCCTCATGCAGTGTGTGATGAAGTGGTCGGCACATCTGCACAGTAATTTCTGTTCTCCTCAATTAACATATGTCCCTGTCACTTCCCATGCTTCATACACTGCTAAAAAGAGAATTCTTTTTCTCCCTGGTGTGCCACTTATTGGAGGTCTTAAAAAATATCAGCAGATTTGATTTCACAATTATTATTGTCTATTTTACAGAGAACTTAATTGAGAACTTAGAAGTATTGCTGTCATGGTTTTGACCAATCAGACAGATGATGACCCCTCCTCCCTCCCTCCCCTCCCTAACTAAC
>VZTM01002700.1:13076-23597 GCA_013400555.1 Jacana jacana | reverse complement strand
TTTGTTTTACCTCAAACCAGGACAATTGCATACGGTACTGGATATTTTCCTATGCAACTGAATTCTCTTCTAGATCTCTGGTGGGAATTTAGACACTTAGCACACATACAGGCATGTACTTACACTGTCATATAAATAATCTTAAACCTGTTGAAGATATGTTCTGCTGCCCTGAGCCAATGAGCAAGTCTCTTATTTATCCAAGGCTAACTAGACAGACTTGCCACACTTTAATATAATCTGAAGCCTAGGCAGAAAGGTAGCAAAGCTTTCTGGCAAAAAGAGAGGGGTTTTGTGGTCTCTTTCTGGTTTTGAAGGCCATTTCTAAAGATTCATTTGAAATGGCAGCACCACTTTCTAGAAGGTGCAATTCCTTTCCATACTTGTTCTTTGCAGCATCCTGACATACCGAAGTTTATTTCTATCTGAGGAATAGCAAGGCATCTTTCTATCAGGATATCTTGGGTAGAAGTACTACAACTGCAATGATGAAGATTGCAAAGTCAAGCCACTAATAAATTAGGAAATTTCAAAAATTAAACCTGCTTTTTCAAGGCTAGTAGAAGACACGGATTAAGTCATAGGAAACTAAAAGTCATACTTTTGATTTCAGATTTGCTTAAATTGTCTTGGGCAAGTCACGTAGGAAAAAAACCCACCAGTTTTTCTATCTTTAAAATGGAGAAAACGGCATATTTTGCAAAATACTTCATCTAACAGTAACATGATCACGTTTCAGCATGGGCACTGAAGGAGGCAGGGCTCTAATAACAATTCTATGCATATATGTATAGGTGAGTATTTTGTCTCCTGTGATTCAGCTTTCTTCACTAGGCTATAATGATCACCTGGATGCTCTGCTTTCTACTGACAGGCTCAGAATGCAGCATGAACAATCTGTTAATACTCAGATACATATTACAACTTTGAAACTGTCAAAAGCAATACCGGATGCCAAGTATTATTAATTAAGAGATATCACAGACTACATTGATAGGATGGACACTCAGAAATTAAAGTCTAAGTGGAACTACAACAGCATTGGGCAATAACACTCTCGTGTCCATGGACTCAGACATCCCTGGGCACCAATAGGAATAACAATGAGGAACACCATCTGCTGAGCTCTGAAATGAGCGCTTTATTCATGCTTGGCAGACCTACAAAAAAAGGAGGGGAAAGGAAGGGGTGTGGGGAGTTTGTAGCCAAAATTTTCAGCTAGATAAAGGTAAGCACAGCAGATGCTGTCAGCACTTCTCTCATTGGGGTTTTGTTTGCCCATCCACTATTTTTCTGTAGAGACTAGAAGCCATCATTCACGGGATCCACTGAAATTGCCAGTGATGCTTTCTTAGGCCTGGCACTTTCAGCATTGAGGTGTTAACAACCCATAAATACATACTGCTGTGAAATAAATTTAGATCCCAACGGAACCCAACTGCAATAATTGAGATGGAACTAACGCCTTTTGTGATTTCTGCAGGGCAGGCTAAACTAAATGCTTTACAGAGAATGGAAGGTGCATCAGGGACATTTTCTCATATAGAAGCATATCAGTTCAGACCTCCATAATTTTAAACATTAGTCATTGGGACCCAGATAGCCCAGTTCACAAGTCCATAGCACAGCTGATTTGTCAGCTGAAAAGCAAAAGAAAGCTCCTATTGATAATGCTTTCAATTACCAAAAATACATAGCAGATTTTACAGACTATCATACAGGTTTATAAAGGGTTTCACATGAACACACAACACTGAGGCTGCACCCCAATAAACATGATTTTTGCCATTAATAGCCCAAGTCTTCAGGCTTTGTGCTGACCTGACAGCTCAGGATTTTTTGTGTAGTGGTCATTTGACTAATGCTTGTCCTGTTGTAACTCATCTCTGGAAATATCGCAAGTAGCCAAGGCCTGACAGACCTAGGTAGTCTCCGTGGGAGAAGCAGCACTCCTTTATGTCAGGGAGAGCAGGGAGGGTGGCTGCTGTGCAGCTTTCACTCTTCATCTGGGAACTGAGGAGACACAGGCAGATCTTTCTGGCACAATATGTGAAATTACACTAAACAGACCCAAGCCATTTTAAGACAAATATTGATGAGACATCTCTGTATTAATTTGGATAGTAAGTATATATTTTTGTAACATGCCTAATAATTTTGGCTATTAAAATATTAATTTAACTAAGAGCAAATACCTAGTTTTGGGTATATGGTACATTTCCTTCTGCTCATAACATTTGCAGTGCATCGAGACCATTTGCTACCAAATCTATGCCCTCCTGGACCAGAGCTATGAATTTGGTTATGAACACATGAACACATTTACGCTGAATTAGCCAGAGCATGCAACAAGAAATTTATGTTAGATTTATGCTGTTATGCTGGCTTTATATCAGCTGTGGGAGAATAGATGACACATGATAAAGCCTGTTAATAGTACAAAGTTAACATACCAGAAGTTCTGCACTAATTTGAACCAGCAGAGCAAGCTTACATGGGATCAGTGCTTAGCTCTGCAGCTGTGGCAATTTGATCTGGTCCTAGAAACTTGAAGGTAGGCTTTCCTGTCTCATAAAATTATGGCCTCAGAAACTCCAGTGCTCTGGGTTTGACTGACATGCGGGCTCCAGGATGTTCATATGACAGAGAATGAATGCTCCTTAGGATTCAGTAAGTAAGGGATATCATGATGAATATGCTAATTATTTTTCTCCTCAGTGCTTACATCTGTTACTTTATCTTCCCTTCTTTCTTCCTTCCTCCCTCCATCTCTGTTTATCATTCTCCTTGCTTTTCTCCTTTCTGGCTTTCTTCTTCCCTGCTTCTCTGGTGGTTATTTCTCTCCCTTTCTCTAGCTTCTTGCCTTCTCCTGCTTTTTGATGAGTCTCTCTGCTCTGGGTCTTCCTACTCACTCCACCACTCCCCCTTGCTGATCTCTCTCTGTATTCTGAGCCCTGCATTCTCTTGCTGAGGAGCAGGAGCAGAGCAGGGTTTGTTCCTGTTTTGAATAAGATGCTTGTGTTTATGGAAATAATTGCTGTGTGGATAGCTTTGCTTTTGCTTTGACAATAAAGCTGTAAGTGGTGCTAGTAGTTTAGCACTTTCAATTTCTACTAAATGAGTAAATGGGAGGTAAATAATGGAATATAACATCATGAATTTAAATATATTGTAATTTCATTGTGTTCAGTAAGTAACTGAGAAAAATTGTGTAAGAAGGTAATGATTATTTGACAGAACTTAGGCTGGAACTATAAACATTTCATCATTTGAAACTAAAAAATAGGGAGAATAATAAAAATAATATCTATTTATAGTGAAGCAGGGGAGAAATTTTTCATTTGCATATACCCATAATGAGATAAATCAATTTTATTTGTCCGGGGATGGAATTTGCACCTAGAAAAAAAGGGTTAAAAAGCTTTACTGTAAATCAACAGGAAACCCATTAAAGCTGTATTAGATCAGAGTACGATACTGATCTTATAAAAGCTCTAGTTACCCCTTTCAAGGTACCACTAGATATACTGTTGTATCACTAGATGACTTCTGGTCACCTACATGAAGTGAGCTGATGACTTCGATCCAGGCTGTAAAGCGATTCACCCAAAACATACAGGAAGTTAAGACGAATGACAAAGAGAAGTATACATTTTGGGTGGTTCAGCAAGAGTTAAAAGGAGATCTTTCTTCTCAGCAATTTTCTCACATGGGAAAAATGGCATTTTAAGATTGCTAATATATCCAGAGGGCTAACAGGGTGAGATTGCCACATCAGCAGCAGAGAACAATAAAATAATGCAATGCTTGCTGAAAATGTAAAGTATAAAGATCTTTATAGAGGGCAAGCCTTCATTAATACAAAAAAAAGAAAAACCAAAAAATGTTATGTCCCAAGGGGATCATTTTGTACTTTTTCTGTGGCTGTCAAAGGAGAGGAAGCACTCAGGAACACCAGTTTCATCCATCCCTTCCCTTAGCAGTCAATGAGCTTTCAAATCACCACTCTCCTTTCTTGAGCTACTTAATCCAGATTATAACCAGAGACATTTGTTGCTGCCTTAGTCTCTCAAGCATCAGCATGAGATGTGCATAAACTCGTTAAACTTTCTAGACCCCACCATTCCACCAGACTCCAGAGGTCCTACCGAGGCACTTAAATGAGGAGCCAGGTTGTCCTCATGAAATGCAGACACTAACAAAGGTGACTCAGACTTTAAACGGGCTAAGTCTCTTTTAGGATGCTTCTGTGGGAAACTTTTTTTCCTAATTATTGTTCTTAATTGCTAAAATTTAGGATAAACTAGGTGTGAAGGAGGACCTGAAGTAAACATGGTGCTGGGTGATGATGTGTCAAACAAGCAAGGTCCCTGAGGGAGTTTACAAACCAGCCAGCTGGGCGATGCAGGCTGGCACAATAGGAGGACCCAGAGGAACAGGTTGTCTTAAGACCAAATCAAAAGCACATTGAGGTACATGAGCTTTGATTGATTTCTGCGGGCTTTAACTTCTGCTTCCCAGCAGGATGTCCACAGAGGTGAGCCAGCACCTTTCACTTATCAAAAGAAGTGAGGTGTGACTGCCTGTCTGACCCTCACAGGTTATCTGTTATGGCTGACATCACTTACCATGGGGAAAAAGAATTTTGCACTTGCATGTTCTGTTCGCTTTCTGTAGTACTTAACACTCCTGCCTACAGCAACATCTACATGCTGGGCATATCCCCCTGACCTTTCTCAAAGGCAGGATGCAGCTGCACTGCTGCGTCCACGCTGACAGCTTCAGTCTGGGTTTTACATCTGCTGTCATCTTGACGAATAATTTTAATTACTCTTCCAAAAAAACCAACCAAAACCTAAACCCCAAAACAAAGCACCCAAAACCCCAGAATCACACACCTTATTCAAATCCAGATTACCACAGCTCAGATAAAAACTGGTTTACTGAGCTTCTACAAAGCCTTGGACTTGTGGAGTGCATGTATGAATGAGAACAGGGGGATAGAAAAGGAAATACTTCACTAGTTTATTCCTCACCAGCCTCTTGATTTAAAAATGATAGTACTACTTAAGTGTCAGATCTGATCAGCTGCTGAACTACAGAGGTGCAAAGAGATCATAATTGATCTGCAAAACATTTTTTGCTGTGTGAAACTTGATAAAGTACTTATTGATTGTTGTATCCTTATGTTTCTAGTTAGGCTGAGACTCCATTCTTCCACAGATCAAATTTACATTGGCATGTTTCAGCAAAAATCTCTCAGCCACTTCAGAAGAGACATAGAAGATAAAGATAAAAGATATAGAAGATAAAAACAGATTGTTTGCCCATTTCAGCATGAGCAAGCTTTGCTCTGGTACTTAACAATGCTTTCATGCCCAGTGACATTTCGATCTTGAAAAAGTTCTTTTCATGTATTTGTGTGCAGGGCATGGTTTGGGAATGCCAGCTGTGTTGTTCTTCCAACAGATTTCGGGGTGGTTAAAATCCCCAGAAGGATGAGAGCCTGCGAGCTCAATGCTTCCTCAAGCTGGAGTAAGAAGACATCATCAGCAGGCTCCATTATGCCAGGTGGCCTGTAGTAGACTCCTACCACAAGGCTCCCTTTGTTGTCCTGATCCCTAATTCCTACCCATAGGCTTTTGACCTGCTCATGGCTATTCTTTAACAACTCTTCACACTCTAGCCACTTCTTTACATAGAGAGCAACACCTCAAACCCTTCTTCCTCTCCTATTCCTTCTGAACAGTTTGTAGCTATCGATGACCACACTCCAGTTATAGGATTTGTCCCACCAAGTTTCCATAATTGCTGCTATGTCATAGTTCTCCTGCAGTGGGATAGCTTCCTCCTGTTTGTTACCCATGCTGCGTGTATTGGTGTAGAGACAATCCAGTTGGTCTGCCACCCATGTCACCTTCTTAAAGGAGCACTCCACTGATGCCCCAGAGTGCTTTGTGGCAGCTGCCCTCCTGTCTTCTATTACCTCAGGGGCTCTTGATCCACCTCTGCAAGACCTTGCCTTTGATGAAGTGTTCACAGCATGTGTCAGTGCCACAGATTGGAGGCCCTTGCTATCACCCTGCTCTCCCAACCCTGGTGTGTCATCCTGCCACTTGCCACAAGCCATTCTGATATTGTCATCATCCGCCTCTTTTGAAATGGCAGGCTGAGGGCTATCCTTAGGCTCATCACTAGTGTACCTATGTTTAACCCCCCTACCCTTAGAGCTTAGTTTGAAACCTTTTTGACAAGCCCTGTCAACTCATGCGCAGGAATCTTTTTCCCCCTCTGACAGATTTAAACAGCCAGGATCACCTCCTGAGCACACAGACATGCTGTAATTTTTTGACAACTTCCCTTTTAGCAGTACTGAATCTTGAGTGCCCAGACTTTTTGCCAGATTTTGTTTTCATCTAACTCCTCATCCGTGGATCTTCTGCATTCACATCTCTTTTCCCTAACCTTCAAGCCTGCCTCAGCATCAGGTACGGTCAAGTCTCTTTGTGTGCAAATGCAAATAGGCCATTCCTAAACATACCATATACTACAACTTTGTGAAAAGTATTTAGGCACCACAACTGCTGTGAGCATACAGCAGCCTGATTTGGATTGAGGCAGCGTATACAGTAAAAACCCTACCAGTTGACATCAGAGATTTATGGAATTTTCCAAAGGAAGAAAAAAATAGTCCAGTATATCCTCTTTCAATTTTCTCTTTATTCATCAATTTATATTTAGGTCAGTATATATTAAATTATTATGGCAATGTCTTTTTTTGAACCCTCTTTCATTTCAGAATATCACTTTTATTTCTGGTTATGGTTGATGAATTAAACGACAAGATTTTAGAAATATGTTGTTACTCTCTGATGAGAGTATCTCCACAAGAAAGTGATGCCCAGTCTCTAGAGAGGTCTTAACAATGTGGTAGTTCAATTCCTGTGAGTGAAACCTTGGGAACATCTGCCACACACACCTTGTATTGTCTGCAGCCTTACACACAGCTTCCCATTTCTGCACAAGTCTTTCAAGCATGGATAAAGAATTCATTGCAGAGATCAGCAGATGGTTTTCATTGTTATTATTCCTATTGGCACCAAAAATGCTTAAATCAATGAGCAGGCTTTGGAACAGTATTTCCTCCTCTATTTCTCATTTTGTTTTGACAGTCATTTGAGCATCTCCAGATTCCCAGATTAGACACAGTATGTGGTTTATCTATTTCATCAATAGCCTTACAATGAAAAGCTTATATTCTGCTTCAGTCGGTCCCCCTCAGCCATTGCTGAAAGCCTAGCAGTTACATTATGTGCTCCTCTCACACCCTCTTGATATCACCTCAGATTGTTGGCATTTAGTGTCAGATAGTAATTTTGAAAAAATAATCAGAAAACTAGTAGATTTTGAGTTGTTAGCATCAGTTAGCAATCAGTATGCCTTATGCTTCCTATTAGAAGACTTTTTTCAGCTGCTTACAAGCCTTCCTTGATTTGCCTGTTTTCAGCTCAAATTTTCCATGCTGACTTTCTGTTTCTGCCCAATAGATTTATTTATTTTTAAATCAACTTCTAAATGGTTTGGTAACAGTAATGGATTGGAAAAATACATTTGTTTTGCTCATGTTGAAAGACTCAGCTTTCTCTTTCCCTTAAGAAGACCCATCACGTACATATGTGTTTGTGTGTTTTGGCAGGCATGTGTCTTTTTGCTCTCTGGAAAAAGCTGCTCAGCTTTGGCCTTTAAAAAAAACATAGTTAGCTTGTGTCTTATCTTAGCTTATAGATATCCTCTTACTACAGATTTCCAGGATAAAGTATCCCAAAATCCCAGCTGTGGCAGGTCTACCATGCGGTTGACTGAAACTATGCTTAAAACTGTAGTTGTGACTTATTTATTTGTGCCAAGTCCAGGTTCCAGATCTTGATGGTCTCCTGTGTGCTTGGTAGTGACTGTCTTGCTGGGCCCAAGAAAACTGTAGGAAGACTATAATTTATTGATATGCTGAGGGGTTAAGATAGCAGAGGGGAGCAAGGGTGACCACAGAACAGCACAGAGGAACACATCCTGAGGCGTGGGATGAGACGTGAGGTTGTAGATAATGAGCTTGTATTGCAGACTGTGGGGGAAGTGGGACTGGAAGTCAGAATAGGAATAGTGTGTTTGCCAGGGGAAGAGGTTAGAGGGTGAAAGCGGAGGAAGAGATATAGAAGAAGGAAATGAAAGTCTACCGTGTAAATGTGAAAAACCCCAGGAACTGCGAGCAGATTAGGCATCTGTTTAAGAAGAGTCAATCTGGGAATCAGTGAGCCAAAGGAAAAAACATAGCAGGGCAGAAGGGTGCTGTGTAAATGAAAGGGAAATAAAAAACTGAAGATTATTTTATTAGAGTGGCAGAGGTAACCTTTACACCACTCCCACATAAATATTCACATATTGAGTAGTCACTGGTTAGCAGCTTCTGTTCACGGCCAGTAATCACATAGTGGTAGCATGCATCAGTAAATACAGTTTTTGCCATTCTTCACACAAGACCACAGGCTTGGCAGTGGTCCCTCAGTGGAGGGACTCAAGACTTCTTTGGGCCTGAGCTAGTCTTGGCAAGAGTCAAGGGACTATTGCCTGACCTCTTGCGTCTTCTGGAGTTACTGTGTGATAAAGGTCCAACAGACATAGGTAGGTCATTGTGTGATGGACAACAGCCCTTTATGTTCACAGGAGTTGGAAAAAGCTTTTGGGTGTTACCCAGTGAGTAGAAGGTCTTGTTAAGAACAGGAAAACAGGAAATAATACTGATAGATACAGATCTTCTAGTAGCAATCATAGTATTTTATATAGTATAACTGTGTTCAAGAACGCAGTTGGCTTTGGGGACAGACCAGTGCTTCTGGACTGTAACTTACCTATCCCAAAAGATTTCTCTTCATTGGTAACTGTATTAGGTGTAAGATTTGAGCTGAACTTATTGTAGACTGGGATCAAATCACAGGTAAGATTTAGTCTAACTGGCTATTTCTATAATGCTGCACCTCTCTGTATATGAATATGTACCTATGGCTGTATATGTCTCTCCATATTTTGTCCACAGTGCCAGATTCTGGATCCAGCCTAATGTCTGGCTGTGTCTGAGGAACAGCAGAAACCAGTGAGAGAAGTATAAAAGGTAGTCAGGCAGGCAAGCGGAGAAGGAGAGAAATTCAATCTCTTCCCATCACAGAAGAAGAAAAAGGGAACTTAAATTTGCCCTGAGAGAAGAAAATAAGCTGATTTGAACAGTAAAAGTTGCATTTTTAATCACTGGTCAGATCATGGCACTTCTTTCATGCAAGGTGGAAGATGGTAATTTCTTGCTTCTTGTGGAATCCATTCCACTTGTCACAACCAAAAGAGACTGGAGTCTGCTTTTCAGCAATTAAGGAGTTAGAGTACCTAATCCAAAATATTCTGGTTTTGCTGTACGTGCTGACCAACAGAATATATGAGAACAAAAGCCATCAATAAAAATATCACAGAAACAGTTATCCTGAGATCTTGCCTCCTTGCTCATTTACCCTTCCCACATTCCCCAGCTATTGTACTGAGAGGTATCCTGCAGTGGTGACTGTGGACCTTTTGTTTGGACCTTACAAGTCAGATTCTACCTACAGCCTGTTGTTTGAAAAGCCCAGCGCCGCAAACCGAAAATGACTGACTTAGTACTTCTGTTGTTCACAGTTGCCTTTCTAGATCACAGCTCCCTCCTTGGTGACTCACGGCAAGTCCTCGAGGTGGCTAAATTGTTTTTGTTGGTGTTTTTCAGTCCTACAGTTTTTCTTGTCAGTAAAATGTTTGAAGATTATCTGGAGAAGAAGCTAGCAGAGATACCCTTGTGCTCTTGCCAGCTGCGAAATAGGGCTTGAGAAATGTCTCACTTGGAGAACTAATAGCGCCCTTCAGAGATTAAAGGGTCAGTCTGTACCATATGGTTGCTGTCCTAGATCAGGCCTCTGAAGACAGAAGAGCTTTTCATGGCAGAAAGCAACAGAAGTGTTAAGTGGAGTACTCATCAGCTAGCAGAAGTTTTGGGATTATTTTGAGCGGAGATGGAGGGTCCTGATGCCTGCTAAGTAAAATAAGCACAACCCTGTCACTTGCCCCATCTCTGCCTGAGCAGAGCTGTATACATTTCAGCATTCTTCCTCTACAAATTCCTTTCAAGTGTACTCAGTATTCAGTAAGAGACCATGCACATCTGCTGTTCCAAGAAGCAAGTTTAATTGCTGATGGGATTTTTTCCCACTAGCATTTCAACCCATCTGCATGTTGCGATTACTGAAGCCTAATTTTGTTTTTGTCTACTTCAACCTTTTCAAGTGATATTCATTAATCCCATCTATGGCATCTCTAACATGTGGGAAATCTGCCTAGAGTAATTACAAAGTATTTCCTCTGCACTTAGTTCTCATATAAGAGCATGGGAAGATAATGAAGGCTGATTGTAGTGTCATCCTTCCATTGAGGAATTGAATGATGCTGTTCAAA
>VZTM01002698.1:0-17692 GCA_013400555.1 Jacana jacana | reverse complement strand
TGTAGAGAATGATTCTACAAATCTGGCAATTGTGCCCTATTTAAATTGCCTTTAGCTTGAGAACTGGTATTAAAATACAGTATAGCATAGGCTGATTTGTTCTGGGGTTTGGAGCAAGTTTCACAGCCTATTCTATGCAATGCAATGGTATTGCAAGATTTCTATAACTCTGTAGTGGTTTTTAAAAGCTGCCGTGGTCTGTACAGTGCACTGCAGCTGTGAATGCAGCGCGGTCTCCTGTCATGTTTCTTTAAGTATTTTTTTTATTCCTTTCTGCTGACCTTTCAGATCACCCATTTCTTTTCTCCTCTTATCATGATGCATCTGCAATGTTAAATGCTAATTAGACACAAACAAAGGTATTTTATGTGCTTTAAGTTATAATAGTTTGATTTTTGTGGATTTTCTGTAGGCTTGCAGGTATGCAGCCATTGAACAAGACAGTGTTGAAGGATTTGTGCCTGCAGAGCTTATTTGTAGTGTGCACTTAAGTATTAGTACTTTGAGCAGAGGGATATTTTACACAATTTCAATACGTGCTCTTATTTTCAGTCAAATTAATTCTCATTTCTTACACTTTTTCCATTATCTAGAGTCTTTCAGACAAGAATAAAATTTGCCATTAAAATAAGTAACGAAAACATTGTCTTTGTTTCATAAACAAGGTTTATGTATCCTGTTTTGTATCTAGAAGGGTTCATGTAAAACCTTATTTCCTCTTAGTGGAAGGGAAATTACCACTTTAGGTAGTTCAGATTTTTCATTGGATACCACAATTTATGTCTGGAAGGGGCAATCTCTTGACAGAATACTCTCAGTGAACAGCTGGTATACAGTAACATTTTTCATCATTACAGCTGTCTTCAAAGTGATTTTATGACTCAGCCTTAGTTCAATACTAAGACCAGAAGCTTAAATTATGTTCTATTTTTCTGCCTTCATACTTCAAAACAGGTTTTCTTCAGAAATAAATGACCTATATCTTAATCTCTTTATTTACATAATTCTTGGTGATATGTAAAATTCTAATACGTAATTGCTCTCTTTCAAAAAGGTTGTTTCCTCTCCAGTGGAATATGTAAAAATCATGTCTCTTTCTAAACATTCAGGTTTTGATTTGGTAGGTTTTGAATGTTCTGCTCTGAAAAAAGTAACTGAACTATGTTTTTATTCCAATGCAAAATGGCATGATATTGGCAAATGTAGTTGAATATTATTATTCAGCTGATCTGTGTCACGTGCATATCTTCCCAGGAAGCAATTTTGCATCCCCAAATTCTCAAGCAAAAACAGTTGTTACCTTGAAAACTATTCTTAGATTAGGATACTGGAAATTTGACATGATGACAGATTTGTGAGAGAAACATTTACAACGTACTTACTGACAGATTTGCAGTATTATCACTGAAATTGTGGGAAGGGAATTTTTTTGTAAGAAGACAGAAATCTTTAAGCTGGAGACAGGATTATTAGAAGCAACTGCTTGGAAGACACTGTAGAAAGAGAGAAGATGCACTACATCTGAAAAATTATTGTTGGTGTCTCTAAGATCCCAGCTGTTGATATTTTTGCTACAGTAAAGGCTCTACACGATGCCCATGTCCCTTCTTAGTCCCTGTTTAGTTACATAGAGGGTGTGCAAGGGATGATAGCTACCTGTAGAACTCAGGGCTGATGCTTTCTTATCAATCATACAATTGTACATAAAATTAAGAAAGAAGTCTACCTAGATCACCAGGTTAAGAATTTGTGGGAGCCTAATTGTATTGAGAGTCTTTGAAGCTGTAGAGGAAATAGAAAGGTTAACAATTTCAGGGATAAGACTTCCAATATTTCTTGTGCTCTGTCACAAACATTGTATCTGCATATTGTCAGTGTTTCTGTTTTCTGAAGCATAAAGCAAATACGGTTTGCAATTTTGTAACTCATCAAATAACCTTCTTGCCAAAAAGCTGAAGAGCATTGTGAGAAGGCTAAAATGAATCCTTAGGTTTTGTAATAGTCTCTAGAGTAGTAGAACCCAATGACTTCTTTACCTGATTAAACTATTTTCCCTTTTCCCCCCTAACCCCATCTGTTTCTTTGGTGTACCCTCCATGAATTGTTTTAGAGTCTTACGAGGATGTAGGAAGAAACTTTACATTTTAAGGTTGAAGTTCTCTCTGTAAAGTTAGCATAAGGAAAAGTAGATTCTATAAATGTATGCATGATTATCTTTCAATTCACAAGAAAGGCATGAGTTCATGAAATAGGTAAAAAATACCCTTGGTATTCTGTTTCTTCACTTTGACCCTTCTGGTTTCTTTTCAAACTTTCGCTTGGTTGAACTTTGCCTCTTTTGGCCTCGGTTCAGGAGGCCTTTGTTCAGGAGTCAAAACAGAGGCCGTATGTAAGGTTGCACAGCAAAGGAATGAGTGTATAAGGACTGAGAAAGTGTCTCTGATGACTTTGAAAAAAACTCTGGCTTCATGACTGAAGGTTATTTTGGCTTAAAAGTCAGTTGCCTGACCTGGTTTACAGCTCAGAACAGTATGGCTGGGCTTCCCAAATGATATAGCTGAAAGGATTGGCGAGTGAAAATGGAACATGTTAAGAAAACTCACTGTTGACACAGCTAAACATCTGTGGAAGATAAAGCTTTAATATAAGAAGACATCTGTCATGTAGTTATGAGAGCTAAGAGAAACTACCTATCACAGAATAATTAAAATGTATGTGAAGTTATTCTATTTTTTTTAACTGAGTCAGCTACTGTAAACTTGTCATTTATTTATTTTTTTTTTTTAATTTTTGCCATGATCATCATGATTGTGATACTGACAACATTACTATGACTTACTCCAGAAATTGTCTATGACAACTCTTTAAGTCTAATTAGGGTAGCAAAATCAAATGCAGTACAAAAATTATCATTGTTATCTGTATAAGCAAAATTGCTTTGAAATATGATTGACCTCAGGCAAGGTACACAGTAAAACTAAAAACTCCATTCAATTCACTTCAGCTATAGATAGACAGTAAACTGAGAAGTGTCCACTTCAATATCTTGATCAAATGAGCTTCCAGACAGGAGATACAGATGTAGCAAGAAGACTGAAGGCACTTGCCAAGCAGTACAGTTCTGGTAATGTGCTATAGTTCCCTGGATGTAGAACTCAGATTTCCCCTTAGCTATGACTTCTGCATTTTCCCACTCTCCTTTTCTACTTCACTATTCTTGAATCTCTTNCCCACCCCCACCCCCTCAAATCTTTAAACAGCTTTTTGGTATGTTCCATTTAGAATGCAGTGTGAAATAGAAATTAAGTGAGATCATAGGGTCTTTGCCTTTTACAAATACTTCAGTAAACATTATTTTGTGAATGATCCTGCGATTAACCCTGAAAATCGATTTTCATATTTAGTGTCCTCGCAGTGGGAACACTTGGACTGGGGACACTACCTGATCTGTACCATGCCTAAAAACTGGGTTAATCTTTTTTAACTCTTTTGGGTCTGTTATTGCTCAGGGAGATTAACCTCCTCATTGTATGCTCTTCTATGCAGGACAAGTAGAAATCGCACTTTCTGACCTTAACTTTGTAAATT
The DNA here is from genome assembly GCA_013400555.1 of Jacana jacana. NCBI lineage: Eukaryota > Metazoa > Chordata > Aves > Charadriiformes > Jacanidae > Jacana > Jacana jacana. The sequence continues at coordinate 14,104 of VZTM01002698.1, read as the reverse complement.
TGAGTTACCAACTTCTGTGTGTGTATTCTTTTTAAAGACTTCATACATGTCAGCTTCAGTAGAAGAAAGGCTAGCATTATCTTAAACTCTAATCCACCTTAACCAGCTGAGAGCCTACCTTTAAATTTCATAGAATCATAGAATGGTTTATGTTGGAAGGGACCTTTAAAGGTCATCTAGTCCAATCAATCCCCATGTAATGAGCAGGAACATCGTCAACTAAATTAGGTTGCTCAAAGCCCTATCTAACCTGATCTTGAATGTTTCCGGGCATGGGTCATCTACAGCTTCTCTGGGAAGCCTGTTCTAGTGTTTTATCACCCTTATGGTAAAAATTTCTTCCTTATATTTAGTTTAAATCTACCTTCTTTTAGTTTAAAACCATTACCCCCTGTGTTATTGGCAACAGGCCCTATTAAAACGTCTGTCCTCATCTTTCTGTCAAGGCCCCTTTAAGTACTGAAAGGCCACAGTAAGGTTTTCCGGGAGTCTTCTCTTCTCCAGGCTGAACAACCCCAACTCTCTCAGCCTGTGCTTCTGGGAGAGGTGTTCCAGCCCTCTGACTGGTTTTGTGGTGCCTCTCTGGACCCACTGAAACAGCTCCATGTCTTTCCAGTGCTGAGGGCTCCAGATCTGGACACAGTACTCCAAGTGGGGTCTCACCAGAGTGGAGTAGAGGGAAAAAATCACCTCCTCACTATATACTTCTCGTATCTTGGTGTACGGCAATATTTCCACATGCACAATGAGGAGTCAGTCTGAGTCAGGCTATCTAGCAGTTAAGATACATTAAGGAGAACTCATACCACAAAAAGAAATAGCTTAGAGTTCTTACTTTTCAACAGGAATTCCAAGAGGGTTAGCCATGTAGGGAAAAAATCGTATTGCCCTGCAACTTTTCACCTGAGAACTGCGAGGTAAAGTTGTGCAAGTGTGATGGTCTTTCTCTTTAATAGTCATTATCAATTAATTGACTTCAAAAGCTGGCAAAAAGTAGCATAATGGAAATGACTGAATTCTGTTGAGTTTTTGTCTTTTGTGTGGTAAAAACATTGATGCTTTTGCTTTGTTATATAGTATGGTTTAACTGAAGTAGAATAAAGATGCTGATTTTAAGAAGCAGGCAGTCACTTTGAGATAAATTCTGTACTTCTCTATGGTGATTGCTGCATGTCTCGAACTGCTATAAAATGATTTAAAAAACTTAAAGTTCAGATTGATCAGAGATATTTTGAAGGCACTTGCAAATTACAGGCTTTTAGTCTTCATATAAACAAATGGCAAGGTTAGGTGAACTTAAATCAAGTTTAATTTAAAATTTACTTTTAAGCTTCATTGATCAATTGTCATATATGTGGAGTTAATTTTGGTTTGGAAACACATGGCATATTTCCTCATATATTTGTAACATATATTTGTAGTTGTTTTTCTTTTAAAGTTTGTCCAACTTATAATAAACATCTACGGAGGAGGTTGGAAGAAAATAAGTTGCTTTCAAAAAAAAGACTATGTTTCTCTTCTCTCTGCAGATTCATCCTGTGTTTACCAGTACTGTAGCTATCCCAGTTACTTGAAATTTTGGCTCACCCTTTATTTTCTGAGAAGATTTTAATAGCTTAATATCTTGTTTTCCATCTAAAGACTTGAAGAAAATTCAGTTACCTCTTAATTGGGTTAAAAAGATTAGAAAGAGACCACTACACGTGTCGCAGTTGGTCATTCACTCCTCGTTCATTTAACAACTGCTGTCACTCTCCTTGGAAATATCTAATGCCTGTCACTTATTCCCACCACCCTCATTGACCTTTCATTTATGTTGGTGCAGATAGACAGGATAATGAAATAACAGAAGCTGAAGTGCAAATAATACTATAATTTTCAAGGTAACCTATTCAAGGAGTGACCGTCTCAACTTTTTTTGACTGATTCTTTTACATTCTTTAAGTTTTTTCATATGACAGTGGGAAAGTGATAAGGCATTTGCCCACCTTTAATCAGAAAACTCATTAAAATGTTTTCTAACAAGTAAAGCTTTTTAAAAAATTTACAAGGAAAGAAAAAGTGAACAACTGCTAGGTTGTGGCCTGGTATCTGTTATGGTGCTGTCTGGTATGTTGAGCTGCTAGTGATGCTTGTTTGCTTTTTTAAAGAGAAGGAAAAGTGACTTGCGTAAAATTTCTCATGAGACTCTGATCATTTGTTTCCCAATTAATTCCAAACAAAGAATATGCTAATTAAAACAATTGTAATATTGTTTCTGCAATTATTTGTTAATTATGATTGAGCTAATGAACTACTTCTGCATACTCAGGTTTGGTAGCTTAGACAATTTGTCAGCACAGAACTCCATCAAAGAAAACACTGGAAGAATCAGTGTTATTTCAAATCAAGTTGATCCTGAACCTTCACAGATCGGTATAGCAGCAATAGTGGTCTTGAGGCAATGCAAGGCACTGTCTATTTTAGCAGTATAATGTATATCAGTATTAATTTTTCTACAGTTGTCAATTTAGTTGAAATATACAGTTGTTTTACAATCTCTTCGTGACATATTGAAACATTTCAATTCTGCTACATGATTTCTCAGCAGAAGTAAAATAGCAAAACAGTAATAATGGGGCATTGCCAGCAGGTGAAAGACAGAGATCAATTATTTGATGGCTTTGAAGATTTATTAAGAAAGAATTTATATGCCACAAATTGCCAAACATTGCGAGTCAAAGCACATAACACGCTTAGTGCAACAGCTAAAGAAGAAGGTGACTTTTGTAGAATGGTTCTTGAATGTGTCAAGAACAGGGCCCTAAAGTACACCTCTTTATTAGACGATGCTAATGTTTATTGTCATTATGCACATTACTCCACCTGTCTAAGAAAACGTTATTCTCAGTGCACGTAACGCATTTGAAAAGTGGAGCTCCTTAGTGCCAGGAAACGCCTGGTGTGTTTCAGAGTGGAAAGCTGACCCTTACATTGCAGAGAAGTATCATCTTTTTGTGACTAGCAGAATTCTGTGGAAGTGACTGAAGATGTTACCAGTGCCTCCTTGTCACTGCACACCTTTCATAAGTGCTTCTTCCATATCTGGCTGCAGCAGAATACTTTCTGTGAGAACTTTCTAATTGATCCCAAGAAAAATAAACCAGGTGAACTCAACTATTCTACCCAAATTGGCACAGCTGATTTCACTAAGCAGATCAGAGGCCATTCTTACAAACAGCTCTGGCAGTGGAGACATTGAGTGATACCTTCTGGCTGAAGAGCAGTATGGTGGGTGGTAAAGTTTTCTGTTGCTACAGCTATTCACTAAAGGAAATTCTGTCCTCTGCTTTCAGGTGATGTTAACAAAGTACAAATCATTCAGGGTTTCTATGTGTAGCACTTAAATTGTGTGACTTGCCAATCAGTTATGAAAGTAGGGTTTTGATTAAATTGAACTTTGCCTCTCTGTATCAAACTCAGTAGGTCAAAAATACAGCTAGCAGACCCTTGATTTCTAACTGGGACTTATATTTGGAACTATTAAGATAATATCTCTGTGGGAGCTTCTGACCAGCAACTAGTTGTTGATTTGTACAGGTTTTCATAATCATATTTTATTCACCTAAGTATGCAAAGCAGTCAGAGAAAAGTATTGATATTTTCAATCCAGTTAACTTAGGTACTCCTGTAAATAGCCTGAAAGAGGCTGGTTTGCAACTTTCGCTTCAAGCAGCTGCAGATGCATAAGTTCTCTTTCCCTTTTTTAACCTGTCCTTTTAGCTCCTTAGATGCTTTTTGTTCTATATTAGTAAGACAGCTTAGTAAAGTGTCATTTGTAATAGACCCTGAAAGCTGATAATTGACTTCTAAGTTCATCCACTGCTCGTTCATGTCTGAACCATTGTAGTCTAATGCTTGTTTTTCCTATAACTAAATCTGAAATCAAACTAATGTTTTTCTGCTTCCTAGTAGCTTAATAAAGCTACTTGTTGAATTTCTGGGGAGTCATCGTCAATTCATAGCAGGTTAATTCCATGTTCCATATGCACATGTGTTTCCAAAATGTCCTGAACTGATACAGGATTCAGTCAACCTTTCATTCTATCTGTCACTTGGGTGATCTGCCTTCTTAATTTGATGACTAGTTTGGTAGAAGTATTTGAGACTCATTGCTTAAAATGGTGACAAGTTTTCATTTCCTGTCTAAGGTATCTGAGTCCACTAAAGTGAAGTATGTGCACAGAATCACTTCAAGCAATTATTTATTCTGCAGTAATGGATTCTTTGCAAAGTACTGTCTACGTGGCTATCACTATCAGTAGGCCTTGTCTGCTACTATTTGACCGCTAAGAACCAGTTCAAGTGCCAAAATGGAGATGTCTAGACCCATTTGGACACTCTCAGTACCTTTTCTGACCTCTTGCTGCTTTCCCAGAAAGACACAGGTTTCCAGTAAGTTGTGTGCCACAGCTGTCAGCCCTTGCAGTCACCTTGGACGCTCTGCTGTGTCAAAGATGGCTACACAGGTGTCATTATTTTTAAAGTAAAAACAGTTTTTGTGAAAAGTATCTTTTGGATACTGCCAATCTGTCTAGAAAGTTAAAAACCTTAGCTAAATTCTTTTGCACATAATAATTTAGATTTATTTTGTTTTAAGACTGTTAATGATTTGTGAATACTTCCAAAATAATTTATATGGTTATCCTTTCATATTTGCAACCCCTAAATAAATCTCTAGGAGAAATTAATGTAGATAATCTATTTTTGATTCCTTCACTTTTCCCACCAAGACTTAAGAGCAAAAAAGATGTAGCAAGTTGCAAGCCTGCTAAAAGACCATGCTTTTAGAGGGTTTTAGTGATTAGTTTCTAAACAGTTAAATGTAAGTAATTATATAAAATTTCATTAGATGTTCCGCATAGAGTTGAAAAACTTTGCAGTTATGAATGTAATTTTCCAAGACTGCATGTATCTCTATCTAGAATTATAGTGTAATTCTACAGGCACAGATACTTTCTAGACAGTTTTAATATTTATACACCATATGTCCTTACAGTGTTGTTTCTACTATGTAACAGGAAATTTTGCAAAAATTTAATGAGGCCATTTGGAGTGGGATGGGGTCTTTATTTAGCATTATTTTGTATTAAAACACTGATTCCATTCTTGCTGGCTTTAAAATGTAATCTTAAGATGAAACAGAGCATGGATGAGCTCATACGGAGAACGAGGACATGAGAGACAAACTACTTACTGTCATGTGGTTGAAAATACTCCTCAGATCAGAAATACATTCTTTATCAAGGTTAGGAAAAACAGAAGTGTATGATCAGTTCAAGTGCCAGAACACATATATTGTATTCTTTCTCTTTTGTGTCATGGTTGGGGAAATTTAATTGTTACTTGGCAAATCCTTCCTTCCAAATACAAGTGATGAAATTGTTGAGCTACACCTCCTTTTAGAAACAGCATTCTAAAAATCATTCATTGTTTTTCCAGTCTCTTTTGCCTTGACAGTTAGGAAGTTTTGTTCCCAGTTGGTGGAGGACTTTGTCATTCCTTCTTTGTATTTGATATGTGAAATATCCGGAGTGGAACAATTAATGAGGTTTCATTAGAGTCAACAGAAGGATATGGCTTCAAGAGCTCATCTGTCACATTCATATTGCTTTGTACTTATTTTGGTTATTAAGAGTCACCAAATTTTCCTCTTCTACTACTCTTCCCTGCTGTACTACACTGTCAAATTAACATGTACTTTCTGAGCACAGCCACAGCCCACTCAACTGCTAGCTTTCTCTTGCAAGAAGATATTGCCACAGAATTTCTCAGTGCAATTATATGTGATCTTTCTGCAAAATTACATTTTGCATTTATTTCCATTCATTTCTCAGAATTTCTTATGAAAGATTACTTTAGTGTTACAAAGAAATACTGGGTGTTTTTCTGGTTTTGCTGCATGGTAGAGTTGAAATATTCATGTAGAATTTTATCTTGAACATGGATGTTGAATTAAATGTCCAGTGTTTCACGTTATTTTATCTGCCTGAAATTTTTTGTCCATAAACATGTTAATGTGTTAGTTTTCTGAAGGATTCTTATTTTGGTGAGCAGATATAAGGCAAATTCTTGTGCTGTAAAATGTGATAGTTCATGAGAGGCTGTCTGTCATTAAGATGTCTAGAAATCATGCCTTATATAGTCACATAGAAAGAAATTCTCATGGAAACGGCATTATGGAGGTGGCAGCTGCAGCTCTATATTTTTGTCTAGGTTGAATTTTACAGTTAAAGATTAACCCTTAATGTGATCTATGTAAAAATTACATTATTTCTATACTCTACAAGTACAAAAGCAAATTTCTGAAATGTACACATGTCAATACATCTCTGTAAGTTAAAAGTAACTCTGTTTGCACCAAATAACAATCCTATTGCTGAAATTTTGGACAAGAACTCTATTTGGATATTATAAATGTGTTTAAAATTAGCAGTAATTACCAACTAATATCCTCTCTCACTAAAAGCTTTTTTCTTCATTGGAGGCTGGCAAGCAATGTTCAGAAAACTCCATATGGAACTGTGTTTACCCTGAATGCTTTCTCATCTTTTGCAGTTCCTGATGGGTGATTGTGAAACAGATGAGTAAAATATGGACAGTGAAGCTACCACAAAGGTAGCTGATAATAAGGCAGTAAAATCCTTCAAGTGCAAACTGCAATGTTAGGGGATTGATTTGACAGTTATGAAGTTAGTAAGAGGAAATGTATATTCCACAGAGAACTTTATGGTGATTTTTAAGGGACTGTGTGGCTTTGAGAAGCTGGTAATGTCAGAACCCGGGTGCAGATACTGGAGACCGCCAGCACCAACCTTGCAAACCACCTTCTGGTGGTTTCTTTAGATATAGGAGGAAGCAGAAGGAGAAACAGCAGTCTGGCTGGACACTGTTGCTCCTTTTCTGTGTTGTTGCTGGTAACAGTAGAAACCCGCATTCTCCATTAGTTGCTTAGTAATCGTGTTGTTACATCTCCCACACAGGTCCATGATACCTTGCTATAACATTTACTGGAGTGCGAAAACATTGCACTGCCTCATCAGAGGTATCTGCAGCCAACACACTGCTATCAAAGAGCTGGAGCTTGGTCAGAGGACCATGTTGTTTTCTGTGTGAAATAATGCCTTCCTGAATATTGCTCCTTCAGTTCTGAAATACTTCTAATTTTTTGTCTTACCCTTTGAGGTACTTAATGCCTTCTTTGCCTCAGTCTTTAGTAGTAGAGTTGGTTGTTCTGTAAGTACACAGAGCTAGCAGATAGGGGTGGGGAGCAGAATGAAGCCCCCATAATCCAAAGAGAGGTCGTGAGGGACCTGCTCCAACACCTCAATATAAACAAGGCTGTGGGGCCAGATGGGCTCCACCCGAGGGTACTGAGGGAGCTGGTGGAAGTGCTCACTGAGCCACTTTCCATCATTTACCAGCAGTCCTGGCAAACTGGGGAGGTCCCAGATGACTGGTGTCTAGTAAATGTGATACCCATCCACAAGAAGGGTCAGAAAGATGATCCAGGGAACTACAGGCCTGTCAGTCTGGCCTCAGTGCCTGGAAATGTCATGGAGCAGATCATCCCGGGTGCCATTATGTGGCATGTGAAGGACACCTAGGTGATCAGGCTCAGACAGCATGGGTTCACCAGGGGCAGGTTCTGCTTAATAAACCTGATCTCCTTCTATGACAAAGTGGCCCTCTTGGTGGATGAGGGAAAGGCTGTGGATGTTGTTTACCTGGACTTCAGTAAGGCCTTTGATAGTCTCCCACAGTATCCTCCTGGAGAAACTGTCTGTCCATGGCTTGCATGGGAGTACTCTCAGCTGGGTTAAAAACTAGCTGGAGGGCTGAGCCCAGAGCATTGTGGTGAATAGAGTTAAATCCAGGTGGTGGCTGGTCATGAGCGGTGTCCCCCAGGTCTTGGTATTGTGACTGGTTCACTTTAACATCTCTATCAATAGTCTGGATGAGGGAATCGCATGAAACTTCATTAAGTTTGCAGATGACACTAAACTAGGCAGGAGTGTCAACCGGTTTGAGTGTAGAAAGGCTTTGCAGAGCGATCTGGACAAGCTGAATTTGTGGGCTGAGGCCAATGGTATGAGGTTCAATAAAGCCAAGTGCCGGGTCCTGCACTTGGGTAACAACGCCATGCAGTGCTTCAGGCTTGGGGAAGAGTGGCTAGAAAGTTGCCCATCAGAAAAGGACCTGGGGGTGTTGGTCAACAGTCAGTTGAACGTGAACCAGCAGTGTGCCCAGGTGGCCATGAAAGCCAACAGCATCCTGGCCTGTATCAAGGACAGCATGGCAAATAGGACTCAGGAGGTGATTGTCCCCCTCTACTCAGCACTGGTGAGGCCTCATCTCAAGTACTGTGTACAGTTTTGAGCCCCTTACCACAAAAAAAGACATTGAGGTGCTGGAGTGTGTCCAGAGAAAGGCAACAAAGCTGGCAAGTGGTAGTTTGGAGAGTAAACCTTATGAGGAGAGGCTCAAGGAGCTGGGGTTGTTCAACCTGGAGAAGAGGAGGCTAAAGGAGACTTTATCTCTTTCTACAACTACCTGAAAGGAGGTTGTAGAGACGTGGGGGTTGGTCTCTTCACCCAAGTCACAGGCAATAGGACAAGAGGAAATGACTTCAAGTTGCACCAGGGAGAGATTCAGATTGGATATCAGAAAAAAATTTTTACACAGAAAATGTGCTGCCCAGGGAAGTGGTTGAGGCACCACCCTTGGAGTATTTAAAAAATGGGTTGACATACTGCTTAGTGATGTGGTTTAGTGATGGGTCATTGGTTTGGGTTTTTGTTTTGTTTTTATTATTTTTTGGACTAGATGATCTCAAAGGTCCCTTCCAACATAGACAATTCTATGATTCTCCCGTTTCTTGCTGATCATCCCATTTTATGATATCACTTTGACAATACAACCCATTTTATCACTACTGAAGGTATTCTAGTGTGTTGAAAGCAATTTTTCAAATGAGATGACTTTGCTTACCATCCTTCTATGAGAGAATGCTCTCCAAATACTACTCAGCTGTGGCTGTTAGTTTTATCAATCAACAGAGTGTGTGGAAAAAGGGAGTTGAAAATACATTTTTGGGCAGATCTGACACGTGCAGATTGTACTGCTAAAAACATATTTCTGGATCAAATGAAAACAGAACTTGAATAGATTAATGGTGCAGGTGTCACAATAGAGTTGTTACCATAGCTGTAGAAAAAAATTTCTAGTGGATTTTTATTTTACTTTAGAAACTTGTGCCATGGCAACAGCAGTGCCTGTTAAAGATATAATTCTGTCATTATAATTTATCTATTACAGCTCTTTTCATTACTATTTTTAAAAATTGTTATTCTCCTGAATGTACTTTAGTTTTGAACATGGAATCTCTTGAGATACAAATGTGAATAAGCTGATTTCCAACTTTACATGAATGCAAAATTCACAGTACTTAGTGTGCTCCTGATTTTCTTAATGTGCTCTGTAGTCTTGGAGTCAGATCCAGAAAATAGATATGTGAGTTTAATGAAGCACCTGTGAATTATAACCCTAAAATATTGAAAGTGCAAAATGCTATTCCACAGAGTTTTATGTAAGTAACACAAGCAACTGTGCTGCGGTGCACCAGTGTGTAAATAAATAGCTGACTGAATTGCAATCTGCCAGTTTGGTTGTATCTAAACTGGTGATAATAGCCATAAGTATCTGTGGCTTTGAGATTATGGCAGAACTGAATTTATTTGTAGGTCCAAAAGTAAATGTTTTCCATGCAAAGCTGATATAGCAGTGAATTTCAGAAGCAATTCACTCAGATAGGTAAGCTGTATGTTCACTTGTAATAACACTAAAGATCTGTAGAAATGACATCTGTTTATGTTTTGGTGTTTGGGATACTATTTACAAGTGAAAAAATAAGGTGACAAGAAAAGCAATATTTGATGAGGAATCAAGGTCTCTTTCTGCTTTTTTAAGATTACAAACCTAAACATTCTTTAAAAAGGAAAAAAGGAAGTGTCATAACCAGGAAACTTCTCTCCATTGGAGTTCAGTGTGAGAGCTTGAACTTCACCTGTTGTCTCTCTCTAATGTCCCCACTGGGTTTGTCAAAGTCCGTTCTCAGAAGACTTATTCAAAACCTATAAGAAAGTGAACAGTAAGATGGTACCAGCTTTCCTGAGTATAGACCTATGCAATATAGTTGCATATCATATAATTTCTTAATGTCACTTAAGCCTGTTGAAACAAATAAAAATAAAGCATGTGAGGGAAATGTTTGAAAGCTTATGTTAGGGGATAGAACACAACAGGAATGAAGAGTCTAAATTTCTCCACTATATTAGTAGATTTACCATTAGTCCAGTCAATACTGTTACTAGAGTACAGGGAGTGATTCGGCTGAGCAGCCACAACATACAATGGATGGCATCACACTGACTTTATCAACCAGACTTCTGACAGTGATGGGAGCTTACATACTTCTTACCCATGTAGATATGTAAAATGAGATGCCTTAATCTGGAGCGGAATCCCAACTACTGAGTTTTTCATGTAGGGTGAAAATTAACGAATAATGAATAATGAATTGGTTATAAAGGTGCAACTGTTAGTAGGGCTCCACAGGGATAGAGTGATATTATCCACACCAAGATTTTAAATGAGATGGCACAGGTAGAAAAAAGTCTCTTATTCTTTTCTCCTAGTCCTTACAGCAACAGGCATAAAAAGAGCTATAAATTTTTAATAATCCACTCTGTGCCAAAAGTGCATTTTTCTGTAGTTCCTTTTTCTGGTATCTGTGTGCTAAATTGCATATGAAACTTGTTTCAGAAGTACTTGATTTCCTATTCTTTTTTTTCCAATGGTTACTACTACTATGAATCTATTCTCATAAGTTCCCGGAAATAAAACACTCAGATCTATTCTTTAGAGACGATCAGTAAAAAGGTATCAAGGTGTAAATTCATGATTATTATGACTATAAAAACTAATAACAATATTCCAGACAATACTGGTTCTTCGTGTGTTTTGCTACTTACAAACTAGTTCATCTTACTAAACTCTATAATTTGAACATGCTTCAACCAATAACAAATTAAAAGAGATACCATCAAGTTGATGGAATTACAGTGACCTATTTTATTTTATGAATTTGTTTTTTTCCTGGAATTTATGTGTAGCACTTAGCTTTTTGTTTTTCAGTTAGGATAAAATCGTAAAGTTTAAGGAGAGACTTTTTTTAATTAATTACATTAATTCATGGCATAAGTACCTTTTGTTTCTGTACACAAGAAAGAAACAAGCAGTATCCAAAAATTATTTTACAGAGAGTAAGGGGTGTGCTTGCAGTATTTTATCACCCTGTTTTTTTTACAAGGTACTTTCTCATTTCAGAGCGTCTTTGCGAGGGGGAAACATCCACTGAAAGTGAGCTTCCTGAAGGACACCCCGCTGAACAGTTTGCAGGTTTACTTCATGGATCATCACCCGCATGTGACCCACCTGATAATCCACTCCAGCTGTACAGCAAAGTCAGCCAGTGCAGTGGTCCAGTAGAGAAAAGCATTTTGAGCAAGAGCACAGTGCAGCAGCTACAGCTGCGGAAAGAGAGCAACACTGATCCTCCTGTGAAGAAAAAAAAGCCACCAGTTGTAAGCAGAACCATATTTCATACTAAAACTAAACCAGTAGAAAACCATACGTTGGTTGGCACATCAACAAGGATAAGTGAACAATGGGTTATCACCACTGGGGGATTTGTGGAGCGAGCATGCACACTTGGGAGAATACGATCTTTGCCAAAGACTTTGCTTGAAATGCATTTGTGCAAAAATGTTTCGAAATCCGATTCTAATCTTATCACCCATCCGCCAAGTGACAAAAAAGCAAGAAGCAACTGGAGTGAACCCACACCAAACCAACAGTGCTCCAAAGGGAATTCAGAGAGAACACCTTCCTTCACATCAGAATGGGAAGAAGTAAGTTTTGTTTATTTTTAAGTACAGGCAAATACATGGTATTGTAAAAATGCTGTTACTGATCACAGTTTCAGAGAAAAAGTCCATCGTCCACATTGCAGATCCTCAGTGCATCTCATTGCATCCTAGTTTGACAGCTGGCACAAAATGCCATGCACTTCTGGTCAAAATGCTGCACACTATTGTTTCCATAGTGAATTAAGTTAACCAGAAGTAATTCAACAATTTGTTGTGACATTGAAATTGTTTTCTACTGAAGCCCTCACCACTGATACAAAAAAGTTGATAAAATTAATTGTAGCCTATGCCCATTATTTATGGATTTGCTAATTATTTCCTACCATGGCAATGGCTGCCAGGAAAAGGCAAGAGAAAATGGCACAAACCCTCCCTATGTAATATATCCTCTAACTGGTATATAGCCTCTATACACAAGACACCCGACTCATACGTGAAGTGGGAATACACTTATGGCTACAATGAATTTGGGACTATTAAAAGAAATATCTGCACTGAATTTATAGTAAACATGTCTGTTCATACCTAAGATTTTATTTCAGTTTTGGAGTTTGATTTAAAATACTTTTGAGACAAAATTGTTTTTTTGTGGCTTGTTTTTGTTGGGTTTTCTTTTGTCCTGTACTAGATTTCAAGAATGTAAACAAATCTTTATGGACACAAAAGTTCCCGTCTTCCTGGGGTAAATTAAGAGTGGGAAATATTTACAACTTTACTGATATTAAAGAAGCAAACTTTTATCTTTAAAATGAAAGCTATGGGGAAACGTGTGCATCTACAGAGTGCCTTTTTTTTTTTTTTTTCCACAAATTTCAGAGAGCTTGTTTGTGTGATTGGTTATTTTTCTATAAAAATTTTTTCCAGCTCATCTAAACATCTGATTTAAAAGGGCTTCTGAAGTTAATTGGTTTTGTAAAGGAGATACTTTCTTAGTGAAAAGGTATTTATGATCAGGTTTTTATCTTAATAACTTGGATATATTGTTACAAAATCTTGATGCTAATCAAGTCCAAGTTTTCCTTTTTATGAGATGTCAAGGTTTGATTGTTCTGAAGAGGAACAAAAGTGTAGTTTATAAAAAAAAATTAGGTATGAATTCTACATGTGCAGATTCTGACATAATTCTGGTTTTCTGCTGTCACTGGTGACTAATACATAGTTTTTAGAAAGGAGATGGTTTTCCTAATAGTCCTGTTCTTAAGCTCAGTAAAACCTGGTTCTCTGTCTGCCTTCTTAGGCAACATTAGCCTCTTTATTCACTTTTTGTTTTGTATTTTCTTACAGAAAATAAGTATAATAGTTTTGAAATAGTTCAATATCATTTAGAAATGTGCAAATAAGTTTTGGGATCAGTGTAGTACTGTTTCACAAACAAGATCATTCCGTGGTATGTTGGGGACACAGCTACATTTTCATACCTATTCAGTGGCCTTGGGGCAGATGGGGAAAAAGGGAGCTACGGAATTCTCTGGAAATCGTAATTGAACAATTACTTTAGTACTTTATAACACACAAAACAATATTGATTAAATAGACCTCCAGTGTTTTACAGTTTTCATCAAATGGCATGATCCTATAAAATTAAAATCCATTCCCTCATATACTTTATGTATTTTTTTCTCCTTTGTATTTATATACTGAAATATGACGAAGTAGTTTAAAAGAAAGAGATACGCCTAGATGACCAGTCACCAGTATGAAAGGAACTGTACTGTAGAAAAAGGTATACTGGTCTCAAGCTTTAGCTTTTGCAAGTGTTAAAGTGTTGCAAAATAAAAATCTAAGTGGAGAAATTAACTGTCTACCTTTGATTTTGGCATTTTGTAATTTTGTTTGGTTTGTTTTTTTTTTCCAAATGAGAGTAATAATGCCATAAATTTATGCATGAAAACTAAACTAAAATAAGAAAGATAGGGCAAATCAATTGTTTTCACTGTTCTCTCCTTTGTAGATTGATAAAATCATGAGTTCAATAGATGCAGGAATTAATACTGGATTGGGGGAGATGAATGATCACGCAACAAGTAAGTAAAACCAACTAACTATTGTTTAATTTTGATTTAACTGTCCATAGA
>VZTM01002694.1:852-89285 GCA_013400555.1 Jacana jacana | reverse complement strand
CCAAATCCCTCTTGTCCCTTGAAGGGGCAGTGGTTGAGGTACGGGTGAGCGGCGGGGGTTAGTTTCCCTCCCCCAGGGGAGGGTAAAATCTCAACAACCGCGGTGACAAAGAAGGAACAACGGCGACGCCAATAATAAATAAACAACTAATGGTAATAAAACCGGGCCCAGGCGCGGTGTCGGGGTCCCAGCAGGCAGCACCTCTGAACACTGGCGCTTCTTCCTTTTGGGAAGGGGCGAGGGGGTGAGGACATCTTTCTCCCCTCCCCTTTATTTTTTGGGTTTGGTTTTTTTTTGATTATTCAAAATTCAATTGGGAAAGCCAAGTTCAGACAAAGTCTTCCTGGGAAGGAGAGGAAAAGCAATCGGAGAGAAAACACAGAAGGAAGAATCTGTTGCTTGGCTTTACCAAACCGGACCTAAACTGGGACATTAGTGGGAAAACAAATTGCCTTTCATAAAACCTCAAAGAACGTAAATCACTATGAAAAGCAGTTTGGCCAAGAAATTTTCCTCGCTTTTTTCCAGAGGTTAAAACCGCCCAAGTTAAATTATCCGGCTCTAATATCCTGTCACGTGAATAACCGTCACTTTCCTGACTCTTTCCTCTGAGCTCTATAAATCGTTGCACAGCACCTCTGCGGGGAGAGATGAGTATGTCCCGTATGGATTCTTTTCTCTCATTATCTCCAAAGTTGTTATTAGCGACTCAGCAGTTTTCTGCTGATACTCGATGAGAGCTCCTCAGTCCTCTGAGAACGGTAAAGTTGGCATCACATTATGAAAAAAAATATGTAACTATTTGCCACCCATTTCAAAATCCTGTTTTTCCTCCACGACAGCTTGTTTGCATTTTCTCATTGAACACCTGTCATCGGATGTGCCAAATAAAACCCTTATTTGAAAAGTTTGGTTGATACAGAAGGCTCCACCCAACACACTACATACCTGGGTTCCAGCCTTGCCCAATGTTCTCTGGGACAGGTACCTGTGCCACAAACCCCCCTTGTCTTTAGTGGGGTCTGCAAAGGGAGCTGTCTCCCCAGAAGATTTGGTAATAAACAACTGAATTTCAATTGAGTTCAAGTGACAAACTGCAGTGCCAGACTGAAGTTTTGTTGCAGAGTTGCCTGCTTCTTCACCTCTGTTGTAAATGCAAATCCCCTAAAGAAGTGAATCCTTCAGAAGAGGGAGCCTGAACTTATACCCTCCCCAATGTTAGATGACATGAGAAAAAGCTGCAAGGTTTTTTGATTCTGAAAATGTCACCTAGCCTCCTTGTTCAGAGGTTTTAACCTGTTGTTTCTAAACAGCTCTTGCCAGCATTTTTATCCAGACCTTGTCCTGGGGAGCCTGTCAGAACAGTACAATCAGGCTAAATTCTGCAGCGACAGAAGCCTTATAAATGGTATATGTAGGTTCGTTAAGGTACCCACAACAGGCAAATCCTCCAGTTGCCAAGAGCAGCATCCAGGACTCCTCTGATCCACAGTGGCTCTGGATAATATTGTTGATGAAGAATTTCCTGTGTGCTGGAACTCCGTTGGATCTACTGTGGGTGTTTTTTCCAGCCTCTGTGCGGTGACTATGAGATAACTGTCACCTGCCCCTTCATCAGTGACTCCAGAACAAAGCTGATGGGGACTGTAGATTTGACCCACTGAAGAAAAGAAACACTGCCCCACACATCTCTTTAGAACAAAAGGAGGAAAACCAGTGATGTTATTATATTTATATATCATATATAGTTTATAATGCATGTACCATAATATATATTATATATTTGTTGTCATATATAATGCTGCTAATATAAATGTATTACTCCATGGAACTCTAGATACTGCTAAAGAGATTAATTAATGTATTAACACTGAGGAAAGCAATGACAAATTATAATACATTGACCTGGTAAATAGTGTTATACCTCATAGAGGTCACGAGAGTAATTGCTTATTCATGCCTTTTTCTAATCCACATATGCAGATATGACAGTGATCTGTAAACATTACATCTCTCCATTAAGTTGGGTAAACAGATTTGAAAGCCAAGAGAGATTATTATGATCCTCTTGTGTAACCTGAATATTGAAAGCTGTAGAATTTCCTCCAGCTATTCCCACACCGAAGTTCTTTCTCTAGTTGTTTCTTAGAAAGGTGTCTTCATTTTATTTTAATGAGTTGAAGAAATGTTGAATCCATCACCACACTGTTGAAGATTTCTTTGGGATTACCTTCACATGTACCATGCTATTCTAACATATAAAAAATATCCAATAGAAATACAAATGTTGTATGAAAAGGTAAATGCATCTAGCTGCAGCATTTATTCACTGAGAGCCTGCTTCTTGTTAGCAGAAATATCTTCCTTTTGAATATGTTTGCAAAATACAGCACCTTCTCTTGATAAACTGTATGGATTAAACTTTGATTCTGCAATGTTATAACTTCCTTTCCAGAACTATTCACTCTTCTGAATGCTTTTAAGCCTTACAGCTATTGCCTTAACTTTTTTGACACCATGATGTCCAAATCAGGCCTGTTTCTGATTGAATATGTGAGGTGAATATTATAACCAGGAAAATCTAAGGAACAGAAAAGAGCTAAGAACCATAAGGTTGAAAATGACCTTAAGAAATCAGCCTTTCTTGTCCTTTCTCTTGCCTCAAGATGGGATCAACTACTCCTTTGTTATAACAAAACTGTTTTCATAATCTTGTGCTTAAAGACTTCCCGGTATGGTGCTTTCGCCATCTCCTCGGGCAATCCTTCCCAGTGTTTCTCTACCCTTATCACTAACAGTCTTGTTTTTTTTTTTAATGTATACTCTGGATACTACTGCAATTTCAGTCTGTTAGTGAAAGGACTGTCTTTGCTAGGCTCAGAGAACAAGACTGTTTGCTTCCTCCCTGTTGCAGCCTTTTACATATTTAAAGGCTCTGTCCCTTGTACATTCTTTTCTGCATTAATCCAAGTGGTCCCACTAGTAGCCTGATATTTAATGTTTTCTGGACTGGTAGTCCAGCTTGATCTGCACTGCATTCTTCTCCAGTCACTCAGTAACATTCTGGAAGTGCAGTGCCCCAGGCCAAGCGTGCTCCAGGTGAAAAACATTTGAAGAAAGGAAAAACTAAAATTGATATCCAACCCGGGGTTAGAGTGAAATAACGGCTTTGCCTATTTTGCAGCCTGCCTTCCTGTTCCCCCTTGTATGGCATTTGCCTTTTTACAACAGCGGAACAGCAGCAACTCGTGTTTAGCCTGTGATTCACTCTACATTTTTTCTGTGCAACTGTAATCCTGTTTACTTTTCCCCTTCCTGTATCTGGGGAACTGGTGGTACTATGTCTAATAGACCAAACTTGTACCTATGGAATATTATCTTTTGTGTTTTTCTTTAAAAAAAAAATCCCTCAGTTTGAGAAAGTAGCACTGAATTCTTATTCTGTTCTCTAACATGCTTTTAGCAGCTCTCTTTGTGTTGTCTCCAAATGTAACAAGCTTAGTCTCTATTCTATTGGTCAGATGATTTATAAGTGGTATCACGTAGAGCATAGACTCTCCAGGTACCTCTTTCAATACACACCTCCCTTTTGATAGTTGCCCCATTTTGCTAACTCTTCCTCAACCCTGCTTTTTCTGATCCCATGAGATTTTAAATCTGGACCATATTGGCTTTGCTTACTCTTGAGGAATGTGGCCAAAACTTTACTAAAATGAATATACATGACTTTTTAATACTTCCCTCCTTTGTATAACACCTGTTACCTTATTGTAAAAGCAAATCAGATTTGTTTAACAGGATTTGTTCATGACAAATCCATGTTCGTTGTTACTTGTCTGTCTGTCTTCTAATGCTTACAGATGGTTTGCTTGATTTTTTTCCACAAACTGAAGCTACCTGATCTATAACTCATCATCTCTTCTTTTTTTCTATGTGTACTTAACTGTAAGCCTCATTGATTGAAATTAAGAGGGCTGTTTCCATGCCCATGAGAGGTGCCTTCTGAACCAGAGATCAGTTACTTGCCAAAGCTATGGCAGTAGAACCAGGGGCAGAGCCAAGAAGCCCAACCTGTCCTGGCCTGCTCTAACAAATCTATAATCTTTGCACAACCTTTTTTAATCTCCTTAGTTCCACTCCCCTTTATTTCTCCTGATGCATTAAGGGAACATTCCTGCAGATGTTGGCATCTAGCAGCTGCTGTAGATTTTGTGAAAAATTCATACAGATATTTCAGTTTCCAAGCAGATTTCCTGTGTTGTATTATGCACCCAAGACCACCTGAGTTCTCCTAAAATGAAAATCACCTGGATCTGTATTGTGAAACCAATTTCCAGGAAGTGATCTACTTAAATCCTACACTTCCATTTCTTTTATATACAAATAGGTACATAAATAACTTTTTTTGTTGCTGGCAGCATTTTGACTGTTATCTGGGAGGCTAAACCAGAGAACTTCATTATGGAGTCAAATATATTTATCTTAGCTGAGAAGTGAGAGAGCAAGAAACAACTTACTGATTGGTGTTTTCCCCCAGATGATTTCTGGTATGCTTCAAGAGAAACAACATATAAATTAATGCACACAATATTTTGAGTTTTCTTCCAGAACAAGTACAGTCACTTTTTCCACATCAAACAAAAAATAAAGTCTTGCACTTTAAACCATTTCCAACAGTACACAAAATTCTCTCACTGTTTTACTTTCTTGGCTACCACCACCCTAATTCTTCCCTTTCAAGGCCTATCCAAGGAATCTGT
Source organism: Jacana jacana (assembly GCA_013400555.1). Lineage (NCBI taxonomy): Eukaryota > Metazoa > Chordata > Aves > Charadriiformes > Jacanidae > Jacana > Jacana jacana. Next base: position 84,525 of record VZTM01002694.1, on the reverse strand, counting down.
GCACTACTGACCCAGAGGCACTGTTTCTCTAAGCAGCACCAGTGAAACAAATTATTAAATTACTTTGTGCAGCTAAAAATACTGAATGCTGTATATTACAGCTCTGTCAAGAGTGTCACTACTAAGTCGCATCAGTTTAAATACTTCTGGAACTAACCTTCATCTACAGCGTGTCATTTAAAACAATAGATAGGGAGTAAAAAGTTGAAACCTGACCCAACTTAAAATTATGCCACATTTCTTCTCAAAGGAAAAAAAAAACCAACAGCACTTCAAAGGCCATTTCACAGTTTTTGTCCCTCACATTCCTGGTGAGATCCTGCTCCTCTTTTCCAAAAATACCAAACTCTGGCACAACTGCTTTCATTTCTGTGCTTTTGGGAATAAGGAGAGAAAAGCTTTTCATTAGATATTTTTTCACAGTCCTCTGAAATCTTGGTGAGCAAGGGCAGGGATCAGATCTCCTGTTCTGAATTGAGCTGCTCCTAAGGTTATAGCTCCTCACTGCCCCTCACACCCCTGCTCCCCTCTGCTGGAAGCGAGTGTACCTCCACACCAGTAGCAGTCAGCACACCCCAATGTGTCCCAGTGAAAATCAACCCAAATAGCAAAGAACAAGTATTTGATCAATTATTGGAGTCATTTTGGTAGAATCAATTTGTTTCCCCTCACTCAGCCCATTCAGTGGCTCTGCTGATGTGTCTGTAGAGAGAAGACTTAACAAGTAGCCAAAGGTTGTCTGTGTTTTGCCACTACCACTGTTTCCTTGCCTGAGTGCCTGTCCGCTTGAAATTTCACATGTAGGCGCAATTTCTTGTGGGGAAATGGCTTTATTTTACATGCATTGCAGAGACAGATCCATTTTGCCACTACAATTGTTAAATATGTAGTTCATTGTGGACTTTTTCTTCACAATTGATACATAAAAGTAAATAATCAGGTCTGATAACACACTAAGTGTATCATGCACACACATACTTGCAAACCCACATTTATTTCAAAGGAAATGTTACAGGGGTTTTGTGTTTAATATTACAAATAAAGATTCCATCTATTTCGAAACCCCTTCTTGACTGTGTTTTTCTTTTTCTTCCTAAGTTTCCCTGTCTGCTTCTCTCTTCTTCCTTGCCCTCTTCTTCCTCCCATTCCCCTGATCTCTAATTTTCCTATGGTGAAAAAGGGAGGGAATATTACAAAGTAGGAATGGGCAAAAGGGAACAAGAATGACAAAAACTGATTAGTTAAACTGCAATCTGAGCCAAGTATATTTGTTCTTTCAAAAATTAACTTTTTGGAGAGTTTGTGTTCAAATTAGTATCACAATTGAGTGCTATTAGCAAAAGGTTGCGTTTTACATCAATTAGACATAATTATGAAATTCTTTTTAGAGACAAAAATTATTTTAATGTATCAGACAAGCAATTAACTTTAAAACGTGGATTTTGATCTGTGCCCTAATCATATGATCAAAGGTACTAGATCAGACAGCCTAATCTGAAACCCATTAAATACAGGGCAATATTTGATTTTAATGAACTGCAGTTCTAGTCTTTAATGTTTCTTAGCAACGTTTACTCTTAGACACAGAACTAAATTTCCATGAGAGAGGTGTTTGGCCTTGACTTCAGATCTACAGCAATTTCCACAGAAGTTTCTGAAAAGAATGTTGGTCAGTGTTTTAAAACATAGGGACCTAAATTTAGACCGTTAAATCTGTATTTAGCCCTGCAACGTGCTGAGCACCCTGGCTGTGATCCAAGAAAGCACTTATGTGTTCCCATTAACTTTAAAACACATTCAGGTCTATTATTCACTTTACCGAAAGAAGTGAACCCAAATACTTAAAATTAAGCATGTACATTAAGTAGCCTGTTGGACTCAGCTTTGTACAACCCCCAGTCCTGTTCTGCCCACAGCTAAGACCCCGACTCATTTCATTTGTGTGGCTGGGCCTGTTGCAGTGGTGGGACTGGTCATAGAAGTAAAATTACTCAAGCACATTACAGATTTCAGGGCTGTTTTTTGCAAAAGGGCCAAGTTCCCATCAGAAACACTTTCAGAACTTACTTTGAGACAAACGTTTTAAAATATACATTATGGTCAATATGTGAATATAGTAAATATATACAATAAATATTCTGTTTCTACTTGTTGTTTATTATTATTCTTTATTGTGTTTTGCACAATATGTGCACCAACATATGGCCAATATTTGCCCACTTCTGAAGGCCTGATAAAAGTCCCACAGCAGTGGTTAAGAGTTGGTTTACCGTATCTGGGAGGTACAGGGCATAAATAAGCATCAGTGTCGTGAGGAGCATTCTTGTGAGGCATGAGGAAGAACTGTAATACTGGGGACAACGCAATACAAATTGTTTAGGAAATGGCCTGAACCTCCTTCAGTGGAAGCCTTTAAGAACTGGCTGGATAAAGCACCTACAGGAACAACGCTATTCCTGGTGCCATAGTCAGTCCTTCCTTAAGAGGCAGGATGTGCCAGGCAAGTTCATAAAGTGCCTTACAGCCCTCTGCAACTATTACAACCAGGATCAGGATTATATTTGGCTCTTGCTACAAACTGGCTAGCCTTCTATGCTGATACCCTTGCCTTTGCCCACTTAGGATACGTGTCATGATTCGGTTAGGAGCAAGCGGCGGGATTAGACGATGTTTTTCGCTTGTGTAAGTATTTCTAGCAGCAGGAAAAAAAACGGCATGTGAAAACTGGCTAGACTGATTTCCATTTCTCTTTTCATTCCCCAAAGCTATCAGCTGCAGGTAAGGGCAACATTAGTCATGATCTAACAGAAAACCTGGTGTTTTCTTTAGAGGACTATTTTCAGCAAAAATACAAAACCAGGATTTGAGCAGTTAGTTAGTACATTGACTGTCACTTGTGAATGTGACAGTCGCTAGTTATTGTTCAGGATTGTAAGAGACCAACCTGCAGCTAAAGTATCTGCTCTCTCCTCCAGAGCATAACCACTGAAACCCAACACCCCTTGATGCTGTCTTCATCGCCATAAAGGAACAAGCCTGGAGGAAGGATCTTCTAAAGCAGATTATGCTCTGGTGATTATACAGCAAGAATTTCCTCCAGGGAGAGCAAACCCACTTTTGAAAGCAGCCATTGTGCCTGCCACACCGTCCCTGCTGTCCTATGCCATGCCTCGGTTAATGCTGAGCTGACAGTGTGCCTGCCCCCTCGAAGAGGTGCAGAAAGCCTCAGTGCAGAGAGATGGGGCCAGGGGAGCACCCTCTTCTTCCATATTAACCCATTTTTCCTAATTGATTATTACTCGCATTTACAAGGCAAAATTAACAAGCCATAAATATAAAAGGAAAAGTTCACTAAATCACCTGTGTTACAAACTCCCACTTCAGGGAGTTTGTAACATCCAGCTGAACGAGAATTCACTGCTAATTGTGATGAGGCCCATGCAAGATACACTTTATTGATTGCTACACTATCCTTAGCTCAGGGCACTTTTTAACTGCCCAAATCACCCTTCTATCTGGGAAATGTATAGTGAGGAAGTTTGGAAATAGGATTTGGAACAGACTGGGGAGGCCCACTCCAAATCTCAGCTTCCCCAGTGGGGAGATTTAGACCTTTCAAAGAAGGAAGTGGAAATGGGGGAATGCTGACATTTTAGTTGAAACTGCCTCTGTTAAAAAACCCAAAAATCTCACAAACAACAAAACCCCACAATAAACCGAAGGAAAAAAAAAACCTTCTTATTTTCTTATTTTACTTATTTACAAGAAAATGTAAATAAGTAAATGGTGCTTGAACTAAAAAGTCTCCAAATTTCAGAATTATAGGTAAAACCAGAAAATGACATCCTGAAAACTCAGAAATAGGAGCAGACATTTTTTTTATTAAGAATTTCTTCTCCTTTTGCCCTCCAGGTTTGTTTCCATTCTGAAACATTTATAAATACAAATAATTGGGTAATCCTTAAGGTGTGTGCCCAGAGGTAAAAACAGATACCATCTTCAGTTCACTCTTCCTTCAAATAATTTCTGAGATACAAACCAGCATTTTAATGGCATATTGTTAAAAATATCTTTATGCCTGCATTCTGGGGAACAAAACATGATTACCAAAGGACATCAATAGCTGCACATATTATATGAGGCAAACAACAAACAGGAACATCAAGTTGTTGATGTTGACTTGGTTGCACCAACCTTTAATTTTTGTAAACACAAAAAATTGTAATAAAACAAAGTAATTAGGCAAGAAAACAAACACGTAGGTTTGAAATTTTGGAGAAGGATTGGGGAAAACATCTGATCAAAACTTGAAAACTAATGCAAACACTTATACCCAAGCACATGTACCTCCAAGCATAGAGGTAATGGTGACACGCTAACCCCTGGCTGCTTTGGGATTACTTTCTTGCAGAAATCCAGGGAGGAAAAGTATGGAGCTAGTGCCAATGGCACATCCAGACCGCTGGAATTTTCCTAGAGATTGCAGGGGGGCAGCTTCTCTCTTCTCTCCACACACATTATGTAGCTATTGAACTCTGCAAGACTTGCAAAGAATACATGTTATATTATCTTTTCATTTCCACAGCATCTGTACAGTTAAACTTTCATGCCTCATTGTGTCTGCATGTGATCATCTTGTACATGTATTTAAATTGCTGCTCTTTCCTCTGATCTTGAGAGACAAAAGCAACACTGAATTCTTTTTCCATTATATATTTTTACAAAAGAACTACTGTAAAAATTAATCAAAGGTATGCTGGTTTTTATTGTTATTTTTTTAATTTTGGGGGGTATTTTCCTCATATTGCAGTGGTTTTGAAATTGAAACGTTGCACTGCTGAGAAAGTGCCATGAAAATATAACCCACTACATTCCAGGAAAATAAATAAGCAAGGCCACCCAAATTTTCAATTAGTGCTAGTGCAGTATGCAGGAAATGGCTGGAGAACCGTCAAAGGCAGCCTTAGGCTGGGTCGTGGATACGGAACAGTGACAGGAAGGTTTGAAGCAGGAATACAGGCTCAGTGTGAAGATGGCTCTTCTCCAAGGAAAACTGCATGCTAATAGGTTAATACTGATTTCCTGAAACATACAGCCTGGGTATTACATGCTGGAATTTACATTCTGACAAAGGCAATTGCTGAGCCTCAAGACTTTGCTTTTTTGGTGATGAAATAACACCAGAAAGTTCAAGCTGCATTATATATTTCATGTTTTAAGCTTATTAAACATTCAAAGTACAAACTGTGCACATATTTTTAAGCCACCTGAAATAGCAACAGCCTTCCTAGTTTGGGAAATAAGTATGAGAAACATTACATTTCAACAGGTCAAGCTTGTCTGGAGTAATACTGTCAACAGATATTGACCAAAGTGAAGTGAAGTGATGCCACTTTCAGAGTAAATCTGCCCTGAATCCAGAAATATTGCCCAATCAAGCAGACACGCACAGCATTAGGACTGAAACTCTTGTCTTTTAGCACAGCCTCTACAGACAAAGTGGTATTTGGAAGATATCTGAGGACTGAGCTGGAAAAAGCACTTCAGAAAATGAAAAACTAAAAAGCACAAAAGACGACACAACATCTCTTTCTGCAAGAAGGGCTCCTGTGGACAACAAAAGGAGCTGTGATAGACCTTCATCCTGAACAAAAGGAGGAAGGAAAGAAACTTAAAAGAAAGATCAATCCAGTTAGAGAATCCAGTCAACCTCTGTCTACCAGCTTCCTTGTATTTTACTCTGTCCAACTGATTTTGCGACTGTCAGCTGAGGGTGGCACTGCAGCATCACAGGACACCCTCATCCCACCAGCCAAACCCACATACTGCCTTGGCTATTTTTACAGAGGCACACACGAAACAAGTGCAGCCACGAGTGGAAGTGGGAAAGAGATGGTAGCTCTTCCAACAGCCTCTGTGGAGCCAAGATTTCTCTTTGTATACATCTTAATATGAGCAGGCAGTGTCAATAATGTTTTTGCCACACTACTAGTGTGAGCATGAACCTGTGTCACTGCAAGCAGCCAGCGGTGCCTAGCTGTACTGCCCTGACCCCCAGGCATCCACTTTTAAATCACAGCTTTGCCTGTACGCAATTGATCATATTTATTTATGAGGTCCCACACCATTTTCATTGTCCTTCAGTGTTCGCAGAACTAGAAGCCACCCTGCGAGTGTTTTTAACAGTCATAATTGCCCTGTAGTCACTGGGAAATCTGCCCAGATAGAGCCTGGAAAAACTGGGCTGCAAAAAGAGATGCTAATTCTTTTGCATTAGGAGGCAGAAAGAATCTCCTTGCAGGTCCAGCTCCTCCCTAGGAAAAGTTCTGTGGGTTTGAAAGTGCTGAAAATTACTTGGGGTCCATTGAGTGATACACTTTCCACCTTTTCTTGGAGAAGTGGTTTTAAACAAGCTGTGTAAAATTTTTAATCAGCACGGGATATTTTAAGTTCCAAGTACCACACCTACCCTGGAACCTTTTTAGTTTAAAATCAGTAGTTGTGTCACTTGCCTATGAAAGAGCAACTAACCGAGCAAGGAAGGAAGTAGAGGGAATTTGGGGAGTTTTAATTTGTTTTCATACATAATGGTAACATTTTTTGGTCATATGTGATAATTATTTAATCAAATGGAATTTGCCTGGTGGTATTTCACATGACACCACTGCCAATCACTGCAAAGTAAACAAATCCTTCAGGTGGCGAAGGGAAAGTTTACTCATCTGTCCTCTGGTGAGCTGCCAAATGGCACATCTAATACTGCTGAAGTGCTCCATGGGCAGCTGAGTGGAATAGACAACAATTCAGGGCAGCGTTTATGTGTTTTGGGGAGCCTGGACAACTTTTGCAGAACTTGAATACGTGTAAGGCTGGGTGTATGCTCAGTCGTTATCCTGAATCAAGATGCTTGGCTGAATTGAAGCCACAGATTTTATGAAAAGGTACTTCTTCCCTATAGGAAGAGACCCTCATTTCCTTTCCACGTGAACACTTGATCCATGATAAATGTTTATAAAGTTCCCCTTCACCAAGTTTCTTAACTGCTGAAGAGTAAATATTTAAAGAATCACAAATGCTATAATCAAGACCAAGTAAGATGCTACAGGAGTGTTCCCTATTGTATGAAAAAACAAAGGAGCTGTAGCTTGCAGAAAACCTCATTTTCCCAGTTTGAAAACTGATCTACTGTATGATATAGCATGTATTATCTTTGTGTAATATTTTAAAAACAATACCTTAAATGCCATTGGCTTAATTCTTACCATATTACTATAACAAAACTATGGAAGCTCTGCAGAAGACAAATGGAGATGAGGTTTCGGGGTTGCCTCTGCAGGGTACCGAGCTTTTAAGCTTCTATTTGATGAAGTCCTGGGGATTAGACCCGCGGTTAAGATTGAGGACATGCCCAAGTGCCCTGCTGGGTGGAAGCCAGAATGTGCAGCACCTTGCAGGACTGAGCACTTTGCTGGCACTCAGGACAGAGACTTTGAATTTTGAACAAATTCCTTTAGGTAGAGTAGAAGTTATTATTTAAAATAAAATTAAAAAAAGAAAAGAAGTCAGCTTCCTAATGGTAATATGCACATAACACCTGTAACAGTTACCCTCAGAAGGAGGCAACCAGTTGATGGGAACTACCTCCAGATTTTAGAAAGATAATTATACAGGTAGGGTTGAACAACAGCACTTTTAGTTAAGTCATTTGGGTAAAAACACTGGTTCCACAGAACAAAATGAGAGTGTTGCCATTTTTGTCACAGGGCCAGGATTTTGCTCATCCCTTGTTACATGACACAGACTGATTTGGAGCCTACTTCTAACTCCAAATTTGACTCTAATATTAAATTAAATGGCAATTTCCTATGACCAGTGACCAAATTATCCAATAATATCTGCTTAATACAATCAAAATAAAAAAGGTGGAAGTCATGTTATTATAATGCATCTGATTTGTTTCCTGAATTTAATCAAATGGGACAGAAGGATCAAATTAGTGAGACAAAAAACATTGCAGTAATTCAAAGCTATTTTGAATGCAACCACACTCCTTTGGACAGGTAAAACTCATTCTCAATTCTACGTCTCCATCCATACTTGCCCTCCTAGAATTATAGTTCATGTCAATACACAATGGGAACAAAGCTTTTCTACTTTGGAAGGCAGGAAAACCTATAGAAAGTTTAACCCTGATGCTTCTGGACTCCTGCAGATTGAAGCAAGTTCCCTGTTCTCCTCTCCAGATTGGCATGTAACTGGTCTGGGGATGAAAACCTGGGGAGCGAACATAGTGAAGGCAGAGGAGATTGTTGTAAGAGACTGCTCTGAGCTCAGAATATCACCTGGCTGCCCAAATGCTCCCACAGCAGTCACACAGCAGATGCACAACTGGCATCTCAGCATCCGAGCTTCAGGGTTTGGGCTTTGTCCCCCACGTGCACGCCTGCACTGAAATTCTAGCCCACCACCAGACCGCCTGCAAGCCAACGCTGACTTCCACAGAAGCAGGACATGATTAGAAGCAATTTTCACCTTGCATGTTCTGTATGTTTGTAATTAGCTGTGAATTAATGTGGAACATTCTTATATAAATTCTCTTTTCACCAGCAAAAGGCATATCCGCGTATTTGAGCCCGGGGAGAAACAAATTTGTTGTTGACCTCAATGTTTCCTTTTTTTTTGCGTCTCCTTCATCCTCTAGGTATAAATGCTACATAGAAAATGGCTGTGTAAGAACGGAGTCTGACTCTCCATTTATGTATACGATTCTATGATTTTCACAGTAGCTACCAAGAAAAAGTTAGTTTAACAATAGTTTTCTACCCTAAATAGTTATGGAATAATTTCAAATCTGATACAAGAGATGAAGAAGTAGAATAAGGAGGTGAAGAACAAGTAGACACATGCTGGTGTAACTGTTAACGAGAGCACAGCCCCTTAGCAGAATTATCCACCTCATTCCTCTGTGAGATATAAATATGCATTTCTCCTCTCAAGATACATCACCACAGTAAAATGCCTTGAGAAAAAAAAAGCTAGCTCAACATAAAAACAAGTGTGGTGACAGACAGAGGAAGAATTAGGCATGTGGCCTTCTGCAAATGATCAACAACTTCTTACACTCAAAACTACTGTTTTCATGATTTATGTTCCTCTGCTGATTTTCTGGTTTTCAAAAACCGCCAGAGGGAGCCCATAACCTCTCATAAATATAAATAAAGGCACATTGGGTTTGGCAATGAAAAAATGGAGTAAGAATTAAGCTGTCTTTGGGTTTCAAAGAAATACAGTATTTGCTGATTCACGAAGATCCACATAGGTGCAAAAGTTCTGGACAGTGACACTTGATACTCATAGAACTCTATTAAAAGAGCCTTTTAAATTTGGTCCTGACAGATTTAATGCAACTCACATGCCAAAAGAAATACATTAGAGGTAGGATTAAATTATGTGTACAGCCAAATAATATAGAATAAATAATAATCTAGGAACATGCTTTCGAGCTTTGCTGTCGCATATGTGTAGCACGATCTGCTGCATGAAAAGATGGGAAATGTTATTTACAAGATGGCCTCAGGGGCTGCTTCAGGTGATTACCAGAGTCTACTCCTATTTAAAAATGCTGATGGCTAAGGTTATCACTGGGGAAAAGCTGATTCTTTGGAAGAAAGAGTGAGGAGCATGGTGTCATGAAGCACTGAGGTGACCCTACAAGTGTCTACACCTTAAATGTTAGTGATTTCAGTGGCTATCATGGAGGAGTACTTCAAAATCTGGACTAACATGCCGCTACCAATTGGCTGTCAGTCACTTTGTCATTGATTGATATAACGAAGCATTACCTAGACTAGAATATAAAATAAGCAAGGAACTGTGCAGCTGGTTCAAATGGACTTACCAGACCCAACGATTAGGCACTTTTTCTAGAAAAGGCTAGAACTATCAAGTTTGAGTCATAATTCCTTGCTATAATTACCTGATATAACGGTTCTTCCAGGAGTTTGATAGGGTCTGGCTACATCAAAAGCAGATTCTAGGAAAAACCCAATAAATTTGGCATGATGATACAGCACACTGCATACCATTTGTTTGTCCTTGCCTAGGTCAATATCTTCAGGATGCAAGTTCTAGTTTTGTAGATACGGGGGGAAATGAAAAGCTTAAAATATAGAAAAACTAAGAAAAAGACAGACAAAGGTAAGATCTGATAACAAGACCTGACACGTGAAAACACTGTTTCTTTAAACAACCAAGTAAAATTAAAGAAGATTAGAGAAGGTCCATTTGCTCTAGCCAAGAACTGAATCTTAACCCTTATTAACTCTCTGGAAAGGCTCTGCACCACACTACTCTTTTCTGGGCACAGAAGAGAAGACATCTTGCATCCATCTTTCCCTTGATGAATAGTCACGGGTTTTAATTGCAACATATTTCAAATCAATCTTCAACTAATAACTGGCTAAAGCTGTCTGCAAGAAGATGTGTGTCTTTGTGACTGATTCTGGAGTTGCACATAGAACATAATTACCTACAGCTTTTGCAGATGTAATTGTAGAACACTAGTTTCAGCTTTTACAGCAAACTCTTACCATTTGTTTTAATTCCACTCCTGTGACCTCAGTGGTAGAGGAAATAGTTCTTTCCCAGTTCTAGCTCTGTAGTCCTCTGGGGAAGAAGATGCTTTAAACAATGCCTGAAGTGCTTAAGCAATATGCAATTCTGTTTACACACACATTACAAATAGATTAGTCAATCCCACAAAGCAGAAGCCAATAAAACTTGGATTGGTAATATTCCTGCAGAACATACCTTCTTTGCAGAGATGGCTGAGTCCTGTAACACTACTCATCTCAGCAAAAAAGGGTCTAATTCAACATTAAAAATGACTGCTCTCATCTGATCTACCTTACTTGGTGCATAGAACAACTCATTACAGAAAAAGAAATAATATATAAATATAAGGAACAAAAGGTAGCATCTTGTTATCTGTGGCTGCACTTCCTTTCTAGAAGACACAGTACAGAATCACAGCCAGTTTATTATTTGAGTACTCCACACATGAGGGATCAATTAGAGATCAGTTAATTAAAAAAAAAAAAAAAAAAAGCTATATTATTAGAACATCATAATTAACAGGGGAAATTGTTTGAAAGCCAGGAAATTCCTCCTTTAGTTTTCACAAAGTCCTGACTGTTAGAGCTTCCTCATTAAGAGGGGCAACTCATCCTACCGGAGGCTACGCAGATGACAAGGTGCAGAAGAGGATGCAGTAAAAGAGCTTATGCCTCAGTTAGGTAAAAAAGGGCATCCTATTGGTGGTGAAAAGTCCACCCTGATAAAAAAGCTCTGCAAAGGACAAGTGAGAAAGTCCCAAACACAACTCTCATGTCATACCTCTCATGAACCCCTATGAAACCTAGCCCATGTCTGCCCTTACTGCTTTAAAGACAGCTATGTACAAAATCTAAAACGAAAGCCAAAATCTCTTATTCTTCATCCAAATTGCAGGCACCCTTCCTTCCCCTAGGATTGTCCTGTGAAGGGCTGCAGCCATGGTTGGAGAGCTGGGACAAGCGACAGTGTGCCCATGCAGCTGGGGAAGTCAGGGCTGCCATACCAGTGGTTCTGCACTCTCAGGAGGGTAGTCACCACCCCATGGAGCCCACCAGGGCTTGCTGGCTGGGAAGGCAGCTGGAGCCACCTCCAAACCCATATGTATGGCACAGCCAGACATGCTGCTAGGCCCAGGAGCTGGCTGCGGGGGCATGCGTTAAAAATCCTATGCCCAGGAAGCAAGCGTAGGATTGTAGCTCTTCCTGAAGTTTGGCTCCCTCAGGCTCCTTCCTCATCCCCATTCCCACGACTCGGCACAGTTGGGGATCGCCTCTGCTGCCTCGGCTGGCTGTCACTCCCTGCCCATCTCTCTTTGAGTCCATGAGTCACTTCCTCTCCTCAGATCCCACCTTTCAAAACTTCCTTTTTCCTTTTCGAGGGCACATCTGAAAGCCTTTTCTGAAAGCGGGCATTGGGCTTACTTATCCACAGACAAAAGTGCCTCTGGAAAGCAGCATGCTCTCCTGTCTGAGGATGTCTAGCCAAGAACACACAACCTCATTCATGTGGTCCCTATCACTCTAGTGCGCATGGATCTGCATTGAGCTGGGGTGGTGCTGGAGGGCATCTTGCCTCATCCCCTGCCTGCAGGTGTGGGTCAGACAGAGGGAAGAGTGGAATGAGAGACCCAGCTCACCCCAGCTCCACTTCCTGGCCCCAGCAGTTGCCTCTTGTTCAGAGAGCAGCAGCCCCGGGGTACAGCCATAGCTTTGACTTAAAAAATGGGCTTCTTTTAATTTTTCCCCTTTTTTGAGCTGGTGGGAATTCAGGTTTTAAGCTTTTCCCACTGCAACCATGAGAGCTAAAAATGTGTTTCTTGGAGATGAACAAGAAAATCCTGAAATCAGTGACAGCAGCTGATCTGGGAAGCCACAGGTGCTGGTCCCTTGGGAAGCTCCTGGCTTTTTGTGACAACTCTCTTGGATGAGACAGAGAGTTCAGTTATCCCTGTTCCTCACAGGCGTCATCCTCAGGAAAGATGGAGCAGGAGGAAAGTGTGGGTGTGAGGGGAGAGGTGTTGGGGGAAACCTGTCAGGGTTGGAGTGGTTGTTCAGGCACAACTTGTTCTCTGGCAGATTTCTGTGTTATCAGGGAGATAATCACATTGGCTAACAACTAATTCTGCAGATATGGAGGCCAAATCTGCCTATGTTCAGCAGTTCAGAATGAAGTTATTAGTTGATTCCCCTATTTGTCACTCTATTTTCAAGATCATGTTGGATCAGTGTGCTTTGACTTGTCCAGCCTTTGTACTACTTGGAAGGCTGTGTTTTCTCCTCTAGGACCTCTGAGACTTTATGGCCTAATATTTTGCCTACAGGTAAGGCTGTTACCACTTCTTTACCAAGCTGCACTATTAGGACATGAAGAATATTGGGGCCAGATTCTCAGCTGGTGTAAAACCACATCTGGAACAAGGGGTCATATAGGTTCATGCTAGCTGAGAATTTAGCCTCTCACAGTTATAACAAATATGTGCTTGTGGAATAGATTGTTTATTCAATTGTTTTACAGCTGGGACTTCCAGTTTTTCATGCTAATTTCATGCCATACTAATTAAGCCACTGGGCGGGCAATTGCAGTATTTAAATTAAGCGTGCAAATTGATGTGTTGTTGGAAGATACCACTTCATTAGTATCTTCCATTCTCAAATGTTACAATGCTTTTCATGGCCAAAAAATACCCACACAACTGAGAAGGAATATGGAGAAAATAATCTTTGTATTGGGGTTCCTATAATTCATCATCCTGCAGCTACAGGGCTGCAGCCCTTCTGGTTAGTGAGTTTCAGCCCTGGCCTGTCTGCCATGTCTTTGGGTGCACACACCTGATATAATGACAAAAGCCCTACTGACACCATCTCCACTTTCTTAGTGATCCAAGAATACAGAGCAAAAATCATCACCTAAAGAACATCATCTGTATCCTCTCCAAAGTCTGCCAGTTGCTAACAGTATGGGGGCAATGCAAATCTGTTTTAAAATTTGTTTTACTCCGCTCTCCGCAGTGGGTATGAGAAGCAGGCTGTGCACCACAGTTCCTCAGTTCTTAAAGCCCACCCAAACTGGTGGGGTCCTTAGACAGTTACAGTTGATTTTCCTACAGTACAACTACAAACAACAGCTCTCAAACATACAACGGGGAGTAGTTGTTGAGCGGATGTGCTCCTCCAGCGCTGCCAAAGGGAACACCCTGGCAATCAGCTGTGGTTCCTGCTCTGAATTCTCCCCAGAGAAAAAATAGCACAGCAGCCAAACTAGACAGAAAGGATGAAGTAACGACACATATTCCCACCAAGCCAAATTGCCTAAAATCTGGCTGTCACAACAGAGTCCTTCTGTCTACAGACCACATTTCCCTAGACAAGGTGGTCACTTTCTTCACACCTGAGACTAAGAAAAAAACCCTTGAATTGCTGAATTTCAGGAGGTTACCTGGTAGTAATAATTCATTCCTACCTCGCTAAAAACTTTGCAATGTGCATTTGGGTCACTCTGTGCAGTTTGTTAGGCATAATCTGTCAGGCATTAGAAGATTATATGGGCTCCCCTAGGCAGGAATAAAAAAGTAGCAATAACCAGTGCTTGCTAATAATGTTGAGCAGATGACACTAAGTATAGAAAGCAGTAAAATTTTCCAGGGGAAGAGTGGCATTTTTATATAAAAAAGACTTATAAGTGACCATACAGTCAAAATAGCAACACCACACCTACCCACCTCCACTTTGAAAATGTTTTTATGTTCAGAAGGGTTCTGTACAAAAGACAAAACACAGAAGTTGCATCTTACTGCTAAATCTAAAGTAGCGTTTATATTTCACAGGGAATTTTTTCCAACAACGTGTCACTGTCAATTTCTTATCCAGAATTAACATAGAAAGGGATTTCTCTTTTCAGATCAAGAGAGGAGCTTTAGTAATGCCTATATTCATTCATCTTTTCATTCCAAACACCATCCATCATGTTGTATGTCCCTTATACTGGACTGCAGAAAACATACCACAAATTCTGCTTGGAACAGCAATGCATCTTGAACAAAGCTGACTAAACTCAAAATTAAATTTTCAACAACTGCATGTAAAAAAGAAAATCAATGAAAGAAAAACAGCGAGCTCTACTGAACAAACATCCTGCAGTTAAAAAAAATATGTTTTGACTGATGAAGGAAAAAGCCATGACATTTTAGGTGGCCTAAAAGAAATTTCAAGGATCATGTTAAAAAGAAAGCAGGCATTGTATTAAAATACAGTTATTCCGAGGGATAACTGGATTATACTGGGAAACCAGGACATAGACTAGCTTTACCCTTTTCTCAAAGCAGTTCATTAAATCTTGCTTTCTTCATCTTTTGTCCCCAGGTAGGGGAGTTTACCTTCAGGATCATCAACTTTCTCAGTTGTAAAGCAGCTTTAATCCACTTCCTTGATCCTCCTGCAAACAATTAATGCCGTACTAATCCTGCCCTGGCCAAGCAAAATGTGGAAAACTAAACATATTACATCATATACAAGAAAATTATTTGGGAATCTAGGTTTGAATCCAAGGCACTTTTACCTCTACAGAAAGGTCAGCACCAAACACTCAGTAAGATTTCCTGAGCTGTGATATCTACATAACCAGCAAGGTAAGCTCTAAGGAGAAGGAGTATCTTTCATCAGATCAATTGATACAGCTGGAAAAAGCAGACAACCTTTCAGGCACAGAGACTCAGTGCAGCTATGGGCATCATAGTTTAGACTAGCCCTGCAGTGAGAATGAGTCTTTTGGTATTGCACATTTACATAATTATCCCTTTCTAAGGTATTTTTTTATACTCTTTATGGAAAACATTTCATTGTGTAATTAGAAATAAATGCCCAGATTTTATTTTTATGATGGCAAAAGCCCAGATACTTTTACAGGATTTTGTATGCTTGAGCTAAAATGCAAATGCATTTGTCAAAATTAGCTATATTTTTAGTATTGCAAACCTCTGCCCAGATTCACAAATTCTTAAACTGAGTACATTGATTCCAGAGAATTGATGTTCGTGAGAAAACTGCAGGTCAATGAAATTACCATGCAAAATGCAATTTCCTGTTGAATGAACTTGCCAAGTGAGTGTCTTCACATAGAATACTTTGGATGCTACTCTGAATGGAATCCTTGCAAAGCAGCACTACTTCAGTGGAAGCAACCAGGTGCCCTTCTTTCTTATACGTGCCTAGGCTTGTTTATCTACTTCCAGTCAGTTACACAGGCATAGGCATCCCCACAGGCATATCACTTTTATGTATGTCATCTTTGTGGAGCCAAAACTGCTCTGAGAACAAAATTCCCTGAATTTTGTCCTGAATTCCCATTCTTCCAGTGCATTATCAGTGGGATTCTTGAGTGGTTACTCAATCCCAGTTGACTACAGCTGTGAAAACCCATGGTAAGTTCCTACTCTGTGTATAGTAGCTCCCATTGCATTCTATTTGATCTCTTTTAGATATAAGAACAGCAGCACAGTATAAAATCACGGTACCCAAAACTCTCCACAAAAGAAAAAGGCACCATAACAAAGCCAAGCAGCTGCTTGCATTTGTATTTTCTTGTCCACAGCCTTGCCAGCACAAAGGAAACAAGGTGTACTCACACTGAAAAGAAACAGGCCCCTTCTGCACCGCCAGGGCCCCTGAGCTTCTGTTGGTACTCATGGCTTGAGCTCTGGAGGAAAACCGGAGGGACCCTCTTGCCTTACCTCCCTCCTGGGCAAGTGCAGCTTTCTCCTCTCTGGGTGGTCTTTCCAGTGATGGAGGTCTTGTCCTTCCGCTCCTGGTGTGACCCAGGAGTGAACTGAGCTCATTGTAACGTACTTGCCTTTCCTTTGGAAAAAAAAGAAAAAAAAAAAAAAGGTGGAAATTGGTAGAGAAACTGGTAGATTCAGATTATGATACTACATTTCTATATAAAAAAAAATAACAAAAAAAAGGTGTGCACTTGTTTGTAGAAATCAACAGTATTTCACCCATGTGATGCATCTTCCTTGAGAGACCAGAGCAATTGTCAGATCGAGCATTTCAAGACACATCATTTCCAGAAGAAAGGAGTTAGCCACACTCTTGATCGTGTGCTTCTGTTTATTCTGTGTAAGGGATCTAGGACACCTGTGTTAGTTTTAAAGCTACTACATGTACAGCACTTGACTGCTATATTTTGGCAAGTCCCAGCTGTTATTTCACATGTGTGAACTAAGAAAATACCCAAGGTAAACACAGACTTTGAAGAAGTACCAAAAACATTTAAATAAAGTGCAAGTATGGCCCAATATGTTAACCTGCTAATATACACAGTGTGCTGGCCCTACTCTATTTTCCTTTGGAGAAGCAAAGAAAAGAGATGTAACAAGGTCTCTGTGAAACACCAGAACCAGTACTAGTCATGTCTCCTAAAGGAGCAGCACCAATATGAAAATCACTTTTCTTTATGTATAGTTGTTGCCAGCCAAGCTTACCCACATGTGGGCAGTGCAGAACAGAATCACTTTTTTCCCTGTTCATTTTGTGCATCTGACAGCATTTAATCTAAAAATCAGTTTAAATCCAGATTACTTACATGTGTGCACATGCTCACACTCCCCCTCTACACACACAATGTTAAAAGGACATTACTGATGATCATTTATTTTTCTCTGCTCTTGCTGCATTTCATAATACCCCTTCTCTCTTGAAATACTGCCAGAGAAGATTGTCTTTAATACACTTCAGTGGTGTCAAGAGAACTTCAGGAAATGAGAACTGAGGTGACCCTAAGATCCAGTCTATGCCACCCATACTCTGATTATACATACTGCTTTGTACAAGAGGTAAAGACCTGCACTCTCAATGTCCTGCCTTCAAAAACCAATATTCTGTCTACTTTCCGTCTCCTCTAATTAAAGCAAATTACTTTGAGCTGCTTGGTTTCTCCTCCAGAAGCAACGTTCTATTATTACCTACTCTTGCCCACAATCAGGTTTGAGTTATGTCTCAGAAACTCTTACATTTCACTAGAAATGAGTTTTACTAGAAAAACAGGGTTTCTTTATCTCCATGATTTCCTGTATATGGGTCACATCCTTTTAAGTATGATCATCAGCTTTGTAAATACTACCCTTAGAGGTAAGTGTTCCAGCTGCTGCCTGACATAACCACCCCATAGTCTGTGAGCCATATTTTCTACTGGGCAAAGAACTAAAAAAAAAATGAGCTATTGATTCAAATTCAAGGGTTAAATAAGTTATTTCCAGGCAGCAGCCTGAGCATAGAGTGCATATGCCTTCCTGAGGCATATCAGAATGGAGCATGGCAGGTATGAGAAGTTGTAGGAGAAAAGGGTCATTTCTTGATTAGTGATAGGACCAAAACTGTGTAATGGGATGGGAAGACTTCATGGGACATGGTCAAAGCAACTTATGAAGGAACTTCTCACAATGTTTTTGTTCTCATTTATCAAATTCAGCCCTGGTGTAAATGAGCCCTGTTCTGAAGGTAGGCAATGGGCAAATTAGCTTGCTGTGTAAGAACCACATGCCATTTTGTGATTAACTGGTTTCTTGCTCATAAGCTTTTAGTACTTAAAGACAAATATTGTATTTGTCCTATGTTTGACAAGGCAATATTCAGTTGAAGTATCGTGTCCCTCTAATTAGAAGCGCTTCAAACCCAATAATGTTTTGCTTAGGTCAGTCAGTAATCATTCGCTACTCCCATTCATCATAATTCTGGATTGCTGTAGTTCACTCAGCAGTAATTCTAGCTGGCTTTCATCAAACCCATGGAAAACATACACCAACAGTTGAATCTCTCAGCAGAAAGAATCAACCTCATTTGGAGGTTTGTAAAAGCACTGAGGGAAAAAAAGAGTCACGTGTACATTTATGCAAGCAATAGCAATGAATAAGTATGTAAATCTCTGATCATTTTGTGCAGATCATTTTGTTAAGGGTAAAATGTTAATTTGATGGATTCAGGCATTTTATCTTTCTGAAGCTGAATAATGCAGTGCATTTTGGAATGATAGGTTTAAAGATTCTCGAGAGCTTCCTAGATAACTTGAAAAGAAGAGAAGGGGAAGGAAAGACAAGGAAAAGGCACATGCAGTTATCTGAGAAGTTGATAGAAAGCCACCAATATGGTGTAATCTAGAAAATATTCCTTTACTATAGAGATAAAACTGTGAGAGAGTTAAATATCATCTTTAGAAAACAGTAACGTACATGGTATTACTTTAAGTCGAGTATGTGCTCAACGCAGAGAAAATTTTGCCTCCTTTGTTTCTTACATATTGCAAGGGTAAGAAACTGACCAACTCTCTCCACTGCCTCTGATGACTTATTTGAAGTGCTGCAGAAAACCTGGGTGAGTGCTGGGAATGAAGCAAGCTCTTCTGTCCCATCCTGCAACCATGAGACCATCTTACATAAGAGCCTGAAGATATCACAGTATCGGGTGAAAGGCACTTCTATAGCTTTCCATATATTTTAGCCAAAATATATTTGCAATACTAGAGGATAAGTAGTGAGGCTAATGTTTTGAAGGGTGATGGCTCTGTCAAAGAAATATTTACATCAGGTTGGAACTGGTTTAAGAGTCTTTACTAGCACCCATCATGATGATTTATATGTCCTTCCAAGTCTTGAAAGAAAGAAATGAGTCTTAGCATTAGGTTTCTAAAGACTACAGTTGTGTTTCTGTAAAGGAAAAGCATAACTGCTGGATAGCTGTCTATGTGTAGACAGTGTTAGTAACGAGGAATTGTAAGTTGTGCTCATTTTGTGTATATGTATACAATATATAGTAAAAGGAACAAAAGAAAGAAGACAAGAAGCTGCACAAATTAATTGTTTTGGTTGTGAGACTTAAAAAAAAAAGAACCCCACTCTACAATACAGACCACGCACAATAAGATAGCAAAATAGGATTCGATGAAACTATTGCCTAAGCCACCATCTTATAGGCTCCTGAATGAAAACAGTACCTCATAATGTAGAAAGTTTGTAACTTGGAAATTTTTATAACTCATCAGTATTGCAAAAGACACTACAGCATAAGATAAGCCTACCAAGAATCACAGAATTATTTAGCTGGGAAGGGACCTTTGGAGCCAGGGCTAATGTTAGGTCAGATTTAGTGCTCGTGCTGACTTTCCTAAGCCAAGAAAAACAGATTATTATTTTTTTATTTTATCTTTAGGTTATCTGTCTGTGCTTCAGCTACAGCATAAACCTAGCCTAACCCAGAGATATCTCATTTATGCTTGTAGGCTTTGCTTTATACCTGCTGCATCCAAACCAGAGATCAGTTTCTGTACTGACCTGACCTCAGTGCCTTCAAAAAAATCTTTCTTCTGGCTCTCATGGAGACCTGTTCTTCAAAGAAACATCCTAAACCTCCACCAACCTCCTATTACTTCCATCATGGACCAAAAGCACTGAATTGCCTTTTACTGCAAATGTTATGGTACTGGAAAGAGCACACCCTATTCTAATGGTCTTATGTGTGGACTTTTAGCGGGATGCTCTCTCAGAAATTGCTTTGGTAGAAGGAAGAGTTATTTCCATCCACATTTTTTGATGTCATGTCTGGTTTATATTTATTCTGTGTACTGCATTTGATTTCAGATCCAAACTTGCCTCTGTCTCAGTGCATACAAAACAACTGAGGATGGGTAAACAGCTTGGCCTTCTCTGAACTTTCAGTGGTCCTTCCATTGACTTCAAGGATTGTGTATCCTTTGCTCCTTCTAACAGTGCAATGTTAATGCAGTTAATGTCATGCATCCCTTGGTCCTCCTGGCTCACAGATATAATGGCTGAGAGTGCCAAGAAGAGGAATTTGCTTTAATTTTTTGCTTTGTATGGCACGACAAAAAAGATTCTTGCAAGAACAAGTAGGTATTAAGAGAAAACTAGTTTGGAGTTACAAAGCCTTATAAGGACCTTTTCAAGGAGTCAGACCCATGCAGAACTATCAGTGCTATGAGACACTAGTACTATGAGTTAGAAAAAGAAAGTGACTGCAGCGTCTTAAAAGAAACAATTGATCTTTATTGCCTTTTAAACCAATTAAGGATCAGACCACCAGCATTTCTACATCCCACTTTTGCTCATAGTACTCACAAATTCTAAAAAAAGTTGACATTTCACTTCAACTTTATAAGAAAACGAAAAGAAAATAATGAACGTGTTATTTTTCAGATGCATTGTGTTTTATATGTACTGTTGCAGCTGTGATGGTCTAATGGTATAACTGAGGCCAGGCGTGTAGAGAGGTGTTGTCTTTTATTAGACTATCTAAAATAGTTGAAAAAATAGACAAGATCTAGAGCACACAATCACTCTTCAGATAAAAAGACTAAAACATCCTTGATTACATCAAGCTAAACTGTGGAAAGAGCTGAACTGCATGGTCACAATCGCCGATTCCCTTGTGTACAGGATTACTGGGTGAAAGAGGCACAGAATCTGTCTGTCACACGCACAGAGGAGTCCCCACTGAAGAGTCCTGATTCTGAAGCAGTTTGGGGACTGCTGTCCCCAGAGACTGATGGGGACAGGACTTTTTTTTTTCCCTCTTTTCTGAGTGCCATGCATGACAGGCTGCTTTTGACAGGATTCTTATGCCAGCCGTGGGAAGTTAGGAGGCAAGTACCTTACTGGTCAGTACACATTTGTATGGCACATTGTATCTGTCTAATGCATCTGTTGGCAAAGGGTGGCAAACAGGGTCTTTTCACTGCAATCACACTACTTACCTCTTTGACTGGTAGGTAGCCCTGTTTAAGTCAGTGGGACCAACCTCAAAGCATAACATTTATGATGACTTTAATTCTTTGAAGAACGGAGACCTGAAAGAGCAAAATCACTGCCTTTAGAAAGCCTGCAGATGGCATTGCTCAAGCAAGGATGTTTGAATTCTTCGTGACAAGAAAAACATATCTGAATAAAAACTATCCAAGCAAAAAAAAAAAAAGCTCCTAAGAGTTGGCGCCTTCTATTTTCTAGTATATTTTTTCTTGGATTTAGCTGCACTTAGTAAGTGCATATAAAACAGAGCCTTGTGTCCTGAAGACTCACTTTGTATCCTCTCTCTGTAAAAGTTAATAAATAAATAGCAACACTAATGAAATGTTAGAATTTAGACAGAGGCGCAGATATTTAATAAATGCTATTAAGGTACAGTCTTCTAAAAATAAATGTACACTGTTTGGAAACTATACTGTTCCCATTCTAATGTCATTAACAGAGATGTGTTCACAGTATTTTGCAAGGAATCTTTGTGTGCTAATCCAGCCAGGCAACAGAAACAGTGCTCTCAACTGGCCAACAACAACGAATTAAAGGGAAGGTGATAGCAGATGCTGCGCATTAGATATCAGTGCACAAATACAAGATTTTGCAAAATTATGTTCCAACTGAGGTCAGCCTGGGAGTACATGGACAAAAAGGAAATAAAATGAGAGGTATATTAATAATTTCAGATTTTTCTCATGGATTAATATAGGGATAATTTTCTGGAAGGCCTCACTTCAGAAAAGATGTCATTTTACAGATGATGAAAATATTTATTATGTGTAATTTTTGACATATTTTCACTATTTTTATCTTGATAGACTGGCACATAGGCAGAAAACTGCAGAGTATCTAGCTTCAGGACAGGAGATGAGAACAAACATTCTCTTGTTCTGCAATCGATCCCATGAGGAGCAAAGAGGCATGTCAATATGACAATATATGCTTGTGATTTTCCATTTGATGGATGAGAAAGATGGAACAGCCCTTGGGAAAAGTTTCTTTGAGAACTCTGGCAAGATTTGTCACACTTGTTTTGCATACTGACAAATGTCTTAATTCTCCTTTGGCTTATTGGATAATTCCTCATCAATGATTTGGCAGGTTAAAAAGTTTTTTTACACATCATACCACCTCCATAAAAAATGGCTATCTGCATTTGCTCAAGAGTGGTGACAAAGGCTCAGAAATAGCAAACAACAAATTTTCTCAAGATTACACTTAGAGAATTAAGTTATTTTTTTCTTTCTTTTTAAAGGTAGATAATATTAGCAGGATTTTCCTGTTTGTCTTTCTGTAAAGTATATACACACACATCTGCAGTGTGCCTGTTTATGTGTATCTAGATATATTAATATAATTATAAAATGCACAAATATAAATGCAATTATTATACAATAATTATTATAATGTTTGATACTTAACAATAATATAATAACATTATAATACAATTTATATGAAGATAATTTACATGGGATCTTTTCCTATACATCTAAAAAACTATGAAGAAATTATGGAATTGTGTAAATTGTATCTATATATGTCTTTGTTATATATGTCGTTGAAATTAGAGCAGTATTTTTAGAGAGGTATCCCCCAAAGAAATGAAGGTTCTAGGATGAGCTATCTGTCTGGTCGGAACCTTCTTCTTCCTTCTATCCCAATAAATCCCAGGCCAATTTCAATCCAATTCAATATTTCACAGGTAACAGGGTTCCTCTTAGTTTTATGAAATATGGAGGATAGAAACCTAAAGCAGCAATGTGACATGATCTGCTTCACAGTTCATCAATCAGCATACCAAATCCAGTCAGCATGCTTGTGCTTCAGATCTGCCACTTCACATCCCTCTCTCTTGCCCTGCTGGAGGCATCAGATGAGAGTCTCTAGGAACTCGATAACTCAATTCCCAGCTGAATAAGCCATAAAGCTTTGCAGTATCCCTGTAGTTACCTGTATCATTAATACCATTCAATCCTAGGTGGCTCTCAAAACTTCTCTGGTAAGCCCTCAGCATGGTAAATTTCAGTTTACAAACCACTTCTCAAATTCCACTGTCAACCTGGGAAAAACTTTGTGCAATATCAGCACTGGTGGATACCTACCTGCAGAGAAAGGGATGGCATCTTTCCAAACCACTTGTGTTCCCATATGCTGTTTAGAGCTGCAGAAACACAGCGTACAGTGTTAAATTATATCCAGCATTTAATTTTCCTCTAAGAGATTAAAAAATGGACATATCAGACCTGTTGCTATTGGTGGTACCTAGAGACCAATTTTGCTGTTCCTGTAGATGACACCTTTTCCAGAAGCCAGCAAGGAGACTCACACTGAGCCTGCCAGGGCCTCCAGTTCCTGCTGCAAAAGCATCTGCCAGACTCACTTCTCTGCAGCAGGGGTCTGTGGCCTCAGATGAAACTGTACAACCCTGAAAGGGGATGTGGGCCAACATGTGTGTGATGGAGACAAGCTCTGGCCCACACTGATTGTTATGTTCTATGGCACACTTTTCCTGGCTCATTTATGTTAGCTTTAATGAGATAATTACAGAATCATCATAGAATCATTCAGGTTGGAAGAGATCCTTGGGATCATCGAGTCAAACCATCAGCCCTACTCTACAAAGTTGTCCCCTATACCATATTTCTCAACACGATGTCTAATCACACATTCAGGGATGGCGACTCAACCACCTCCCTGGGCAGCCTATTCCAGTTCCTGACCACTCTTTCTGTGTAGAATTTTTTCATAATTTCCAACCTAAACCTACCCAGCTGCAGCTTGAAGCCGTTTCCTCTTGTTCTATCGCTAATTACCCATGAGAAGAGACCAGCACCAACCTCTCTATAATGTCCTTTCAAGTAGTTGTAGAGCGAGAGATGAGGTCTCCCCACAGCCTCCTCTTCCTCAAACTAAACAGTCCCAAATAATATAATGCCAATGTGTATAAACCACTTCAGGATAAAACGCAACTCTTTAGTATCCTGGACATAAGGACCAGATTTAAACTCCACCCACCCACATGCCTGAAATCCATGTGGGCCTTTACATTGCCTGCCATGCAAGTTTTGTCTTCTCTTTGAATTGCAACCAACCCTTGCAGAGAAAATACAACTGTGAGCTAGGTCATGGGGGAAAAGGAGAATCTGAAAACACAAATACCTTTTGCAAGTGAAGAATGATTCCATTGATCTATAAAATTATACTAGCATTAGTGCTGATTTGTCTTACTGAGCTTTTGTGTGCATACAGACATGCTACCTTGGCCCAGTATTTACTGGGCCCAGGTACACTTTTATCACATACTTAGTTGCTGAAGCGATACATCAGCTAGACGCCATGAAGTCGCTGATGAGTTAATGCTGGTGGTGGCCAAAAAAAAGGGCTTACAATGCACTCTCCCAGTTGCCTCCTTCCCCAAACCTGCTCAAGTGTGGAGGAGCCATGGGATTGCAAGGCAAAAGGTAAACTTAAATCCAGTGAGGCAAAGGATATATGTCCAAGTCCAGGGCACAAGTGTGCACATTCATCCTATATCACATGAGGCTGGGAGTGAGCGGTGCCAGACCCTTGAGTTATTCTGCAGTACATCAGGCAGATGACTCCACTACAAAAAATGTAAACCACAATAAATGGGAGCAGACTTTAGCTATGATAGGCCATGTAGCCCTCAATGCAGGAATTAATTCTTTGATGGAAGTCTGAGCTATTTTCAGTGTTGATAGATACATTTCTGTTCCTATGGACAGTTTAAAAAAATCTAAAAATTGATAATATAAATAAAAAAGTATAACTTAACTAGATTGCCTTTATTCTTCGATTCAGATTCCCCTAAATGCAACATTTCATTTTGACAAGTCAAAATTCTGCATTCTGCCTAAAAAAAATCCTACTATGTTCCGTTCTAGCTGAAAGAAGTAGCTCAGGTCTGAGACATTTAAAAGAGCTGAGTTTTGTTCTGCTTACTTATTCTTTAAAGAGACATATAAAGCAAAAGAAAACTCAAATACTCTAAGTCAGAAAATCCCTGAAACCCAGCCAAAAGTAATGTATCTCTTCACTTTTTAGTGAATTAATACATTGTCCAGAGAGCATGTGCTTTCTACGTACATAGGTCTTTCTTGTGGTCGTTCCAGCTGTGCAGCATAGGACCACCTGGAATAACAATGGAGTCACTACAATTACTTTTTATGCATATACAGCAGTCAGGGTTTGGTCCTATCTACATACAATGAAACTTTTGCTTTTGAAGATGTTCTGAGCCAGCAACATCTTTAGAGCACAAATTGCCATTAAAATATTTGAGTTGTGTATCGTGTCTATTCGACACAAGCATACTGTAATTGACTGGTTCTCTTGATTAAATTGACTGCGTGGTGGGGAAACCCTATAAAAAAACCTGTGTCTTTAACATTCCAGCTAGATGGTAGAATTTTATATGTATTCCTTACTCTAGCCTCCAGTAGAAATCACATTCTTTGAGTTATGGATAGGTCCCAAGGCCAAAGAGAGCCAAATTTCTGTCTTCCATTACCCAATGGGAAATGGGAAAAAATAAATGTATGCTGAGCAGTGCAGTTAGCCAACTTCACATCTGAACCCTTCCCAGTAATTCAACAGAAAGATTTAGGGGAGGGAATGGATAGGGAAAACACTATGATACAAAGCATTTTGCAAGTATTCTACAGGAACATCATCCACTAAATGAGGAAAAGAAACTTGATTGGTAGCTGGCAGCAATATTAAGTGCATCTCTTTAAATACCTACAGACTTCTAAAAGATTTCCAACATCTTTCCCTGTTTTCTTTTTCTTACACTCCTTATAGTGACAAAAGCACCTTTTTATAAAAAAAAGCTCTTAAAATGTCTGTTTCATGCCTTCCCGAATCAGGGTTTTCTTTTTCTACTTTTTAATATGATTAATAACTCTAACAGGTATTCTCCAAGCCAAACAGCTGGGTTATTGCTCAAGAAACAGCTGTTTCATTGCTAAATATATCCTTTTTTCACCAACCATCAGCTTGCTGAAGCTTTGCTGCTTACTTGCTTTTAAATATTTGCTGATAGTGAGAAAGTCCTGGTACTTAATCATAGCTGGTGCTACAAAAGCCGGAGCTACTTTGAAAAAATAATACACAGAGAAAAACATTGGCAGAAAGCTTTCTTCTTTCAGAATGGGGAGATATTTTTTTTTGTTTCAATGCCACACATTAGGTTGCAACCAGATGTTCACATTATAGATTCTGCCTGGATTAAAAAAAAAAAAACCAAAACAAAAACAACAAAAAAAAAAACCACAATACCCCCCCCCCCCCCTTTTTATTCAAAAATGTCAATATTGTTTAATGGCAAATGTAATATAATTACATTATTCAATAAACATTTAACAAGACACAGACATTTTCTGCAGGAAAATATTACCAGAGTGAGCCTTTTAGCAGTTTAGCAGTTAAATTAGTAATTTCTTTTATAACATCTGGTGAGCAGTCTCTAATTTCTAAAGTTTTGGAACAAAAAGACATTGGGCAGATTTTGAGTTATGAATAATTTGCCAGTTGTTTACCTTTATGCCAATCTAATTCTCCCCTGCATAGATGCAATCAAATACATTACAAATGTGTTTTCCATAAAAATCCCTAAAATGCAAGAGAGGGAAGGTAAAGAATGAGTTCAACCAACGTTGGCCCTTCACAGGCATTGCCATGCCTGTCACCATCCCCCTCACCTCTTTTGACGCCTGATGGAGGCTCAGACCCCACTCTGAACTCCCGAAATTCAAGAGTGCCTCCATGCAGTGACTCAAACCAAAGCAATTGACCTTAGCAGGAATCTTTCCATAAACTGTGTGGATTTGGGATTAAGTCCAACAAGAAGCCCTCATGGCAAGAGGAGTCTCTCTGTAAGTGGGAGAGCAGAGGGAGACCACCTGGGTGGAGAAGGACAGATCCAGCCACCTGCTAACATGCTGCTGGTCAGCGTGAGGACACGAACCTTTGGGTGGGGAGGCTCCTCTCAAAAGGAGAGGTTGCCAAAACACTAACCCCTTTCCTGTTCTGAGAGCTTTTCCTGGGTATGGTTGCTCCCTAATATCCTAAAGCTTCTTGCTCTGTGTTTTCCTAACTTGGCAGAAGATCTGAGACCAGTTTGTAGCGACTGCACTCCCATTGCAGGTCAATTGCTTGCCTGCACTGCAGGCAGGGCTGCAGCGGCTGTAGTGACAGCCTCCACTGCAGGAGTTAGGCCAGTCCTCTACATCTACTTTATCCACTTCTGCCTATGGTAGGAGTTAGGTCCATCCTGCATTACAGCCAGTGCAATTCAATGTGTTGGGTGGAGACTACCATCAAGTAACTAGTGTACATCTTGGAAACGGTATGATAAATCTTTCTGTACCTTGTTGATTTACAGAACATAGCTAATTTATTGCCCCTTATCTTGAATGGGTGAAAATATTAAATTTAACAAAATTTATGGTTCATCATCATGTCATCCACCAGCACAAAAAAAGATAGGTTTTTGTATCTTTTCGATGAAAGATTTAATTGTTAGACTATTTCTAAGTAACATCATAATGTTTATTCTTTTGTCCCCAAAATAAAAACTTGCAAGATTTTTTGACCTATTCCTAGCAGTATCTGCTTCATACATGCTTATAAAACTTCTGCAATTTTTTTTCTGAACTGACCAAAAAAAAGACGGGCTTTCAAAATGTTCCCCCTGGTCTTTAAAGTATCGATGTTGCAAGACATTTTTAATACCCAATAAGGAGCACTTGTTTTAAAATCATCATGGGCACACTGCTGAGAAGATGATCTCTTCTTGCAGATGCTTTTGTTGTACACTACGGCCAAAAAACCTCTGGTGTGGGTACAGGCCAGAATGTTATCTCCTGGTATAAAACACAAAAGTGAATTTTTAACCATCAGATCCTTCCCATTCTCTGGCTGTTTTGTGTACTATTGTGTTTTTTTCCCCAAAAGTTTAGAGAAGTCACAAACAAAACACACAGATACCCGGGGCAGGAGGAGTTGTGCCTTGCTAGATGAGTTAGTGCACTTCCAGTTCCCCTGCAGTTCAAGCAAACATAAACAGTCCTAAAAAAGAAAAGAAGAAACAGAAGCTTAAGCTAAACTATGTTTTTCCTTCAATACCTCACTTCCACATGTGGGAAATGAGTAAGCTGGATAATTTCATCTACAGCCTAAAATTCCAGTATGAGTTATATAGCAGAATGAAATAACATAGTGGCAAATGGCAAGCAGCACCAGAAATTTGAAGTGGCACAAACCATTTTCTCTTCAGGGAACTCAAACAACATGGATCAGCAGGAAAAGACACCCAGAAGCCAAAACCTGCTAAGGCACAGAGGGACAGAAAGGCATTTCATACCTTCTGACAGTAAAGGATCAGTTGTTGATCGATGATAAAAGTGCACAGTCTGTCCAAATTCTGCACTGCCTTCACTGCAGATGTTTCTTCTGCTAATGACTGTGGACAGCCCTTTTTGCACACTGTAGCTCATAAGAACTCAAACTTCTCTTGCCTGTAGCAGTGTGCCTCATTGCTACTTGCTAGACCAAGAAAAAGGAATGTAAATGGAAGGAGATAGAGTTTTGGATAAGTAATTCAGTAAGATGGGAGAAATTTTAATGGTGGAGGTATTTGGGGGGACAGTTAGGGTTTTGTTAGTGTGGGTTTTGGTTGTGGGGTTTTTTTTTGTCTCATTATTTCGCATTTCTCTGTTGCTTCTTAAAGCAGAGCGTATCTGGGATGTGACGCTCTGTGGTAAGTGCTCCATCCAGCTGCAATATAAACAGAGCTTTTCGCTTCACATTCTAATGCTGTAACATTAAGGAGAATAATGGACGATGCCTTTTGATATCTTTGTGTAAACGAAGAATTTTATTACAGTGAATTACCATGTTAATTTATGAAAAGTAAACAAAACCAAGTGCAAAACTGATTCGATGTATAACCTAACTTTCCTGGTGCCTAATGAGGTGACAGTGATGGAATCAAAACAAATATCTTTAAGTTTCATAAATGTGGGGAAAAATACTTCTGTGTTTAATCACTGCCTGAGTCACTGACAATGCTGGCACACCAACACCACAGGTTTTAAAGTAAATAGAAGTCACTTTGTCTAGAGGCTGAGTATACAGGCAAACTCACCGTGGACCACCATGGGTTGTAGGATGACAAGGATGCAGGGAAACAGCAGATAACGCTCAGAAATAAGTGTTCAGACCATTCTACGTTTTGGTAATTTGCCTTCCCCTGTCGTTATTCCCCCATTCATCTATAAACAATTGCAGAAACAAAACGGTGCAAAACCACTTCATCCTGAGTGCCTCCCCTGGGCTGAAAATTGCCTTTGGCTTCCACGAGAATTTTTTCTGGAAGACAACATTGAATCCTGGGCCCATGGATGACAAAGCACTATCAGTACCACTAAGGTATTATCCCTCTTGTGTTGGAAAATTTCTACCTTTGACGGTATGAACTGGATGCAGGTTCCTGATACAGAGGTCCTCCAGGAATTTGTGCGACTGCAAAAAATCTTCTAACCCAGGGTGAGTCTTTCTAGGAGCATAGCCCAGACCTCTCTGGGACAGTTTGGATGGATCTGTTGCTCTTCACATTTATTCTCTCAGGCACTCGAGTTGTATGCACGTTGCTGTTTACACAGAGTTGGAGCTTGAGTAATTGCCATAGTGTAATCAGCAGGTTATGCTGGTGTATCCCCTCCCAAGAGGGCCAGAGGAGAATTTCACCACAGCTGCACTGCAGAGAGCGGTTCTGCACACAGGTGGGAACTGGCAAACCCACTTTTCCAAAACCAGGTCCAGTCCAAGTCACACTGATGAACAGTCACAAAACAGGAAAAGCAATGGCATACCAACAGGCAAACTAAAGTTGGCTAAGTTCATTGTGGGTTGAAAAGACATAACATGAAACTGGTTTTGGTTTTGCCGCTGTGGATTGGACCTTTACATTCTTGGAAACTGGGTAGGGAACGGCTGGTTTTGTCACCTACCTTTTCTGAGCTCTTCCTGAAAAAAAAGGAGAGAAGGCATAGCCTCCCTTATGAATTCTCTCTTTTTTCCTCTTATTTCACAAAGGAAAAATTTGCAGTGAGAGTAATTTTTTTTTTTTTTTTTTAAATATGGAAACGTAACAGAGAAACTTAGGGATCCCTGGCAAAGTTGGGTATGGAAGTTCCAATAGTCCTCTACACAGCCAAAGATAATGCACCAAAAATGTCAGTTGGCAGCAGTGATGAAAACAAAGTTGGGAAAAAGTCCGTTTGTCACTGTCCATACATTTCTTAAGCTGATTAGGAATCCAGGGTGTTGGCTAGAGGCTAACAAACAGTCAGGCCCTTGGACTCAGCCTCTTCTGGTTCTGCCAAGACATAATCACTCTAACATCCTGGAGAGCCTAACCCTGCCTCCTTTTTAATAAGCTCCTATTTAGGAAACCATTTATAGATAAAATAAAGGAAGAATGCTATGCTCACTTTATATTCCTGAAGAAGGAAAAATCAAAGTAAATTAAGTCCAATTTGCATGGACTTTTGAACATGCAGAGATTTGGATATAAGCTATGGAGCAGACACAGAACATTGTAGCCTTTATAGTCAATATTTTATTAAATTTTTCCTTGTAAATTTTGCTGTGTCTTTATTGCATTCATTCAATAATAGGAGAGCTTTCCCGTAGCTAATTCTATGCCTTGAAATTTCCCTTATTGTTAACCTGTGACTGCAGTCTAATGGATAGTGTGTCTGCCATACAGTACAATAAGAGTAAGATTCAGGTACCAAGGTGACTGTATTTTTTATTAAAATACCTTTTTATATGCTCTGTTTCAAACTGATGACTGCATTTGCAACACCTAATTGCCACCAGTATCCACAAATACTTTGCATTTAATGAAAATATCAAACCAAGTCCCTCATTTCAGCTGAAGCAGCAGGTTGTATTACACAGTGTAAAATCTCATTTTATGAAATTTCATAGAAATACAGATCTAACTTTGCACTCTCCATTCTTGTTTGAACTTTATAGTCTTTATATTGCAGGGCTCTATTATTAATTTTTTTCATTGTAAGTCTCAAAATATTTCTGTTGCATCAGGGAACTAGGCAGCCCCATTGTGGCTAATTTAACACCTGTAAATTGCCATGGCTACCAACCAAACACTTTCTAGCTTTATAAGGTAAGTATCTATTTCATGTTTAAAATAGTGGTGGATTCAGTTCCAGTGGTTGTATCTTTTATTAAAAATTCTATTAACTTTATTCATCAACACCATCAGGGATCACTAGGAGCACACAACCTCTCACAGATTTTGAGGCCAGGAGGAAATCACCACAGTCAGCCAAGGCTGACCTTCTTCACACCATACCTCGTAGATCCTCACCTAATAATGTCTGAAATGGGTTTTGGTTTTTTAAAGATCCAAAACACTTTCCTGCTTACGAGAATGAACAAGAAAAAGCAGTTGTGCTGCTTGAAGACTTGGTTAAAATGAGAAGCAGAGAGAACCATGTCACCTTCAGTTCTGTCCTTGACTCTGCTTCCATCAGAGCGCAGCTTCATCAGACCTGCTTTTTGGTAAAGCCTAGCAAGGACCTGCAGGTCATGTTATTTTGTGTGTCCATATCCTCTGCTATATCCTATACTGCTACTGCAGCTTTTGACATGCTTAAGGTAAAGAGCCCTGTCTGCATCAAGTATGAAACGGTATGGTGTTTATAGCCTAATGCAAGGCAGGACTCATGGATTTTAGCTTATTTTACAAAGCAAAATCAAATCACAGCAATACAATTCATGGCAATACAAATCAAAGGTTATAATTCTTCAAACTCAAAGGACAGGGAGATGCCATAAACCCAGGATTTTTAGTGCCCAGAGATATCCATTATATCTATGCAATGCGAGTGTGATCTCCCATAAGTGACGTGTGAGATAAGAGCCTACCCACTTTACAGGGACCAAGGTGGACCCCACCAGCTTGGAAGACTGGCAGAGGTGAACCCAAAGGGTCTCAGTTTAATCCTCATTCAGCACAAATTATACCCCAAGAAAACAATGAAGCTCTGTAATTTACAGGAACTGAAAGCCTGCCTCCATCTCTTAAGCAAACAATAAGAAAATATAAAGATGCAGCTGCCAATTAACAAGCTCTTCTAATTTAGTCATTTAAGTTGTTCGGGGCCAAATTTTGGGTTATATCTAGATAATACTGCTTATCGAGTTCCTTACTGCAGAGGCACTTGGTATTCAGAGAACTGGTGAGAAGGCATGAAGAGTGACTCAAGGGGCAGGAGAGCTGCATCAAAAAATGCAAATCTCTGGTTTGTGCTTTGATTTCTTTTCTTGGGTAGTTTTATCTCTCTGTGGATACTTATATAAAGTCCTACTTCTCCTCCTCTTAAAGCCTGTGAGGCTCACTCTATAACCAACTACACCACTGTAACTGTACTTGTAGGATGGAAACAAAGCATCCTAGAGCACCTTAGCCAGAAAAAGGGAGAGGATGCAAGAAGTAAGAAGCACTCCATACATAATCCAAGGAATATGTGTCAAACACTTTTGGCTCTCCAGTGGCATCAGCAAGGGGGTAGAACCTGACTTGGCCTTGCATGGGCTGAGAAAACGTGGTTCTGGATCAGAGTCTGCAGCATGAGCCCATCACTGCTTTCCTGTAACTGTTTGTCTGTCAAAGAGGCAACAGCGGCTGCCACTCACTGAAATCTCAGCACAGAAATCAGGTATGTTTGGGACTGCAGTTACAACACAATTAGAAGTTTCATGTGAAAAATGCAGAGATTTGCATATGGCCCACTAGGAGAAGGCTGTAACACAGCCAGATATGTTCACTTCACCCTCCCATATTAGTGGGAATTGGTCAGAAAGGTCTCATCAAAAATATACAACACTCTCTGACTTAAAAAAAAAAAAAAGAAAAAAAAAAGAGAGAGAGAGTGAAAAGAGCTTGGAATACACTGAAAGGAGAAATAAGAATGTGGGAATCCAACTGCACTGAGCTCTTTGATCATGAATCCAGTCGGAATGCTACTTATCTTTATACTTGTGACAAGATTGTGGGATTTCCTTTTCAGCAAGCTCCTTCAAAAATAGAGACTTGAACATAACAAATTTGGTACTGCTAATTCAGATGAGAAGGTTTCCTTACACATACTGTATGCATCCTGGCAATTCTGAATGGAAATTAAAAGAATAAAGAACAGGGAGATGCTTTTCACAGAGCACAAAACACGTTGTTGTGCTCACCAGTATAAATCCGGTTATTCCACTGGCTTCAGTTAAGTTCTGCAGATTTTCTGTATTAAAAACAAAAACTAAAAATCAGACCTATTTATCCTTTCATTTATGTACACATCACGAAAGTTTTACAGCAAATCCACCAAAGCTAGTGCAGGCAGGATGAAACCCAAGCATTATACACTGAAGATGTGTTCGGGTCCTGGGTACCAAAGCAGGAGTGGATCTGCAAGCACGTGTGTAATATCAGCACTATGTAAGAAAGAGACAGAACCAGATCTTTTCTTTAGGATTTTCAGATCTTTTAGATGTGGTGTTGAGAGATATGGTGTGGGTGAGAATTTTGTGGAGTAGGGCTGATGGTTGAACTTGATGATCCCAAGGGTCTCTTCCAACATAAATGGTTCTGTCATTGCCCAGATTACTTCTACAGAACAAATCTCAATATTATTATGTATTTCACTACTTTCTGCATTTCGTCTCTTCCTTTTAATTTCATTTTCCTCGCTCTAACTGTTGCTTTGCTTCTTTCTTTTCTGGGCATCAAATGCCTGTCTGATTCAAGTAATTTGGACCTTTCAAAAATTAGTTTCTTTCTCTTGAAAAATTTCCACTGACAGTTTCATTTTTGTTCATCTCCCCCCCCCTCCTACCCAATACCTGTTGAAAACCTGCAAACCTTGTGCATTGGAGAGTCAAAAAGGTTTGGTGTGCTGCAAAGCAATGAATATTTGCTTTTGCTCTGTTTTCAGAGAAAACCTGAAAGAAGGTGATGCTCAAGTTTATGTAAGAGCAATTCTGCACTAATTTCTTTTAAATGGTAAATATATTTCTTTCCATATATTTTTAAAATAGAAAAAATTTTCAAACGTGTTTTGGGGTTTTTTAAGAGCATTTGAAAAGAAATTTTCTTCCATCAGGACAACAAAAAGCTGCGCAAGGATGTAAAGCCGTCTGCCCTGAACCGGGAGCCTGAGATCTAGAACTGCTTAAGCCAGCGGGGAGAGAAAGCGACGGGCGGTACCGGAGGCAGCATCCGAGGCCGGGGATGCCGCCAGGGGTCAGTCCCGACCGCCCGACGGCGGCGGGCGGGCTCCGCGCCACGGCCCCGAGGGGAGGCGCACCGGGCCGGCTCCTTCGGGCCGAAACGGCTGTCCTGAGCCAGCCCTCGGATTTGGAAATTGGGTAAAGCTTCCCTGACGGTGTTTTCTCCGGCTCGTTGCGTGCGCGGAGGCACCGTAGGGGAGGACGCAGGCGTCCTTTTTATCGCCTTCTGCAATTATACAGCAATTAACGAGCCCTGCCTAACCATTCACAAGGGTTTCGGTTCGTGCTCAGCGCGAGTGCAAGATGGGCCAGAAAGCTCTGCCAGTTTCACATTTTAATCTTCAAACTCCCATGGGAGGTGCATTTCAGGCTCTTTCTTCAGGCTGATCAGGGACTGAAGCAGCTCCACCAGCCAGAAAACTTACTGTGTGGGGACAAGTTTTTATGTCTCTATGCCCAAAAATTTACACAGAAATTACAGATACAGTGGTGCCAGGCGACAAATTCGAGCTTCTTTTAATTCAGCTCACATATAGCTGGCTTTGTTTCAGATCAAATGCTTCACTGAACTAAAACTCAAACAGAAACACAGCTAGCCAAACAGCCCGAGATCACAGCCCTACAATAACAACCCGGGACGCTCACACAATAGAAAAGAAAGGCTTCTGCAGCAGCAAGGAAACAGGCTTCAGTCTCAAGCTTCCAGGGGGTTAAAACAACAGAGTTAAACGTGCAACTGTGCATAATCTGAAAATATCTCGGTCGTGTATTTCCCCGAGTGAGGAGTTGCAGAATCAGAATACAGAAATTGTGTACTGGAACTGCATCCGAGTTACAAACCATGCCTTTCTTTGCATGTGGAGACAAAATTTTCCCAACACTAATTCACAGAGAGGATCTGAAATTGGGAAAAATGCTTATGCAGACACACAGCAACCCAGGAAAGTCCCTGATACTGAAAGAAAGTAAACCCACATGCATTTAAATACTTCCCTGAATCAGGGCCAGTGTTTGTGGTGAGAATTAGAGCATTTTAATAATCAGGATATTTTAATTAATATTCAGATGGCTTGCTTTCTTATGTAAAGAAAAAAATATGCTTATAAACATACCCCCACATATATTTTTATGCCTTACATATTTTTTTTTAAAGGGGAGATATTTTTTTCCTAAACAGAACAAGTACAATAATACAGTTAATAGTTATGATAGTCTAGGAAATTAAACAAATAAAGGCAACAACAAAAAAAGATTTTTCTAATTTTCTGACCAG
Source organism: Jacana jacana (assembly GCA_013400555.1). NCBI lineage: Eukaryota > Metazoa > Chordata > Aves > Charadriiformes > Jacanidae > Jacana > Jacana jacana. The sequence goes on along the minus strand of VZTM01002694.1, from coordinate 48,502 downwards.
CTCTAGAATTGCTTGCACTTGGAAAAAATAATTTACTTGCATGTTTTACCATAATTTAGAACATTTATATATTCCCTCCCGCTGTGATACAATCTGCTCCTATTATTAAATACAACAGAACTTTAAATATAATAAGATATTTGTAATATAATGAATGTTTACACGCTCATGTTTTTTTTCTGCTCTCAGCTATAACTACTTACTCTGAATACAACACTGCTCGCTACACAGCTTGTTTATACAGGATGAAGCATTATCATATAGATGGGCCAATGTTAATGGCATGGCCTTCAATGAGGCCAAGTGCCGGGTCCTGCACTTGGGCCACAACAACCCCATGGATAGCTACAGGCTTGGGGCAGTGTGGCTGGAAAGCTGCCTGGCAGAAAAGGACCTGGGGGTGCTGGTCGACAGGAGGCTGAACATGAGCCAGCAGTGTGCCCAGGTGGCCAAGAAGGCCAATGGCATCCTGGCTTGCATAAAGAATAGTGTGACCAGCAGAAGCAGGGAGGGGATTGTCCCCCTGTACTCAGCACTGGTGAGGCCACACCTTGAGTATTGTGTCCAGTTCTGGGCACCTCAGCACAAGAGAGATATCGAGGTGCTGGAGCGAGTACAGAGGAGGGACACGAAGCTGGTGAGAGGCCTGGAGAACAAGGCTTATGAGGATGGATTGAGGGAGTTGGGGTTGTTTAGTCTGAGGAAGAGGAGACTGAGGGGAGACCTCATCCCTCTCTACAACTGCTTGAAAGGGCATTGTAGAGAGGTTGGTGCTGGTCTCTTCTCACGGGCAATGAGCGACAGGACAAGAGGGAATGGCTGCAAGCTGCAGCAGGGGAGGGTTAGGCTAGACATTAGGAAAAAATTTTTCACGGAGAGAGTGGTCAGTCAGTGGAATCAGCTGCCCAGGGAGGTGGTGGAGTCACCCTCCCTGACTGTGTTTAAGAGCAGATTAGATGTGGTGTTGAGGGATCTGGTGTAGGGGAGAACTTTGCAGAGTAGGGCTGATGGTTGGACTTGATGATCCCAAGGGTCTCTTCCAACCTAAATGATTCTATGATTCTATGATTCTATATCTATCTAAAACACAGTTATAGTTTTATTCTGTCTCAACTAGAAAACCAGTCATATAATTGTTGTAGAGTGATTTACTTCAGTGTTGGAGATAACAAAAGATGACCTCCAGATTATGAAGTTTTGCTTTGTTTGTGTGAATGCTCATAAAATGTGTGTAATTCAGATACATTTTTGCTTCTTCCCTCAGGAGTGATGGTTGTGATTTAAGCTGGAGTCAGACCATCCTATACCCAGAATTGCTCAATATACAGAAGATCAGAGAAAATTCACAGTCATCATTTCATCAATGTAGCAATTGCCAACATAAAGATGGGGTTAACCGGATCAGGCACTGATCTGATGAAATTGGGCATAAATTAAAAGGTAAGAACACAAAGTTGATTAAAGAATGGGGCGACATCACTTGTACAAGTTATGTCCAGCTCACTAATATTTGCAAATTCAAACTTCCTCAGCAGCCATTCCCCATTTAATGTGTCTCTATATGTACATGTGAGCATTTACATACTACCTAGCTATAAAAGTAAAGGCAATGAACACCTTCTCCCAAACTTCCCAAAAAGCATCATGACCTTTAGGTTGCTTGATCCCTGCAGAAAATGTGACCATCTCACACTCCAGCAGGAAACGCTGCTTCAATGAAGGGATATCCTTGGAGCACGGCTATAAAACTTTGATTGCTAGAAGCAAAGGTGAGGAACCAAGTTCTAGGTGATGTTTTCCTAGAAGAGGCTAAGTCAGTTCAGTGGAGTTGTGTTGATTAGTACTAGCTTGTGGGTTGGCTCAAATATGTTCTCAATCAAACTGGTTTGTTTTTTTGTTTTGTTTTGAGTTTTTTTATGCAGCCATAGCCTTTTCCATCTAAGGCAAGGGACATGACCAGAATACTTTTAGAAGGACGTGTTTCACCGGAAGTTTCAAAACTTTTTTGGGGATTAGTCCTTTGCATAAAAAATTGCTCAAAATTGGGGGACTTTTCACATAAAATTAAGCAGATTTTGTATTTTGGAAAACTGGAGCCAGAATTGAAACTTGCATCACAGCAAGATTTCAATGAGGCTGCTGTGCACAGGACTTGTAACAGGGTTCAGAGGTGGCTGAATGGATGAAGAAGAAAGTTTGCTTTTCTTCTTTTAACTGCTTGGTCACAGCAGTGCTGCAAGGGTAGAACATGTCCTATCTGTTGCCTGCCATGTGCCTCTATTTCCAAACACAGTACAAGACACGTCAGTCATTACTGGCAAAAAATTGTGTTCTACTGGAGAATTTGGTTGGCTCTTCTCCACACTGCGCTGCTTCCAGGTCCCTTGCACCTTCCCTCTCAGACCTCAGCTCCCTTAACCACACCGAGCGCTGCTCCTATTCCTTGTAATATCCCCCCCCATTACAGCTCATTTCAAACAGGAGGTGGGGTAAGGAAAGAGAAACTGAAAACGTACCTCTGAAGCTTTCAAAGACAAAAATCCAATCAAAATCTGAAGTGGAAAATTTCAGCCAATTCTTCTTTTTTTTTTTTTTACTCAAGGCAGCAGCACAGGCAACCCAGAGCCTTTGGAAGGCCAGAAAAGTGCACAGTCAGCTAATAGCAACACCCACACACACTCCACATGAAAAATATACATACGTACATGTGTATTTAAAAAGAAATGATGCTAGCTTAATTCCTTCCCTTCCATTGATTCTGTCAGTGCTCCTTGCTGCATTCCTCAGACAGGCCATGTTTCAGAGTGACCTCTACTTGCTGGCATCCCAACAAAGGGACCCTCTCCTTGTGTCTGGCCAGGGCTGGGTTAAGGAGCTGTGCCTTTACCAAGGCTATATGGACTTTTAGTGGCGCTAGTGTTTGAAGAGCTCATCAGCTGGACTGAGGTGTGGAACCCCACTAAAGGGAACACTACACCATGTACCTGCTGGCATCATGTTTTTTCCATTACAACAAGAGATCTGTACTTCAGCAGAGAATGAGAAAATGATAAAGAGCTAAGCTGTGAGGATCAAAGGCAAGCAGTATCCATGGAAGCATGGTTGCTCAGACAGACCAAGAAGAGCGAAGCTGTGCTGCTACTGGAGCATGAAGCGGCTCCAAGGGACTTAACAGCTGTCAGTGCAACAGGCAGAGAGGTTCTGCCAGGCAGCCAGATGTTGTTGTTGGGGAAACATATCCAGTACAGCTCAGCATCTGGGACCCATGATTACCACCAAAATGGAGGAAAGCACTCAGATATGGTGGACAAAAGGCTTTTGGGCCTGTACCTCACCCATCTTTTCAATTGAGAAACATTCCTGAAAAGCTGGAGTGCTAGAAAGTGTAAATCTTAAAGCACAACTGAAGACTAACTAAGCATGTTGGTTATATATTTACAAAAACATGTGTCTCCTATTAAGGTTTTTTATTCTTATTTCTTATGAGACCATTGTTTGAGAGCTGGGAAATATATACTGAAATTAAACCACTTACTAATATTTATATTGTAGTTATAGTATGATGTATACACGTGTGTGGGAGTTTTCCTATAGGTGATAAGTCTGTGCTTGAACTTGCTCCAAGTTAAATCAAGGCAGAACTCCCATTAACATTAATAGGAGGAGAACCTGACCTGGTGAGGGTCAGTAAGACTTCCCCTGAGCTCAGCAGGCCCTGAATCAAGTACAAAGGCTGACTGGGCTCATGGAAGCTCATTCAAATCCACTTTGTCTGAATATGGTGATAAATCATTTGCTATCCTAAGCCAGCTTCAAGGAAACTTGTATCCTGTCATGCTTAGCGTCTGGCTGAAATCAGAGATACTGCGTTGGTACATTAGGAATGGAGTTTGTTAGATTTCTTTTCTCCTGGTTTCTGTTTTATGCATTAAAGACAGATGTTCCAGAAATGTTGGCTCTTTTTTTGCTGATTTTGGGGGGGAATCTTGTTTTTGAAAGTATTCTGCATTTGCTGCTCCTATTGAATCTTTCTGCAAGGAGGAGTGCTCAGCATCTCTAAAAGGCTCTCAGGCTCAAACTCAACAGACAAAGTAGGAGGCACCTATATGCTCCTCTTATTAGAGAAAAAAAAAGTATACAGGAAACAACAATCTGATTCAACAAAGTCTATAACCACACCTAAAATCTTTATAATCTTTCTTTGTTTACTCAAGTGCTTCAAAACATACTGAAATGCTGTGCCCGCAATTGGGTATGTCAAATGCTAAGCACATCACATAATGCTTCTGTGGTGGATGCTGAAGCTGAGATCCCAGAAAGTAAAGCCCACCTCTCTAAGGTGGGCATGGTATCGTGTCTAGCTTCCCAGCCTCAATCCCTGAGTGGCATTGCAGTGACCACTGAACTAGCAAAAGGAATTACAGGTTTTTCACCTTGGATTTATAAGGAACCACATGAACCCAGACAGACTTAAGCCGTGCCAAAATGTCCTTTTTTCCTCCAACTTGCACTTTGACCAGCTACCTGCAACACTGCTCAAACGAGAGATGAGAAGCATTATTAACTGCACAAGGAGTGAATTCTGCTCTGCTGGCATTTCTGATGCTTTCGAACAAGTGGGACACTATGGCACAGCGTGCAACAGTTATGTCACCAGTGAAAAGCACAACTTTGCTGGGGAGAAAGGGAGGGGCAGGAGGAAAGAGCCTCTGCTCTACTCTGGTGGAGCCAGACAGAGCAAAGTTCACACTGCGTGATGCCTGCCCAGCCCGTTACGCTGGGAAACCAGAGCTTGCAAGTGCCACTGCAGGGAGTTCTGCAACAATTTGGCTGCCCTACAACAGTTCCATTTTGTATTAGCTTCAACCAAACAGGGTTCTGTGCAAACTCAATTAATTAAGGAAATAAATACTATGTTAAGGTAGAAAAAAAAAATATATTTGCCATGAATATCTAGTCAGCAGCTCCTAGAACACAGACAGGTTTTTGCTGATAGAAACAGATAACACTTAGACCCATTTCCTTGACATTTTCTCTTGTAGCCCCTGAACTGCTATGTTTTTATGAAGCACCATGGATTCTAAGAAGTGTTCTAGGATACAACATCAGTGTTTTGTGAAGAGATGCTTTCAATGTTAAGGTTAGTCTAGAAACTACTACATAGGATGCATATTTCATCTGTACAACCCTGGACATGGTGATCTTGAATGCATCCTCCTTTGTATCTACAATTAGAGAAGCATACACTCTAATCATAATTATAAATAATAATCATTAAAAAACAAAAACAAAACCAAACCAAAACAAAAAAACCAAGAAGAGGTTCCATTCATTATTTTAACATTTTTCTTGAACTGGCACATAGCAAATGTTCTGTCTCATATCTTACATAAACTAGAAGCATGCTTTATGTGGCCATTCTTCTAGATCTTTTGATTACATTTCCAGATTCTCCAAAATCATTCTTCTGACTCATATGAGTTTGAAAGAAAACTTGAGTGGCAAGAAGAAGGAATTTAAAATAGTACCAGAGACATTCAAATATGTTAAAATTATTTTGAAAGGGCAGTGACTTTTTTCCAAACCGTGCCTCTAGACCCGATATATTTTGGCCCCTCAGGTGGTTTCTACACAATGTTTATTAAAGTTCCAAATTATTAGAACCTGAATTGAGAGTAACTTTAAAGTATGGTGTGCAATAGGCTCTATAAAGTAGGTTAGACTCCTTTTGTTTTAACCCAAAAATGTTTTGGCCTCCATAGTTTGTGCTTGGAAAACATTTTGGGCACTCCAAAACATTTTGGCTTGCTCCATAGCCACGTATCATATAAGCAGACATCACACTTACAAGCCAGCCATGTATAACCAGAACTCATAATAGCCTTCAGCTTTCAAAACACTAACCTCGACCCAGGGAGCAAAAGGAGCCATCCTGCTTGCATGGAGGGAGCCTAAAATAAACACTCAGCAATAGCTTTGATACTTTCCAGTTTATGGACACTGACAGCATAAATGAAAAAAAAATGCATCGAACCTTTAGTCACGGTGGATGTTGAATTTTGGGATCCTTATTGATGAGGATAGAAGGAAATATATCTACTTTTGCTTTGCTTTTTGGTAAAGGAGAATCGACGCTGGAGTCTAATTCTCTTTAATAGGGGAATAGTACTCCTGCTATTCAGGAGTGACGTTCACACTATAACCTCATGATATTTGAATTCCAACACAGGCTGATTTTTTGACCCACACTCATTCAGAGGAAACTGAGTATATGTAATATCAACCAAGCAGCTGACATTGGTAGTTACCTATGCCCTCCATTGACTGCATATATGTTTGACAACAACCTTATTCTCAAACACTTTAAAGGTGTCCAAATACACAAGAGGGATGTACAGACACCAGGATGAATGCATGAGGGGATGGACGATAACAAACTGTAAAATTGGGCGATGCTTTCAGGCAAAGCTCTGTTCACATAGGCAGTAGTCATGGTTTTTAACCAGAAGCTCTGAAACAAACAGAAGCAAAGCCATGGAGTTAATATAGCACTTTATTTTGAAGTATCACAGAACATCCCACAAAATAAGCAGCCCTTAGACTGCTGACAAGCAACTCAGAGTATGACAGCCAGTTCTGACCGAAGGCAGAAAAGGTTAAACCTGTTACAGAAAACAGCTACTGCTTCAAGATCATTTAATCAGAGACCCTCTCTGTTGACCCAATTCTGCTTCCACCTAACTCAATGGGAGCCTTTGGTGGACTTCAGAGTCACCAGAGTAAAGCTAAACATAATTTTATCCTCTGAAAATCCTGTTCATTGTGACCACATTTCACAAAAAGGATTTTTGCTCTTTATGCCGAGACATCTGCACAGAGCTTAGGGAATCCAATACTGGACAAGCTGAAACACATTTATTTTATTTATATTACATCTACTACATAACATCTGGCCTTAATGTAAAAGTACATCATAGCAGACTAAAACACTGCAATCACAAAACGGCCCCTAATCTAACCTAGCACCTTCCCTACACATAAATAAATTTACCATTTACAAGAAGGCCGGGTTAGAGAAATGAGTGCAAATGTCCTGGGCTGGATTTGTCAAGCTGAAACTTTTCCAGGCTTTGAAAATTTGTGGGCAGAAGGCAACACACTGATCAGCCACAGTGCCTTCCTGCAAAACACCAACCCTAGAGTTTCACTACCCAGTTTTTGTAGGAAATGTAGTAACTTGTGGTAAAGTAGGGAGTTTAAGACATTGCAGTGGGTATGCACTGTTAAAAAAATATTTATGTTTGCCTTGAAACGAAGCTACAAAGCAAAGAATCTTTTGCATTACTGATTGCCAAGAGCCTTAATGCTCTTTCTTTTCTCATCTTTTTTCAATGTATCTCCTTTATGACATTTAGTTCTTACCAGATCAAGAAGTAAATCAACAAAGAAGACACCTGCTATGTCAGACAACATGGTAAGGTTCTTGAAACAAGTACAAACTGTTTCAACCTGCTCTTCTTAAATAATCCTTTCTTTTTCCTTGGAAAGGAAAAAAAACAAAATGAGAAATAGTTTGCCATTTCTCTTCTTCTGTAAAAATTGCTGTCTCCAGGCTATTTTGGAGAGAAATTAATTTTCCTGTACATTTTGTCTGACGGGAAAATAAAATCTGATTAATATATTCCACAGATGTTAAACTGTGACTGTTAATATTGCTTATTGTAAAGTTACAAGACTCCTTTTAATCCTTGATGCGATTTAACAGTCTTGACCTAAGCATGTCTCTTTAAGTGAAAGACATGAGCATTGAACTGATTTGGAGATCTTCTGTTGCACTTTTTTGAACTGATGTATTTATTTTTAAACTATAGTTAAGAGGAATAATAAATAAATTTAGATAAACAAGTAGGACTCACAAGAACATAACTGAAAATTTACACATTGATTAGGGTCAGGCAGATTTATCTCAGAGGTAACTGGATTCCCATGATTTCAAGTGGATTTCAAGACTGAATTCTGTGGAATTGGAAACTTTGGTGATAAGACCTAAGCTTTCACTTATTATTATTCACTTATAAATTGATACAATTGGTTAAAGTATGTTTCAAGTTTTCCAAATATTTCCATTAAATGTTCTTTGTGAAAGAAAGTTCTTTATGGGAATGCCAAACCTCAAACAATACCCCAAATCAGCTGGATCAGGTAGCTTTTTAACATTCTTTTAGGCCTAAGGTCTATGAAGTCATCACCATTTATCCACAACTCACTCTGAGGCTTCATTAACCACATGTTGGGGAGACCAAATCGAAGAGCCAAAACCTATATTTCTGATGTAGCAGTGGGGCGGAAGGCAAGGTTTAAAACCCAAATGGTAAAAACATGTTTCAGGAAGCTACAGGACTATTTTGGGCAAAAGGATGAGAAAATCCTATCACACCAGCCTATTTTACAAAATCCCATTGGGTCATGCAAACCTTTTGGCTTCTAATGCCAAATGCACAGAAAAGAATCTCAATTACTGTCAGATACACATTAAGTACCAAACCTGTGTAGGTGCTTTTGAGGGCAGGATTTATGAATATACTACCAGAGTAAGATGCTGGCAGCTTTACATGCTGGATGCAATTCTGCCTTTTGGCAGAAGGTGAAGATGAGCATCTACTACCTTGGAAAGAGCCGCTATGTTTTAAGCACAGGAACAGCTTTTCTCAAGATGCATTTTGAATAGGAGGAAATGTCAGCTCCACAACACCCCTGATTTTCTATTATGAGACATGCATTCATTGCAACCTATAAATCAATGTCCTGACAACTATGTTTTGCCTGAATGATGAAAGAAGATTGATATTTCCAAATTACATGTTAATAGAGTGAAATTGCTATAGGCATTTTTGAGGTTTTATAGTATTTCTGAACTGAGATCTTAAAGACACTCTGGCAATGCTAGGGGAAAAAAAGGAAAAAAAAAAAAAAAAGATAGGGAAACTTAAAAATACTTTGAATATTCATAGAATCATAGAATCATAGAATCATCTAGGTTGGAAGAGACCCCTGGGATCATCAAGTCCAACCATCAGCCCTACTCTACAAGTTCTCCCCTACACTAGATCCCTCAACACCACATCTAATCTGCTCTTAAACACAGTCAGGGAGGGTGACTCCACCACCTCCCTGGGCAGCTGATTCCACTGACTGACCACTCTCTCCGTGAAAAATTTTTTCCTAATGTCTAGCCTAAACCTACCCTGCTGCAGCTTGCAGCCATTCCCTCTTGTCCTGTCGCTCATTGCCCGTGAGAAGAGACCAGCACCAATATCTCTACAGTGCCCTTTCAAGCAGTTGTAGAGATTTTATATTTTATCATTCCAGATCAGGAGGCATTAAATTTGACTCTGTCATTAATTAAATATTCACAAAATATTAATAAAATATTTAATATTTAATAAAATATTGCAAAAACTCAGTGATGAAACTCAGACAAATTACACTGCATGGTTGAAAGAAAAAGGAGGTTAGTTGTTGTTTGACATTAACTCAGGTTCATTTTCCCCCAGATTTCTGCAAAGGTCTGCTGGCCTGACACACAGGGATTTTAAAAGTCTAAAGAAATCAGATATTTAAAAACACACACACACAAAAAGAATAGCAATTACAACAATTACAACACTAAATCTTTAAAGTGGGAAGAGGATATTTGTGCAGGACTCTAAAGCTATGGCAAGACTGCTAAATAAAAGAGGCACTGGGAGTATTCCTGGCCTGGAGGCCAAATGACAGTCTGGCTCATCCACAATACTTGGCTTTGGTCCTTCCCATCTCCTCATCTGTACTTTGTGCAATGGTGGACCCAAGGCATAGCTACAATTTTTGGGGTGGTGTTTTCAGTTCAGTATGCCTCAAATGATGTGTGGCTCCACTAGAGCGTTGTTTCCATCATATGAGTCTGATGCACGTGTTGTTTGAGGACAGAGGTGTTGCAAAGCCTACTGGACCTCAGAGATCTCTCTGAGTAAGAGGGATCTAAACTTACTTCACTCTTATTCCCTATTGGACATTGTTTCTGCTCTATGCTTTCCCTGTGCCAGGCCTAGGCATTGCCATAGAGAGCACCACATGGCAAAGACCAAAATGACCAGGGAACATACTCAAAGTTAAGCAGCCCAGAAACACCCCCAGCCAAAATTCATTTAGCAACAGAGGTGCAACCCAAATGATTAAAGGAGTTTTAGCACACCACAAGAACTAGTGGTTGTGACAAAGGTAAAAATCTGTTTATAGTATGCAAACTTGGCTTTTTCTGCAATTTTATTACTCTTATGGCCCACCTTCAAGGAGGACACAACCAGTTGTGCATGAAGGAGGCCACGTGCTCTGGGATGAGAGGAAGGAAAAGGGACAGATTTCTGGCATTGTGCCTGTCCCTGCTTTGTGACTACCTGACTGACACAGCTCCTGCTGCAATTTCTCCACCTGTAAATACAGGTGATGATCCTTTCTAAAGGGATCAGAGAAGGACCTGTGATTGTTTCACTACGTAAAGAATGACACAATACAAAAGGAAGTTATTTTAACATTAAAATGGTATTTTTTATTAGGGATGTCATTAAAACAGATGGTAATTTGCTTTCCACAAGTACTGTAATTAGAAGTTTCTGGGGTTTTGCATTCATTTATGGCACAGTCTTTTATCTCTCAAGGGAGAGGGAAGGTGCATTTTCTACTGATCCTATTTTTATATGCATATACCTATCTTGTAACATTCAAACCTTTTTTTTTTCTTTACCGAACACTTGGTGAGCCAGTATTGACTCACTTGAAAGGCCATTCTTTGCTTTCTGATATACCTCTTCGGTGTGAAAATGCCAGCTTAGTCAACAATTAGTGTTTAAACACTAAGATAAAAGTTTTGGGAGCTCAGGTTCGAAGAGACCAATATGCTGTCCTCAGGGTTGGTTCTAATTGTGTGACTTAAAGTATATCCCATTGGTTAACAGGTTTTGAAAAGTATTCAAATGCATAGTTCCAACCAAAAGCTGTAGCTTCAAAACAAATTCCTTCAGAAACTAGCACTTTCACTCAACTAAACTTAGATCCCAAACCTAGATAGGAGTTCTAAAATAAGTCTTGATTATTTTTTCCACGTTAACCGAGTTTATTATGAGTTATGCTACTGTAAACAAAGGAAGAATTTCACACAAAATTTCTGTATGCTGTGGTTAAATCCACAGTTATTCCCTAAAATTAAGGGTAATTCCTCACAAATGAGTAACACCTATAAAGAAACAGAAAGACAGAAGCTTCTTCGAAGTCAGAGGTGAATTATACTTAGTGCTGCTAAAGTATAATGTTAGGAGTCCTTTGTTCCATTCATGATCTAGCTTTTCAACTAAAACATAAATAATGAAAAAGAGAAGAACTGCTATATTGAAAAAACCCCACATATATATATGTATCCCCTAAACCAGATGTGGCTTCACTGTAGTCAGAAAATGGTCTGCAAATTAAGTGGTTAAAAGTACATCTTTGGACACTATTATTCTTTTCATGTAGAAATATCTTTTAGTCTAATCACTTGCGAAAGTTTGCCCTATCTGTATTTTGTTGAAGGAGCATTGGAAAAGACTGAGGTATGGTTCAGCAGTTTTATCACCTGTAAACCCAAGGGAGCTGACAAGAGACACAACATCCTTTTCTCCTGAATGAGGACTGGGTAGCATCTCCCCCAACCTTCATCTTTTCCTAGGACTCCAAATACTGGACTTCTTGAGTTACTCCCATGGAAGAAGTAAGGTCCACGGAGACACCCTAAATTTTGCAAAACATGCCTTCTGGGAACTTTCACCATGAGACAGTCCATTAAGGGGATACAGACACCTCTCCACTTCCGATGGCTAAGTGGGCAGAAAGAAGTGATCCTCTGACTTTGCCTTCTTCCCAGCTACCTAGTGGTGGAATAGCCCCTTCCTCCAGCAGGTTCATCCATAACGATCAGGGGATCTCTTCAAAGAACTTGTTGCTGAATCCCTTTTCCACCATCCAAGCAGCTCAACAGATAATGTCTGACTCAACTTACCCAATGCATTTATTTTGCTTTTAAGTGGTGTGACCACCTCTAAGAGTATTTGAACTGTGAGACAGACCAATTATATGGTAAGACAATTTATTAGGGCTGTATTTTCAAAATATACTGTTTGTATGTTATTTAAAAGAACAATAGGTAGTGTTCTATTAGTTCAAACTTCTTGCCTTTCAAGCCTGTGAATTGTTCTCTGGTTCTTCTGTCATAAATGACCAAATATGAGCACCAGATTTAATTTCTTTTTACCTCTTAAACTGCTCCCTTTTTAAACTTAAGGGAGATATTTTCACTATCCCTTCTCATGGGGAAGAAAAAACAGGTCTCAGAACATTTTGGCAGGACCTGTACATGGGGTTGCCTTATACAGAAATCCTGCAGTGGAGAAGTGGCAGAACACGTTCTGAAAATACAGTTGGAATTTTTTTGAAATTGCTTTTTTTTCTGGCTTAGCTCAACACAATCTCATTTTAAAACTGTGTCATAGGACAGCTGTTCCAAAATCTGTTGCCCTTTAACATCCTGTTTTACTCAGAACAACATCCGTATTTGATTAACTACTATTTCTCATTTGTATCTTCATCGTCTTAAGGTACACAGAACGTCACAAAATATGCCCTTGTTGACAGGCTGCTTACTTATGGCATCACAATACTAACAGTGTGTCTTCTGTGGCATGTTTTTTAATCCTTAGGCAGAAGGTAATATTGAAAACATATATTATGCTATTATTAAATCTTCCCACTCTGGTAGATGAATAGACCTTTGAAAATCGACAGAGAATTCATGTCTAGGACTGACTTTGCATAACCACAGTTAAAACAACAGTGTTGGTTCCATTGATTTTTGTATAAATTCCTGGCTTTTTCTCTCTCTGCAACTAGAATTCTGATAAAAAGAATCAGACTAATATCTGCATTCACCAACATTCATTAGTAACTAAGGCCATTATTTTCAGCACTTTTAAAAGTAATATATTTCAGGGAATGATGAAGAATTACATGCAGAAGAACATGTTGCTTTTCACGTTTCCTTTATTTTAAAGTTTTTACTGGGATTCTTGGTTCTGCATGTTACTAAATACACAATAGTGGATAATAATAATAAAATCTTTTAACACTCCCTAGATACATGTCACTCAGAGGAAACTTTTTTTTTTTTTAACTGCTAAACATCTGACTGTAAGCTGTTTTTTTTAAGAGAGCACTTCAAAAGAAAAAAAAAAAAACATATGTTGTGGCTGGCCTTTGTTATCCAGTTAATGAAGAAGCTAATTCATTGTTTGGACAGGCTATTGAGTAAGAAGTAGCTGAATTTTTTGGTAGGAGATCAAGTGCTTAATACAACACAGGATTTGTATCAGCTTTGATTTGTAGGAAACTTATAGTGAGTCCAAAATAATTTCAAAGTAAATGTATTAGAAAACTTATGGAGATTGTCAAAAGAGATCTTTTTTTTAAAGAAAGACTGCATAGCTACTGTTGCTCCCAAACATCACATGAAATATTTTGCTACTTCAAGCATACAAAATGTTGAAAGTAAAAATGTTCTTTATGGATGAAAGCATAATAAATTCTGTAAAGACCTAGAGACTGTGCCACTTGGGAAGAAATTGAGTACAGAGGTTGCAGTTTTATTGTTAGTTTGCACAGAACTGTATTTTACTTAAGACAAAGTTCAACAGGGTAGTGAGGCAGAAATAAACAAAAGCAACTCATTTAATATGTCTGCTAAGGGCTTTCATATAAGAAATAAGGATGGAGGGCTAGGTTCAGCAAAGAGCACTGATTCCATGTCAGGCAGGGAGATAGGCAGCACCTATTGAGACTGTACCATAGCCAGGGCAGAGCTCTGGCACCTCTGCCAGCTTTTGCTTCACAGAGCTGGGTAGGACTTGCCTCTGCTAAGAGCCAGGGTGACCCTCAAATAACCCTCAGAAACATCCTCTTGTCCTGCCACATGTCTCCCATGTTCTTTGGGTTTGCCTCCCCAACCTGGGGAAGAGGTGGACATGGTGGTGCTTCCCTTTCTCAGCCTAGGGGTTAGGTCAACACTCCAGCCATGTCTCTGGGCTGAATTCAGCATTTTTGCCTCCTCTTAGGCCTCGAGCTATTCCGAGTGGAGGTTCAGCATGCTCAGACAGTCCTCAGCCCCCTGGCAAGCATCACCAGGACTTGAGTGACAGGGAGACATAAAAGGCTTGGTGGACCAAGGTAGAGCAGTCAGCCAGCAATCCTGAGATCTGTTCAAAGTGACAGAGGAGGACTGTCACTTTTTGTGTGCGTTTGTTTGGTTGGTTGGTTGGTTGTTTTTTTTTTAATAACCAATGCAAATTCAAGACCCCCCCCAGAAAATACAAAAACAAAACAAAAAAAAACAGAGTGCCATTTTGAGCAGTGGATTTTGTCCCAGCATATCTAACAAGTTTCAGCAAATGTGCAGAAAGCAGTGATCAGTAAGTTCTTTACACAGTGTAACAAACTACAAAAATGTATTTTTGGAACATAAAAACCATTGCTAAATTATGAAAGCAGCATAAGCGATGACAGGAAATTCATGCACACAAACTCTTTAGTTTTGGCTATCTGGCTATTGGGAGCCAGAGGTGACAAAAAACAATGTAAACTCTAAAATACATTATTATTTTGGGAAATTATATCTTTTGGGGGGCCATATCTGGTCATCCTTCAAAGCAACAGTGTTTATCATTTCCAAAGCAAAGATATCACTGGCATATTAACAGCAAATCAGTGATCAGTTGCTCCAAGCTAGGTATCAAACACCGAAAAGTTACATTAGTACCATGAAACTGATGTGTCAAAAAACCACATTCTGTATCCACCTACAGGAAGTAACTGAGAAAAATCAAAGACATGTACAACCTCTATTCCCCCATCAGAATTTGGGAAGGTTGCTGGAACTGGGGCTGGTGCCCTGCCTCATAATGGGAAGAGAAATGTTCCCAAAGAGTATCCACCAGAGAACACAATGGATACATCCTCTAGACAGAGTTGCTACCAGCTGTATTAGCCAAGCTTTGCTGCAGAGGAAAATTTGAATCAGCTTTCCAGGATACCTAAGCATATAGAGGAACTGGGAAATTACTCTAATTAACATGAGGCAAAATTGAAGTTCAAACTTAAAGATACCAACCGACCCAAGAAGCACCAACAAAACTAACAGCAAAAGCCTAGTGCACAAAGCATAAAAGCAGTAATTTCAAGTAGGGAAGACTAATAAATCTGATTACTACAGTTAGATTCACCACCAGTAGTCAACATTGATAGGTCAGAGCTCTTTCCACATGAAGGCATTGTGTATTTGGCTAAAACTATAATTGTTCTCAGATGAGGAAACCTAAAGTAAGGACGAATGGGGCTATGAGATCTGCAGAATGCTTTCAAGAGATGCCAAACAGATCAATGTCATAAAAAGGGATTGATTTAGACAACAAGATTAACACCCAGAACTATGAAGCACTGTATCTCATATCCAAATAAAAAAATGGAAGATTTAGTAAAACAAATAACTGGAGAAATCGGCACTTACTGACCAAGTTAATGTATACAAGCAAATATAATTGATATGAGCAAAGTTTTATATCAAGACTCAATTTAAAATTAAAAAAATGCAGTACAGTCTCGTTTGTCAAACTAGGATGCATTCTCTCATTGCTTTTTTATGCTTTGCCATCAATGTTGCTATAAAGACAAAGTGCAGATGAACCCAACGCATGTATCACAGTATCACATGACTTGACAGTTATTACACCAGGAGACTCACAGAAATACTGGCTGTAAAAATGTATAACTTATGTGCTTGTCTGTACTTTCAAGTATATCAAGTTGGAACCCTGGCCAAAATCTTTGCCAAAAAAGAATCAAACATATTTTTGCAAAAGAAACAATCTGTTACAATCTCCACACACCCCATCCCCAAAAAAAAGAATCTAACAAGAACCTTGGCATATCCCAACTCCAGCCTGTGTAAGAAGTCTGAGTGGGTTAATCTTAAAATATGCAAGGTATGTCAAAACATGGAAGGAATTTTAATGTCACACAAGGTAACACTTGCATTTACTACAGTAAACTAGATTGGTTTATCAAAAGTCTGTATGTTAGCAACTACACTACAGATTTTCAACTTGATTATTATTTCCAGGTCAATATAAGGATGTGAAGGCTGAAAACATATTGGAGATAAAAACAGGTGTCAGTATGCTTCTGAGAGGAAATAGGCATTTAATGATGCTTGCCAGAGGTTTGTTCCAAGATGAATCTGATTCACAACTAGAAGTTATCCAGGAAAGCAGGAGGACATTTCTAGGACACATATTAAGAATGAAGATAGGGTATTTACTAGGAAAGGGATATATAGGGGAGCAAGGCCAAAGAACACTACTCAGCATAAGAAAAACACATGGGACTTCACAACACAGAGGACAAGCAAAGAGCAGTCAGAAATAGATGGGAATGGCAGAGGTCTTGCTCATGCCTGTCCACATCTAATTGGAAAGGTTCACCTCTGAGGAAGGCTGCACTAAACTCTGACCGAACTGAACTCTAGTAATTCACAACTCTTCTGCTGGCACATTTGCTCCTAAATGGAAGAGGAGAGTAAAATGGAGATGATGGGGCTATGACTGTAATTATGGCCCTTATGACATTACTGACCAGTGTTAATACCTTCCTCTCTTTCAATTCATAACCAGGAGTAACTCTGGTACCAGCATCTCCATTCACCAAACTGCAGTTCTTGCCCTTGCTGTTTCCACCCCAGCCATATGTATTCAAACCCAGGAGTGGGCAGTGGGAAAGCTCATCTTTGCTCCCTTCCTCAGAGGGAAGGGGAAGACATGTGAATGAGTAATAAGGCAAACAACTGTATCACTTGTTAACCATACTGTTTATCAGCAATAGCCCCTCCCAGTGCACCAGCTTACTTGAATGCAAACCATCACTAGTTAATGAGAGGACATTCTCAAGCGAATTGATTAATGCAATCTGACCACCCTTGGCAGCTATTCTTGCAGGACTTTTACTATGAAGCAGGAAGGAAGAGGGTGTTCCTTTGCAATCCCCTTTGGAAAAACAGCTCCAGCTCCTATTTCTCATAGCCTAATGGAAGGAGCAAACTCTCACTGCCTCATGGAAAACATTTCCAGGCTGTGCTCCTTCAAGCACTGACCACTGCTGCCCAGGAGTATCCTACGCTTGTGACTCTTGACCTCAGGTTCATTCTAACCATCTATCATAATGCGGTTGTGTGACTACATGAAACATATGCTGAAGTGCCCCAAGGCAACACGAATGACAAACCTGCTGTATTATACACATTTACAAGAGTGTGATTGCATCAGATGAAGCAATGAGATGTTCTAGCTAATCTCTAAAATTATGCCTAGAGATTAGATTTTTGAGTGACTACTCCCTCATTTACATGAAAATTCAGGGCAACTCAAAGCAAACGAGATTATAAAGCATACTAATGGTTTAGCTCATTGTTATGAGGGAAACTTGCCACTAGGATTGCAAAGTGCCATAATTTGTCTTTCAAGGGCCTAGACCCTTATTATGGCCTGAAAACAATCAAGACAAAACTAAGGTATGGATTGTTTGTTACCTTGAAAGGATACCCCCTGCCCCCAGAAATGTAATAGAGGAAAAAAAAAAAAAATCTCCCTCCATGGGCACTTCATAGATTCCTGCCCGTGTTATTCATATGCTAAACTGGGATTATCACTTCCACACCAACATGTTGAGGGACCACATAAGATCCTCCACTATCTTATTTTTACGGGGACTGACCTCCAAACAGAACAGGAAATCTCTTTGTAAGCAAATTCTTATAGCCAGTCCCCTTGCTGTTTAGTCTGCATTGGATTAAGCAGCGACTTGCTTGCTTCTTTGATTGGCAACTATAGTACTATAAAAACAAATGTACAGAGCAAGTCTCACCAGAAAAGCCTCCCAATCTGCAGACCCTTTCAGCTTTATTTGGACTGAAACTTGATGATAGCTCTGCTAGGCAGGAAACACTCACCCCTCCTCTCTAATATGGCACTACCAGGAAGACACATTTTCTCACAGATCAAGTAGCAGAGTGTGGAGAGGAAGAAAGAGCGGGAACACCAGAGACCTACTATAACACAAGTCAAGTTCAAACTGTTGTGAGGGGCAGAAGCTGAAAACACTATTTATCTAAAAGTTAATTCTTTGATTGATAAACCCCCCTATTTCATACCATGCTTGAAATTAGGCGAGATATGGAAAAAAAACAAAGCATCCCAGACATTTTAAGCTCACCGTACTGTAGAAGCAGAAAGGAGCAGACATTTAAGCAGTGAAGAATTTTGCTTTTTTTCCTCACTAGATATAACATACTGCTTGCTAACAACCCTCTGCAATATTGTAAGCAGCAACAGCCCCCCAAGGTGGTTAGGGCTCCACCTTTGCAGGTGCTCTAGGAACTCACAGACGTGCAGAAGGGGCAGTCCAGCATCCACCACTGACAGAAAATCTTACAGTAAGCATACATGAGACAGAAAAAGAGTTATGTTCATTATCCTGCTATTCAGTAGCATATATATTTGAGGGGACCACAGACTGGAGAGTCATAAGAATGTACTGTCTATTTTTGAGGCCAAATCAGAAATGTCACATAGTTGAGTTGACACTAAACAAAGGAGCTACCAGCATGTGCAAGTCCTGCCCTCCTTCTACTTGCAATCTATGCATTTGGCACTGCTATTTAACTTAAACCTCTTTCACCATGACAGCTTATTACCCCAACATCACCTCTGCTACATCTTTGATACTGGGCTATCTGATGGAAAGATGTGGGTTCACCTCCTACTGCTATCAGCACAACTGTTGTTGAGGAATACAAGCAAGAACTGGAAGCTCTACAGGAAGGCATATGCATATGCACAATTAATCCAAGTCTGGAAGGCCACAGACACTATTTCTGATGTTTTGCCACTGAGATAAAAGATAGATTAGTAGCAGATTTGAAATTGTGCAGTCACCTACCTGTGCATGACAAGGTGCCCCCAGAGAATCCTGGTGTTTTGAGAAAGGTGAAATTCAGCTCTACGTCTGAGTCAGCAAGGCATTTGAGCATGGTGTGCTAGATGCTAGCCTTCAGCTATGCCTGACTAGCTAGACAAGGTCCAGACTAAGTTCTCCAACCTAAAAGGAAGGACACAAATAAAACTGTGATTCTCTAGCTTTTTTTAACCAGAGAAGGTGGAGGTGGCCACTCATAGCAAAACAATTGGGTGTTAAATCAAAGAAGCACCTGGAAAGCCATGGGCTCTTCCTACTCTCTCCCAGCCCTAGATATACTTTTACTCATTACCTCACTTTCCTTCTTGCTACAGCTCTTACCTGCTAAATTCTCATTTGCTCTGTTGTCAGTCTCCAAGACTCTATTTCCACAGAGTGAAAAGCAGCAGGAGAGAAATGCCTACATCACATCCCTGTGATTAATTTTACCCTGAAGTACAGTTGTTACACCTGCTTTCATACTAATCACCTGAAGGCAGTTAAAAAGATACTAGAAAAAGTAATGGGTGTTCTGGAAAGAAATAATCTTTCCTTTTCCCTTTGCTAGCAACAAAATAGCTGTATCATGTTAGTCTGCACCTTCCTTTGGTGTAGGGTATGTACATTAACCCCTTTTGTCATGAACACTGGCTCCTGTACAAGGTGTCCACAGGCTGGTTTTGCAGATCAGTGACCAAACTGCTTCTGTGATGAAAGGAAGAAAAAAAACACTTAGTTTTTAATCAGCTTTCTCTGATGTCTGAAGGGAGCTTTTGCTGGAGCTGGCAACAGTTCCTCACCACCAGCAGGGCTGTTCACACTGCCTTCTCATAGCCAGCTCTGGGGATGGCAGTATTCTTTCACAGGATGACATAAGATGACATAACTCACTAAACCTGCAGAAAGCTATGTCTGCCAAGGGGGGGGAAGGAAGTCTTTCTGGCACTTCAGGAAGTTGAATTGCCTCAGTGGAGGTCTGGGATGCCAGAACTGCCACAAGAGAGGGCAGGGCTCATGACCCTGGGTGAGGGAGCAGGTCCCTCCCCGCTTTTTGGTGGTGGGGAGGGATTGTGCTGGTTTGGCTGTCCCTGGAAGTGCAGCCCGAGCCTCCTGCCAAAAGCCAAGATCCTCAGGCTGGAGACAGGCAAGGCTGCAGTGCTCCCAGGCTCTCCTTGCTGAAGCTGGCGCTGAGCCTGGCACCCCCAGGCATTCTCTGGGGCAGGCATACAGCACAGCTGGCCAGACAGAAGGGCACAGGGCTGCTTGCCAGTGGGGGCAACCTCTGGGGATGTCCCCTCACCCAGCTAAGAGGGGCAAGTCTACACCCTGCAACAAAGCATCAGCTTAGGCTGAGGAGCTCTCCTGATTCCCTAGATTAGATAACCTTCCTTGCCTTCTGCTTGGAGCAGAGCAATGAGGGAGGATGCCCTTGCTGTGGCAGAAGGAGGACCTGAAGTCCAGTCTCCTGCCACCATGGAGGGCTTAGACTGAGGTAAAACCACTATTTTCACCTACTTTTTTTTTTTTTTTTTTGTGATCATGAGACAATTGGGGCTTCTCAAAGAACATTTGTCAGAGTTCTCATTTGTGGATGGCATCAGGAGGTTAAATATGAGCTTGGTGTCTACTTAGTAAGCTCAGAAGGGAAGGAGAAAAAAAAGAAGACAGACAAACTAGAGGCAGTCCCAGGCATGCCCAGGAGCAGACCTTTGGGCACCTCAGGAATTTTACTGGCAGGAATGTAGGCACTTGCAGACTTCAGACGCCTCCAGGGTTAGGCAGTAGCTGAACAGAGGTTTTGTGGATCTAAATATTGGCCGCAAATGCCTACAGAGGCAGCTAGGCAGAGCTTACATGCCTAAACCTTTTTTGTGGCTCTAGCCCTAAACCAATATTATGGAAAATACCAGCAATTATTAGGGACTTCTTATCAGATTGGATACATATTCCCTTTGCATAACTTTACCATGGCCTCATTCATGTGGTGCTTAGAGAGGATGAATACCTGTTCTGCATGAGTAATTATGCCAAAGGCTCGTGTGAGGGAGGCAGTTTATGACCACTGAATAAGGCCAGCTATGTTTACCTCTACAGCTTCATCACTTAACTAAAAATTGGTCTTAGCGCTAAATCTCCCTTGCCGCTTCGTTTGCCTGATTGCAAACAGATCTCAGAATACGCAGTTGCACAAAGATGATTGATGCCAAGATGCTGCACTGGAAAGGAAACATTCTTTTAAGCGTTATCACGTCTGTGAGCATAAGCAAAGGCACATCACGTGACAGAATGTAAATAGAGCATTTCTTAGAAAAGCCATTTATTTGCCCCTGTGATTTATTATTCAGTGACATGTAGGCTATTTTTTCTTTGTTATTGGCACTCATGTTCATAATAACAAGGTACTTGACTTGAAGGTATTTGGCCAACCTTTCCAAAGTGCTATGTAAGCAGTAATCAGAGAGAGCTAGGTTTGTGAGTCAACAAATTGCTCTCCCATGCTGATCAAACAGTCTTGGCATCTCTATAAAAAAAATACAAAACCAGATTTTGGACTAGCCTACCCAGTTCTCTCTCTAAAATTATTTATTGTATTTGCATTTGGCAGAATCCAGGCTTAAAATAACCAAAGGTGCCAGTTGTTTTATTAATAATATTTCACATGTGACTTTCATTTATGTTTAGAAGAATAAACGAGATGGCCAGTTAGCCTCCACAGCTTGTGTTGCCATAAATTGCATTTTCATTTACTCAACCTAGGGACAGATGCGTCCCTCATTTTACACCATACCTCCACAGCCTGCAAGCAGAAAGCAGTCTAATACTTAGGTCAAAGCTAGTCAGGTCACTAGAGCTGAGGTATATTTTGGAAAGCTTTCACACCAACACACAGAGGCTTGTTACTATTATAATAAGCAACTAGCAAATACACTGCACAAGCTGCAGGCTTTAACAGGAGGAGGAACTTAAATCTAAGCAGGATTTATACTTGATTTCTATTGTCTATGTCCATCATACGTGCTCACAAATCCAGGCCCTAAACTTGAACCGTATATTCCCACACTTAGTCTTGCTATTTCCCTGTGTAAATCAATACTTTTAAATTAAATATATGTATTTGTGTATCATCTTACTGTTACTGTGTGCAAAGTGAGCAGGGTGGCATGTATAATTGCACTTATTTTCAGTAGGACTGCTGAATTGGAAATATTTTGGAAGCTTGGATTAAACTGATCTAAGACCCTACCCTTTTTTTTACATAAAATGAAGAAAAGAGAAAATGTCATTTTGCATTGAAAAGCTCCTTCTGACCCCCAAAATGAAACACTTCATTTTTGGACACATATAGTAAAAGCAAAGGAAATGAAAAGGCTAGATTTCACAAAGCAAGAAGTGTTCTCCCCCTTTCCATTCAGTAGCCTGGATGCAAGAAATACATCGTTTGACTTCCTGAGGTGTTTGAAGCCACTGTCTCTCCTCCCTGGAGATGCCACTCACCGTCCCTTAGGTTAAGGGGGACAAGCAGATTGTGAGTTTCCATGCAGCCCTCCAGTTGAGCAGCTTTCCTTTGTGCTGCCTGTTTTGTGCTGTCCCAAATGTGGAAGGAAACACTGGATGGGGAAATGAGATGAAGTGCCACTGCTTGAAGCAGCTGGGTCCAAAATAGTGGGTTACCCTGTCTCAGGAAAGTTCCTCCCCCAGGGTAAGGCACTGGAGGTGGAAGTACTGCCAAGCACCCTCCTTTTAGTCCCATTTCAGTTTGACTGTGTAATTAGATGTTCCTTAAACCCAGAGGTTGCTTATTCTCAGGGAGGCAGTCCTTCCCACCAGGCTACCCAGGAAGGTTGCTTTTTAACCAAAGGGTTACTTCAGCATTTGGTTTCTACTAACGTGCTGTTAAAATATTTTCACTTATTGCAGGACCACAAACATTTGTTAATTATGGTTCCAAGGTTTATTTATTTATTTATTTATTTATTTTAATAGCGAGGTCTTATTGACCTTCACTTAAGCACTTTTCAATATTTTACCCCATATAAAAGACTGCTGTGTTGAAAAGTGCTAACATGTGCCATCATGGGAGTCTTGGATTCAAAGATGGTTTACAGACCTCTTTAGTTTTCAGTTCAGTGGAACCAGTGCTTAAGTTCCTTCATATAGCAAAACAGCTGCTAGCAATGGAGGCTGCCCAACATGGGCAATGAGAGCTAAGCTCACCCAGGGAGAGTCGTCTTGTTTGGTACCAGAAGATAGTGGCTCACTCTGGAAACAGAGGGTGCTGTGAGAGGGACCCTGAAAAGCTGCAGGATGGTAGGTCTTCTTCAACATGGCGCTGATCAGTTACAATGATAAATCTTGAGCAAAGCAAAACAAGACTGGCAACGTCTTCTAGCATGGTAAAAGATGTGCATTATGCCGTTGAGAAGTCTCACGTGAAGGAGAAAAGCAGATCTTTGAGAAGTTTTGAGAAAGTGAGATAAGCAGAACCAACTCTTCAAAGAGTGGTAAGATGTTTCAGGCATTCAACAGATCCAAAACCAGACTACATACTTGCATATGAAGGTTTGAAAATGCTTGGGTTAGACAACAGTGTGTCTATGCATGTAACTTCTTTCAGCTCTTTGCTTGAAGGGTACACTACAGCCACCCCACTGCATCAATTGGAGTGGATCTCACATTATCACGGTAATATGCACAGTGCAAGACTAGTTTAGAAGTTTTCTGTCTGAAAAACTGAGACACATATGTCATAATAATGCCAATGGTATACTTTTTACGTGTGAGGGAAAGGAAAAGCTGTGAAAATTCATGACAGGTATCTTGATTCCCACGCCAGTGCTGCCCACAAGGTTCATCCTTCCCCTCAGTTTGATTATCCTCAGTGCAGGATGTTTTCAAACAAGAATATTTTCAAAGGTCAAGTCCCCTTTTCACTGTATTTTCAGTGAAGTGACAAAGATAAGCCCTCATGTTAACTCAGCCCAGTCCCTCAGGATTTGTTGGTCAAACCCACTCTTTTTGATTTAGGATTCTCCCTGCATTGGTATTCAGCCATACAAACCTTCCAAGCACTAATCCTGTATAAAAACTAGAAGCTGCCCAAAGACAATTCCCAAGAAGTGTGATACAAGTGAACACCTCATTGTGGCATAGCCATTAACAACTGTTACAGAAAAAAATAAAGAAAATAACCCAAAATTTGCCCTGGAACACAAACGCATGATAAAATCCCTGAGTGCACCTTTTTGAGACACTGTTTTTATGGTTAATTTACAATTTCCAAGTGTTTATCTCTTCAGGTGGGATTTTACATATTGACCATAGGTAGAACACACCCTGTTTTATAATCACCTTATCTTCAATAGGAGACAGATAGTGACTTCTATATGTGCTCACACCTTGCTAATAGAAAAGAGTGATGTATTGAAAATTTCCTTATCACCTTCAGTTCCCACACAGGTGTTCTTAGTGATAATCTACTGAATGACATAAACAGTGATTTTAGGTTAAAAGTAACAATTGGTCAATTTAAAAAAAACAACAACAACAACAAAAAACAGAAATAAAACTACATTTTCTGAGTAGGATTTGGAACTGAAAATATTCAAATATGTGAGTATATATGTGAACTTTGTCACTTTGACTGGGAAGCACGGTCCCTAGGACTTCTCTTCAGTAATGTTTGCTCTCACCTCTCAAAACCTTCAAGGGTTTTCTCTTGCATTTTGAGATCTTGACAAGTGACTCACAGATATGATAAGGAACAGTATGATATTCCCTCTGTTTTAGCCAAAGAAATGAATACTGAGAAAGAAAATATTAATCTGTCCACTGATGTTTTTTCTCCAAGGGGGGTTATCATAAAACAGCTCTTCTGCAACTATTCCTGAACGATACTGTCAGGAGAATAATTCTGGAGGAAAAAACATTTTTTATGAGTTAGCTCTACCCATTTCCAGCTAGACTGCTAGTTTTCCTATGTTTGTTATTTAAGACGTAATAGACAGCATCTAAATGATTTTTAATGAGCTTACAGTCTTACCTGTGTTGTTGCTGTTGTGCAATGTGTATATTGAATCACACATTTATGTGCTCCATTGCCTTTGAGTATTTTCATTTCTGTATCCCAAGGAAAACTTGTGTTCCTTAACCTTTACCAGTTTCTTCCAAACAGACCACTAGAGATCAAAAAAAAAACAAAAAACCAAAAACAAATGCACACTTGCTATTGGAAAATTGCATGGACAATCTTTCCTCCTGCAAAGGCCAGTTTTCTGGCCAGTGCCATTAGGGACAATATCGGAAACCCCAGCATGGTGATATTTCTTGAAAATCCAGCCACTGGCAAGTTTCCACCATTTGCATTTATTATCAAATAAAGGGATCAACTAAGATTAGTAATGCATAAAAACTTTCAGGAAATGTAGGGGAATAGAGTATCATTTTAACAGAAGCAGGAGTTAAAGCCTACATTTAGTTTCACAGGAAACAGTCCAAGATTGTCTCTAGGGCTTTTCCATAGAAAAACAACCTCGTGCTCCCTGCCAGGACAGAGCTCTTGTTTTGAATTTATTCATGTGGCACTTTCAGGCCTAGGTGGCTGCACTCAGCCAGGCAGGTATCACCCCTGCTGGCCAAGAGTACCAG
Source organism: Jacana jacana (assembly GCA_013400555.1). Classification (NCBI taxonomy): domain Eukaryota; kingdom Metazoa; phylum Chordata; class Aves; order Charadriiformes; family Jacanidae; genus Jacana; species Jacana jacana. The sequence continues at coordinate 22,735 of VZTM01002694.1, read as the reverse complement.
GCAGCATTGCCATTGGTTTATCAAATCCCTGTAAAGTTTGTGCCAACTTTCCAGGAATAAAAGGTACTTCTAAAAAGTGGTCATTTTGCTTGGGAGGGGGGGAAAGGAAAAACATTTTCTCAGTGGTTTATAGATTATTTCTATAGGACTATCCGGTAATTGAGTACTATTGAGTAGGGAAGTCGATCTTTCTTAGATTTTTGAGGTATCTTTTTGTATTTAAAAACATTAACAATATCAGACTTACTAAATTTTTCTCTTTTTTTTTTTTGCCTCATCCGCTTTCTGTAATGTTTTGCTCCAATCTGCCTTCACATGGAAAATGTCTTGGCAGGACTTTCTATAGTCACCAGTCTTCCACATCTATGTATGTACCCAACTTCTGAAAACTAGATTTAGACATCCAGTTAATAAATTTTACTAGTGAGATGATAGCTAAAGGAAGAAATTCTTTGCCTTCCTTTTATCTAAGCCACTGCTTTTAGCTAACAGTTTAAAAAAATAATCTTGGATACTTTCTATAAGGTCAAGTGAAAAGGCTTCTTTTGGTATCTACAAGAGTAACCTAATTAAAAACAAAAGTTTCCAAACCCATGGTGTGTGATTTTTTACTAATGGCAGGTTTCAGTGGATCTCAGCTTCCCAATGCTTCCAGATTCTCTATATGATATTCAGAGTACCAGTACATAGGTGCAGTATACCACTACGCAGCTGAACAGTAGCATCCTTACAATATTTACTTACAATATTGCTTACTCAAACCATGTCACAGAGGGTTCTTCTCTGAAGATGGATGGGAGTAGGAGTTTAGTTCAACAGCACCGCTGGCAGAACATCTCTTCCAAGGTCAACTGAACAGAGTACCAAGCATCTCTTGACTATTCCTAAGCAGTCTTGATCAGCGTCAGATATGCGTAACATTTCTCAAGAAATGTCTTCATAGGATCAGAACCCCAAAGGTATAATTTCATATGCATTAACAAAAATGGAAAAAAGCTCTTGAAGTGCCTTTGCACTTTTGAGGTCTACTGCATTAATTTTATCTGGAATAGCCATAAGCAATCACATATTTTTTATTCTTGCTGCAGATCTTGTAATACGAGTGTTGGCTGCAGGTTAAGATCCAGCACCACCAGAATTGTCTCATGTCATTGACTCTTCCTTACTTTACCCGGTCAGGGTCCAGTTGGATGCCACCATCTGTCAGGGTCCACAAGGAGGCATGGGGTCTGAGAGTGGATTCTCATGAGAAAGACGGCAATGTGAACAGGAAACGTCCCACCAGGAATCCCTTCTTGGGACAGGCTCCTGTGGAAAAGAACAAACCCTTATTGTCACTATTGCAGTTTTAACTTTGTATTCGTGTGCTCATCCTTTGATTCATTCTCTCTCCCCCCACTCTATTCCCATCCGATGGGTGGGAAACAGGATATTTTGTGAAATTCTTTCCTTCCTGTGTGGGTCTACATGACATCTTTAATTAGCAACTCACTGCAATGGAAGTGAAGAAATAAAAAGCACAACTGTCCTGCTGAGGAGATCATAATAAAGTTGCTTTTTGAACAGGTATTTAAGGCATCGCTTTCTGCCACTTATGAAGATCATTGATGTTAATATTTAAAAATATCACCCACAAAAAGCATTAAAACACACTTCCCTGCAGAATGAGTGATCAGGAAGTGCTTTACAAATATTGTCCCTCTTTGTGTCACATTGGAGAAGCTGGGATTCAAGAGAGTGATGGGAGGAAGACCTCCATCTGCTTCCCTGGGCAGACCGCTAGCCATCTGGCACCTACCATCTCACCTGGAATGAGTAGGAACATTTGTTTCATGAAGAACTTTACCATGGGAACTGATCAGAGAGGAGTAGCCTTCTACAGACACTGTGGTTGCAAGGACTTTTCTGATGGTGGGATTTGACACTATGGAGACACAGACAGCAGTGCTATCTTAGAAGGAGATCAAAGTGGAGACAAGCCTGGCAAACACAGGGACCTGTACCTGATCCTCCAATGCCTTGCTCTGTAGGATGGTAGGTGTAAAATGCTATTAAGCCTCATCTGGCAGAACTGTCCTTAAACACCAGCAGTCCAAGTGATAGCCCTCAACTTCTGTATGTCTTTATAGGTTTGGCCTATTTGTCTCTCCGAGACCCACCAAGCTGAACTTTTCTTTTCCCGCTGGTATGGCTGTATAGCCCCAGGGGACACTGAGATGATCCTGCTTTCTGGTTTTCTTTCTTTTTTTCTTTTCTTTTTTTCTTATGCTAGTTCGATCCTCTGATGTTTTACCTGGCACCCTGAAAAAACTCATTTACACCACTACAGAGCAGCGTGCACTCATTTTGTGAAAACAAACAGTAACCACACAAGAAGTTAGCTTGGGGAAAAACCATCCTCTGTGTGCCAGTATGGCATTCCTTCGGTGCTCAAAGCATGGGGGTATGAACCAAGAAAACTGCAGAACAAAGCATGTGGTTGTGCTATTTGAAGAGTGTCTGTCATACCCAAAATGCATCCAAAGGTTGATGTGCAAAACCCTGGAGGATCTAGCCAGGCTGCACACCAAATCTAAGACATATGAGGACATTACTTTCACGCTGAACTTGTGCACCGAATCTCTCGACTGCTATCTCACAGCAACATGTTTGTCTACAGCTATTTCATAATATAAGGCGACTAGGGGCACTGCCTCCTGATTTTCATGCAGATCTAATCATGAAATAAGAACGTGCTTTGTCATATTCATTCTGGGGCTGCACATCCAAATTGAGGTTTGCACACCCTGATAAACCAGCTTGCAGCAGAAAATAGGAGCTGCTACTGGTAGTGACAGAACCCCTAACTCTGAGCAAAGATTCTTGTGTGTGAATATTGCTAATGGCAGTAAGTGTCTTTATCACATCTTGTAAAGTGTTATCAATCAAACTACAGGTGTTAAGCAGGTAAAAGCTGTAGCTTGAGGCAACAGATAAGAAGTATTCCCTTGGATCTTAAGCACTGTTCTCTAGAGAGCTTTCCTTAGAGAAAGTGTCAGGATATCAAAGGGAAAAAGAAGGAATTTTTTTAGGCCTTGGGGCAGAAGCAAGAGGGGATTTTGTATAAAGTTTTAGGAAAGGTATTACAAACCTCTCAGAATGATTTCCAATACCCATCTCCTCCCCAATCACAACCAGATGTTGCTTATATTTACAAAAGAATATGCCTTTAAAAAAAAAAACCCACAAGAATTTGCTGGTGTTATTAACAACTATGGCATGTGAACTTGTGAAATATATGTGAAAAGAAAGGCAAGTATACTTGAGCCATGGGAGCTTACCATATACCATAGGCACCCAAAATAAATGGGTGGCAACATTACACTGAGACTTGTTCGCTGTATTGGGATCTAATGTGTAATGCTTAGTTTGCTCCAGTCCTGTACTGCAGTGAGTGTTATGTATATTTAATGCACAGAAGGTAAAGAAATCAATTTCAAGGCTATAATTGAAAGCCACTATAAAATTCCACTATTACTGCTGTGCTGTAAATTACATGTGTTACTGATTCCTCCAGCCTCTTTTACAAGCGAGGTGACTTGGTGGGCTGGGGCCTCACCTCTTTATCTGCATTCAGACCCTGCCTGAAGTTGTGAGTTAGAATGAGTCTAAGCTCTAAGATGCGATTCAGGCACATTATAAACCCATCAGCATGCTCAGGGCTCCTGCAAAAGTGGGCTCCGCAGAAAGGGCTGAGGTACCTCCACAGGGCTGCACAAAGAAACTCTCAGAGCTGGGCCCATGTTCTCTTTTAAAATGCATGTAATCCTCTCTGCAAGGACAGAAACAGCTGCACACATAGGAAGGAAAAAGAAGATACCCGTACCTGCCTCTCATTTGAACCACTAGTGTGTATTTTTGAGAGCTGAAAAAAAAAAAATCCAGATAACCAAATGTGGTTTTACAGTCTGGGGAGAGAGGTAGCGATGAACCCAGAGACCTTGCTTGAAGCAGACACCAGGAAGCAGAAACCAGAAACTTGGCCCCAGATTTCCAGTCCTGAGCTTGAGCAGCTTAACTTGAACCCTAAACCATGGGAACTGCAAACCAAAACCAATGATGAAATGGAAAAAAAAAAACCAACCAAAAAACCACCAACCAATACCACTTTGCTAAGAAAAAGCTCTCCAAAAATTCTGTATGTATAAACCAATATCAGAACTATCTACCTCTTACCACCAACCACTGCAGATGAAACAAAGCCAACCTTCTCATACGCAGGTGCATTTTCAAATAAGATGATTTTTGTGAGGATTTCAGCCAGCACTTGCCTGTACCATGGGTTCAAGTTAAAACATTTTTAATAACTATTTCATATCACAGTGAACATCTCTTATGGCCTCTCAGTTATCACAAAGACTGTTACGGTATGTTTTTATCTCTATTTGCAAAGGCAATGGAAAGGTGAGAATTTTTTTGAGCCTAAACCAATGGTGGGTCAAAAATCAAACCCTGACTCTGAGCCCTTTCAAAGTAGGCTATTGCTATGCCATGGTGTAGCCCAGGTATGGAGGAGCTAGCTCTCCAGATGCCCAGCCATAGCATTATGAAATACATGCAAGTTAATTTACCCCATTTACTACCCTAACCTAACAGTAGTAGATCAGCCCCTGATCTGAATAGCCCAATCTCGGATATCAAGATTGACTGATTGGAGTAATTGAAGCTATTTTACTTAACGTTTGCCTTAAATGATCTGGCTATCTGATTCAGATAAGATTTCAAACAGCGTCTGTGCTTTTGATCTCAAATTAGCTTCAAGATTAACTCAGGCTTAGTTCAGACACAGTAAAAAATCCCTCAAGTATATTGAGTACCGTAACCATGCTCAAAGCCTCTTCCTGATTCCACCAACTTAATTAAATCTCATCTTAACCTCAACTCAATACGTCTGTATCGCAAAGCAGTGCTACGGATGGTCTGAGCCATGCTGGGAAGCTGAGGGGAGCAGCAAAATGGCACATTCAGAAACTCCAGTGGTTGAAAAGTAGAGGTAGGAAGAAGAGAGACCTCTCTGCCTCTTTCTTTTAAATGCTGTGATTTGATGGATGTTTTCTTGTCTCTCTGGTATACAAAGAAAAGAGCCTGTGAGCAATAAGATCAAGAGCCAACATCTCCTTTTAGCACAAGTGACATTAAATTAATTTATACAAGACACCAGTCAAAAAACACGTCTATGAGTGAAAGCTCAAAGTAAGCCCCAGCCTTTAAGGAGCTTTCCTTCTACCTTCTGTTCACTTCACAGGACTGCTTCAGACAGACAAGCTTCTAACTTTATGAAGTGAAGGCTCACTACACAAGACATACCATTTCTTTTAACGTAAAAAGCCTCGTTTTGTTGTAAGTATTTGCTTTTAACAGCTCTGTTCCTATGTGCATTCCTTTCTCGGGTACACTATGGGTGCTTCAGGGCAATTCTAAAGACCAATTTCAACAGTGACTTAGGAGTCTACCTACCAGGTATGGCGTGCTTAACACACCAGATTTCTAAACGTGCCAGCTAAGCAGACAGATGCCTGTTAGAATATTTCACGTTACTTCTGTAACTAACCTGTAGAACAAATTCTCCCATGCAGCTTTTTAACAACAGAGGCAACAGTATACCTTTGGAAAATGTTTTCTAAAGGAATTCTGGCTCACATTTCTCTGCTTGTGCTTAGGCTTTGTGGTGTTAATTCACATTTTTGAAATCAAGGGAGGTATCTAAGCTCAGGTTTTTAGAAATACATAGGTTGAAAAGCTGCAGATGTGCATTTGGGTACCTTGGGCTTAGTGAAAACCTTACCTGTAACTTGCAGCTCTCTTTTGATCATTTACGTTTTGCTACTGTTGAAAGGAGCAATGCATAAATACTTTGAAAAAGCTGGTCCAAAGTAGCAAAATTACTTCAGAAGATGAGTTTGAAATTCTTACTTCCCTTAGAAATGGCCTACTTTTTTAACCTTGGGTCTGCAGAAGTGTTTGCATATCACCTAAAACCACAAAGCCTGATTTTGATTCAGCTGTGGGTACCACTGTTCTGTTATTATTCTAAGATAGTATCATAGAAAAACTTCAGTTATAACTTAATTAATTTAAACACTATCATTACTTTTGAATGGAAGCATTTTATCCAAGCAAAGGATCACCCCTGAATGACTATATTTGTATTGTGGAATAATTATGGCTCTAGGTTCAGCTAAGGTCTGCAGTCAAAGTCATTGTATTAACACTTATGTTATACTGCTGCCTACAGGTCCATATTTAAAGTTAGGGTGTTATGCTAACTTGCAGTTAAACAAAGCTCCTATCTCAAAGCATAGAAAACAAGCAAGATAAGAAAGGTATGTGAGAAGATACCCAGCAATACCCATTTTAACTTTTCATGGTTATGTTTGTGTATGTAATTGAGTGCATTTTTTTCCACTGGCCTGAAGCTGCTACAGAGGGGCTGGTTTCGCAGCAGAGCTGCATTTGGGAAAGCAATTTGAAAGGAAGAAATGGACGATGGTGATGCTTGTATTAGGGGTGCTGTAGAAGAAAGCACAGCAATACCTTGGCAGCCCTCCACACAGGCAGGTACTGTTGATCTTTGCTATAGCGTTTGTCACAACCTGTGATTTCCACTTGCAGACAGCTGCAAATTTTCTAAAGCAAAAGAAGACAAATTTTGAAATTTCCACTTCTGTAGTTTGTGCAAAGAATATGCAGGCTGTCTTTTCCTGATTTTCACAGATCCCTTACAAAGAGCTCATTAATCCCAGGGGCTCCTCATCTTGTATCTCACTGGTATACTGGAAAAAAACAGTAGCACATGGCGCAAATTTCATCAAAATATAAATACCATTCTTGGGTAAGCTAGGGTAGAGAGGGGCAGTTTTCTTCTGCAGGTCATGTACACAGTTCTTTGGGAAACTGACTCTAATTACTACAAACATGTTCTGGATTGTAACATATTTTCTGACTATAGGAAGAAGATATGTCTGGCAGAGAAGCCAGACACTTCCTCTCCTTTGCAGAACTGATCGATTTTGACAATCCAGGATGCCTCCAATTTCAGCTAAAGGTAAAAGCAGTTGAAATGGCGTTCCTGCATGCTCCACAAACCTGCCTTTTTTACAAGAGATTCCTTGATTTGAACAGTTAGCAAACTGCTATGCCCTAAGATCGTGTAAATTAATAGAAATGTGAGAGAGAGCACTCAACATGCTCTGCGCCCTGGAGGCTGGATAAGGTATTAGTCATCTCTAAAACCGTCTGATGCTGGGCAGTCCCCAGTGACTGCCCCAATACCATTTCCTATGTAATTGTTGGTCAATTTGTTGCAATATATCATCAGGATTATTGAATTCTTAGTTATAATTACAACTGTAGAGTCAATACCAGTGTCACAAAAAGGGTAAGTAAACACTACAAAATTATGAATCACGGGAATACCTTCCTAACAGCTACAGCATATTAGCAGTACAGAAACCACCCACTGTAACAGCTAGGCACAATGATAAATTCCTACTTTGAACAGGTGAAGTTGGGTATTTTCCCCTTAATGCACTGCAGTCATCTTGGTAACATCCCCTCTCTCATTTCTGCTCACCAGCTGTGAAGCGTGCATGTTAGGAAGTTTAAACTAAGTAAAACCCTGCAACCTGCCAGACCCAATTTTACAACCACCACTGTCAAACCATTCGTACAGACCATCCCCAAGGATGCACCGTCCAATGGTCTACAAAAGAACCTCCCAAAGGTTTGCAGCCTGTTTTCCCATGTCACTCCAAGTCCCATTTTCAGATGTGGTCTGAGGGACCATCAGCCCACCTCCCACTGTCTGTCACCAATATGTCATTCTCCAAGGACCACCTCCTGAATGAGTATTTAGACACTGGACTCCTGATATGGTTGAATGATTATGAGTTCTTGGAGAATTAACCCCGGATGCATTTCTAAGAATGGCAACATAAGGTCATCTGTGGAAGAAGAGTTTGATAAAAGTGCCTACCTCTTTTCACTGCGTTTTTCTAAGAAGCACATGGCATTTGCTGTTAATACTTTGATGAACAGGAAAGCCACTTTTCAAAACTATTCAGAATTTCAAAGAATGCCTTAATTTGGAAAAAAAAAAAATTAAAAGTATTTTTTTCCACATCAATTCTAGGACTCTCAAGGAATCCAAAGAGAAAACGTGTCAGATAAGATATTTCAGGTTTTACTCTAAGTTCAATGTGTGTTCGAAAATGGCCTGAGAGTTCAGTGGGTGGAAACATGACCAGTAAAATTCAGAATATACTGCAAGAACCAAAGTCTAATTAGGGGAGTCGGTCAGGCTTTTAGCTTATCTACCTAATCTTCAACCACAGCCTCAAAGCTTGAATATGTGACTCCATCTCTTTAAACCAAGAAACAGGTCATTAAAATTCAGTCTGTACAACTACCATTACACTCATTTAACAAAACGAGAGTTCAAAACAAAAAAAGTTTAATTCCACATCAGAGATGTTTCTGGAAACCGCAGCTTAACTACCCATCTTCCCTCCATAGGCTTCAAATGAAACAGGCAGAGAGGCTTTCTTTGGACCAGCCTAACCCCGTTCAACTGGGTGTGGGTTTCAATTAAGTCACCCTTGTGCAGGAATTTGAAGTCAAGCTTTTATAAACTTTTTTGGTTGGGTTTTTGTTTGTTTGTTTGTTTGTTTTTAAACAACCCAGCCACAGCAGTCACACTGCTGAAATCAGCCAGGACAGCTACAAAAGCATCCCAGAGCCAACGAGCCGAGTCACAGCTCTGGCTGCACACATGCTTGTGGTCTGCTCCGACAGCTCATAGCTGTCTCAGTGGGCCAGCAAGTGTGTTGAAGCTCAGGCTACAATGAAAGTGACAGGTAGCTTCTGAGGAACATAACTACAGCTGTAGCCCTACACCCTTTTCTGGAAATCTGGCAGAGTCATTTGTGAGAGAGAAGGTCTCGATGAGAGCTGGCTGGGTGACTGGAATAACTCCATTCCAAAAAACTGTGCACGTTTTCCAATTTTTTCATATGGTCTTGAAATGAAAACAAAAACTTTTCAAATGGAAGGGTGTGGAATTGTGTTGAAACATCTATTTCTGAGTTAGAGAGATCAAGTTTTCAATCAGGCTTTCAGATCAGACATAACTGGAGACCTCACCCCGGGATGTAGAAAACTTCCCATTCATCAACACCAGCCCTTCTGCAAAAATTTTTGGCATCCAAGAAACAGCATATTTCAGTAAAAATATATTTCATCAAACATGTTCTGACCAATTCCAATCTTGAGATGATGTTGTGTTACCAGTTTGTGGGAATATCAGTATTAAAAAATCCTCATAAAAATAGAGGACTGGAAAAGAAGCTAAGAAACAGCCAGTCACTCAAAAGACATTTGTCAGCAAAATTAAATATAAGTTCAAGCATATTCTGTTTCATAGCATACTGTTCCTTTTAGGGGTGAGGCACTTTCAGTCATTTCTCTATTTTGGAATGAGACGGCAAGGCAAACAGTTTATCTTCAGCTTGGCAAAAGAAAGTTACATTAACGTCCATCAAGACGAAAGCAGGGCAAACCAGAAAATTTTACAATTTAAATAGTGACTCTTCTTCAGCTGTGTGCAAACTATTTTTCTCACAGCATGCAGTCAAATGTCGATGTCTTGATACGAGTTCCTAGTAATCTGGAAAACACAAACCCATGTACTTTATATATATATATGTACACACGTACATACTCACACATATATATACTATATAGTACCAATATATATGTGTGTTTCTTTGGACACACACAAACCACGTCTGGAGTTCCAGTAAAATACTTCTCCTGCCTCCTCAATAACCACAGCTACAGTAACCAAGTTTCCCTAGAAGGAGCAGAGCAAGGCTAAGGTCAGCAGTCACTGATCACCAGTGTTTGTACAAAGTGATTTTATGTTTCTTTTGCGTGAGATGAATGTCCAGTTAGAACTTTTCCTCATATGAATTTTTACAGAAGTAAAATGTTTGGATGGTTGAAAGACTTTTGCAAAAGAATGTTTAGGGGATAAATGGGAACTTATTTACCTTTTTTCAAGTTCAGAAATAGGGAGAAAAGTATTAACCTCGCTTTACACACCTTTTCTGTATTCTTTCTGCTGAAGCTAAAATAATAATAATTTTAAAATAATCAGAGAAAGCATAGTGTGTAAAAGCCAATTATTTCAGTGAAAGCATTACCATTTCTCATTTTAGAAGTCTTACTGTCTTTTCATTGGGAGGATGAACTGAAACATGATGTACATTTTCCATCAACTTTGAAACAGTATTTTAGAAACATCTTTTTTCTATGAGATTTCACAGTTTGCTTTTTTATTTATTTTCTCACAAAATGTTTTTATTGAAACAAATTTCAGCCTATTCTACTTTGCATTTTGAATTCTCTCAAAATTCAAATTCAAAACTTCAAAGCAAGCCATCTCCACAAACATTACTTTTGTACGATTTTGATCAAAGCCATGGAAATTCTTGGTTCCACCCCAGAATAATGAAGTGGTCCAGGTTTCATTTGAAATCCAGCTCTGAGGAGCTGACTTACCTATCTGGTTTGTAAGAATCCCGCTGTCTTCACCTGACCTGAGAGCATCCCCTCATGGTAAAGCTCTCCTCCAACTGGAACACATCCACAGAACACAGTCCCCATCCCCTCTATGTGGGGGGCACCAATATTTCGCTGTCAGCCTCCAGCTTACCCACCTTTTCCAAGTTCAGAAAGCTCCTTCTTTCTGTGTCTGAAGATCAAGGTTTTTTTAGCAATTCACTAGTTAGCTGTGTTTGCATGAGGAGACCCTCCCACTGCTCTTTTATCCTCTGAAGGCAGGCCAATTTTCAACTTCAGCCTGACAGTTGCCTGGGTTAACCTCTGCCGTGTTTCATGAGGCTTAGAAACCCCAATACACCTTTCAAATAGCGTGTTTGATCACACTCCTCTGGCAGATAAGCAGAAAATTAGAATGAGCTTCTTCAGGTAAGTGCCAGCATTAACCTGCTGTCATCTTCCAGGGAAAACTGCCTGGTGGGCAGGCAGGTTAGGAGATCAGTTCCAATGGGGACACAGAAATGGCAGCTCTGCAATTGCACAGCAATGACGTTGTTTCATAAAACTGCCTAAACTCAGTGTTTGCTTCTTCAGGGACTTAGAGATAAGCATCTTCACAGCACTTTTTAGCCCTTAAATATCATATGTAAGACACTTAGATGGCTGTTCATAATGAAAACAACCCCCCCCACACACCTAGTTCTACATAGCTGATATTCAATTTTTCCAGATTTGGATCTTCATATTTCAGTTCAAAGCCTCTTGTTCTGTTGTTTTCTGTAGGAGCTTTTTCCACGTTGCTGGTAGTCTCTTCCTCTTCTCTCAACACTGACCACATGCCAAAACCCTATGGTTTTCAGGCATACAAACAGGCAACAAAGCATGATTTTTACTTCAACTTTTTTTTTAGTTTTCATCCTTCACATCTGTGAGGTCCAAATGCAAACTTCACTGCATGGGGATATTAAAGTCTTGGGCTTGGTGCAGACTCTAGTCAACAGATAAATTGTCCTTTGAGTGACGGGTGGTAATTCAGAGGAACTTGGAGGGACTCATTTTGGGATCTAATCAGTCTTCCAGACACCCAGCATTCCTGTGACACAAGTTATCCTTCCTAAACTAGGATGTGTACAAAACTAGTGGAATAAAATAAATAAAAATAAAAATAATTAAAAATACATACATACATACATAAATAAATAAATAACAAAAAAAAACCAAACACATTTTTATTTGTATTTTTAAGTGATTTTTTTTTTAGAAAAACAGTATTCAGCACCAACCCCCAACTCTTTAGGACTCTGTTCTCTCCTATGCCTTTCACTGCTTTCCCCCAAATCCAAAACACACATTTAGCTATCTCCTGACGAGGTCAATGGAATTTAGGCAGATTCATGCCCCTGTAGGAGGCAGAAACCTGGCTCCTCCGCACCAACAGCACCTCAGCTGCTCAGAATCGTTCCACAGCATAGCCTGCAACAGAATTTGTTTCAAGGTGTGTGAAGTATTTGCTGCCTGCTGCTGTTTGCAAACTAAAACCACCAAGGAGCTGCTGCCAAGGGAAGAAAAAACTAAAATCCTCCCAGGGGGAAAAGGAACACACAGGAAGAGAGTGGGAGCAGGGTGGGAGGTGCAGGATCCCCCATCAGATCCGGCCCTCATTCTGAAATAAGCCAAGCTCACTGTAGTTGCAGGGTTTGGCCAAGCCTGCTCATCCCTCCATGTGCACTGTGCATCTCCCTGCATGGAAGGTTTCCACATGCTGAGGGTTTTCCACGCTGTTTCAAACCTGCAGTGTGGGACATTGTGAAGGTCCTTTAAAGGCAGAAGCTCTTGCTCTACTTTTCAGTGACTACTTGCCCAATGGTGTGTACCCATAGGGCACCCAAAAGCCCTCACCATTCAGAAGCATGGGTGCTTGTGCAGCACAGCACTCCTCCAGGCACCCATGAGGCTGGGGGAAGAGGTGGAGGTGTGACCCTTAATCCCAAATAGAAATGTCCTGAAGCGCTTTCTCACCCACACTGATTTGTTGATATCCATTTATGATGCAAGAAACTGAACTACAGATCTTAAGGCAATAATCCTAATATCCATACATCCCCCTGCCCCCTCCACTCAAGGAGACAAATCTGCCTGGATTGTGCTGCAACAGATTTGAAAGGGAAGGAAGCCAAGCAGGGGAGGCAAGTCATGAGGTGGAGAGGAGAGCAAAAGCCATGAGAAAGACCTGGAGCCTCATCATCCTTCCCTCAATACCAGGTCTTAAATTTTCAGTTGTACATTCCACTTCCCCAGAATAGCTTTCTCCAGTTAATGCAGCAGGTATACAAATGCTCTCAAATTATAATAACAAGAGTCAAATCAGAATCCACATTTAAAAGCTTTAAAAGCTAAAGCAATAAAATGGCTAGATATGCTATCCTGGTTTTCTTCATTCATTTTGGTGTCATTCTTATAAGAAACTTCTTCTATAACTTCTTTCACAGTCTCCAACAGAGACCTCCTCCAGAGAACCTCAGTGGTAACAAAATAATGTTGTTCTTGTTGAATGACATTTCAGTATACCATGGACAACCAGGGATAACAAACAGTAGTCTTACACATTTATTCCATAAACTTTTTCAAACTATTTCAATGGAGCTTTTGCCCCAGAAAAACTTGTTAGATCCAAACCTCAGTTCCATACAAGAAATCTCACTAGAAGACAGAAAAAATGACACTAAGGTTACAGCTAAGGTTGCCCACTAAGCCTGTTTTCCAACTAAGCCCTGTTTCATCCAATAATTCAATACTTTTTGTTCTGAAGAGTGCTCATACTTCTACTACTATTTAAAAACTCTTCCCTAATGTCACAGAGAGAGTATATTTTTCAAATATGAATTCACAGCATTTATTTTAAGGGCATGTTTATAGAGGTTGGAAGGAAGTTCAGATAAAGTTGCTACATTGTGGCAATATATGAAGTGAATTGTTTTAATAGGGAAGAAGTTTAAGATAATCTCTCAGCCCTGTTTCCTTTACTGGTTGAACTCCTTTGGTCACATCTATGAGAGCAACACTGGCCACTTCTGTTTATTTTACTTTAATTGAAAAATTTTAACCCTGAAAAAAAAGTTGAAAATGAAAAGGCTTGTCCAAGGGACATCCTGCTACACCAGCACGTGTCCTTTCCCAATTGCAGATGCTTCAGTAAGCTAGTGAAGTCATGATTTTCGCCTTTCTCCCTGAATTTATGTCTTCTGTTTGTCATAGCCACCATCTGCAAAGAGCAGCTTGGCGTTGCCATGTGCCAACTCCAAATATGCTAGGGAGCTGCATGAAAAGACAATCTAACTAGGCAAGTTGTAAAGCTGGTGAAAACAGGGCAGGCTCTAACAAGCAGAGGGGAAGTCCACAGAAGCGTCTTATTGTACAGCAGAAAACTAGATGTGAAGAAATTATATAGCACAATTACAGTACTACTTTCCTAAACCATAATGTACAGTTTAGGATTTTGCTGGTGAAGTCTGAGTGGAGATCTGCAACCCAGAGGCTCCTTTCAACCAACATTTCAGTGTTTCTATGGTCTTATGCAGATAAGATGAGATTTCCCATTCCTGGCTGACTGCCAAGGTTGTCCTTCTCCTCTGGTTTCTCTTTTATTTTTTTCCCCAGCAGAGAGGGCTAGACAATTAGCTATGTGGTTATGAATTTTTTCAAATACTTGAAGTTGAATATATGAGGGGGACTAGCCAGACAAAACCAAGTCTCTACTGTTCCCTTATCTAACAGACCAGAAACCAGGGACCTTTTCCAGCCATGTTTGGTATATTTGTCTATATCTTACCTCTTTCAGTTCCAGGACAGGGTTTTGGACAAAAGGTCCCCATGCAAGTGCTCTGTACATCAGAGTGGATGAGTCTGAGAACAAGCCTTGCCAATGCAGCCACACTCCATCTGGGATCTGAAGTACTTGTCAGCAGGCTTGGAGCTCATCCAGGTACCTCTAGAACAATGCCTGGTGCAGACATTGCCAACATGCCCTACATCCACCTCTACAGAAAGGCACTGGCAACACGCTCCTCTGTCCTGCCTCTCAGCAGGTACCACAGGTTACCCTCCAATTTATGAGTGATCCCTGCCTAACCCAAGGCTTTCCATGTGTCACTGAGACCAAAACCTTTCCTCAGAAACTGTTTCTTATCTCAGACATAGCAAAGTATTATTAGCTCAGCTGCAAGTAGACAAACCTGACCAGAAGGCTTGCTGCCAGTTTGCCTGTCTCTGGCAGTCTCTACCAGAGCTCTCAACCACACTCATCAACCATAAGTGTACAAGTCAACAAGGCACTTGAGTGTAACAGAGGCATTACAACACGGATTTAGTTATGTCCATCTGACTCTCAGGGAACCCTTACAGACTTCAATAGTCCCTTAAAGATTTACAATAGTACTAAGCAACAAACAAAAAAACCCACAGCTCCATTTCCCACTATCAATGGGAGAACTTGCCAAGAGCAGGGAAGCAAGCCAGGCTGTCTGCAAGGACACGAGCTTGTTTCTGCATTGCTTGTAGATCAGGTGACTTTTCCTGAGGTGCATAACTTTGATCATCCATGGATGAAAATGTTGGCTTGTAGCTTCTTTTTATACTGCTTCTAGAAATGCTGAGTGTTTGAAAATTTGGTGAGCTGGCCTGACTTACATATTTACCAAAGTTGACGTTTATTTCACAGTTACTGCTGAGATAAAACCCAAGTTGTTTTTCTCAAGACTACAGTCATGTCCAGTTCTGTAATTTAATTTATTGTAACATAAGTAAAAAATATTTTAGTTTTAAGGTAGGACAGAATATTAGATGTACTCCTTTGCCAAACAAAAGCACAGTTTATGTCCCCACATGCAAGAGTGACTGTTCTGTGGTGCCTGTCCTCAGAACACCTTAGTGCGAAAGAAGATGCCTCAATTGTGCTCGCCTATGTGCAATGGCAGCTGTGAGGGATGTACAAGATCTCTGCTGCATTAGTTCATTCCTTAACACCTTTCTAGTTCATTTCGGAGAGCACCACAGAAAGAAAGTGAGGCAGGCAGACTTTCCATGCCAGTGGGCACTTTCACAAGGGTACAACCACTACAACTTCCTTGTTTAAATTACCTGAGCAGTAGGCGGGCGGAGCACCTTAATAGTTTGCTTTTCTCCTCTATTACTGAAATAAAATATCTAAAATATCTGAGGGTATTGGAAGAGAGGTCGCTCTTATTGCATTCCTTCGCAGGCGGCATTGCTTTTGCAGGGACACCTGTCTGCCTGAAACTCTGTAAACGCTTTTTAAGAGGTCCCCAGGTAGCAGAAAGAACACAGCTGCTAAAGAGCGTTAATGGCAGGACAGCTGCTTGGCTGACAGAATTGGAACCAGCATGGTGCATGTGCTGGGACTGTAAACAGGAATGAATTTTCCTAAAAGCTTTATAAGTAAAAATGTTTATTTTTGGAATATTAGCAAAATAAAAGGAGTTACAATGTTCCTTTAATTTCCAGTCAAAACATAACGACATGCAGCTTTTAAGAAGGTTTATTTTATAGCAAAATCTCAAATTGAAAAAAGGTGGCCTAGAAACAACTTCAGAAATACCAGGGATTTCTTCTAGATGTATATATAAAACACACTTGGGCATTTTTTTGCCCTAATGTGTAGTAAAATTGGTCATGAAATCCTTCTTTCCATAAACCACACATCAGGTATTGGGAAACACTTTTCTGGCTTCCAAGCTTGCCATTGATTGCAAATGCTTAGTGTGTGGTGCATTAAGGTATTCGAAGGTATGTGGAACAGGTTATTTGCATGCTAAAAAGATGAAATGGAGATCTTGTATTTCAAGGACAGGCTCTGAAGACAGCCAATTCCTAGCCTTCACCCAACCACAGCCTTCCTCTCTAAGCCAGAGCAAGTCATTCACTCCCAAGAAAGTGACTTATTTTGGCAGACACAACCCCAACACAGGATCAGAACTGGAATTTTGAACCCAGCTGAACAGCAGCACCAGACTGGGTGCGAACATCCAGCATCCTTTTGTGACTGTTGCTAAAAAACCATATTCTCTTTGGAAAGTTCAGCTCAGGAGAGCAGAATGCAAACCCCTCACTACTGCCCTCCCGGCACTTGCAGATCTCCAGCCTGTGGGATGCGAGCACAACTTGCTTTGTCTTCTTGAAAGGTCACCACTACCTTTTTAGGATCAACAGAGACTATTCAGCCTTCATCATGTTTCTCAAAGTCTCTCAAAGACATTTTCCACCATTTCTACTACAGCACCATGAAACAGCTAGTGTGCCGCATCAAGGGATGAAAACAGCGGGCCCATTACCTGTACACATCTCTTCACAGCTTCTCATCCTGAGCCTGAAGCTGGGCTCAGTTTAAAGTTATTAATTGCCTCTTTCACAGCTGGCACCAGCAGCCTCGCATGTTGACTCAAAGTGTGATGTGATAATTAGGCAGGGTGAGGAATCTTTGTTAACTTTTGTTCTTTGGCAGTATTTTGCCTTTGATCTCCTCTGCTCTCCTTTCTAGGAGAGTTGCAGCGTTCCAGCTGGAGCTGAGGGTGGGACTTTCATCAACCTGGGGGGAAAACTTTGTCCCATGCCCCACGGCACTCTGTTCTCAATCTTAAACTTCTCATTTGGATGACTGCTATGTGCTAGCTGGAGCTCCTGTGAGGTGCCTATAGTCAGAAAAGCACTTATGGTGCATCTTCCACCAAAACACAGATCACATTAAAGAAAAGCAGGAATAAATTTCAGTAGCAAAATAAACAAATAAGCAGGCTTTTTATAATGTCTTTTCTACGTTAATTTGATCAAAACCTTGTATTTTGCTCTGCAGGTTAGGAAGGCTGGTGGCACAATAAACGTAACATCCTGCAGAAACCTATGGCCATTTCTCACTTGGGCTCCAAAACTGCCCATATTCCAGAGTCATGCAGGCAGTAAACTTACTCATTCTGCTGATTTTTATTGGCAAATTACAAAACACTTAACAGATGGTGTAAAAATAATTATGTAAACTTAAGAATAAGTCCTAGAGCATTCACCCTTTTATGAATGAGTCATTTTCCCGAAAGGCTTGTTCTTGAGTTTTTGTCATTTATCATTTCTTCCAGATCTGGCCTTTCTATTTGACACACGCTATCCCTCTCCAGACCTAACCTGGCCTGAACAGCAGAGACAGTGGCAGGTGTGAATGTTAGGAATTGTGTCTCTGCCATATTGTTCACTAGACCGTGCTTTTAGCAAGAGAGCAACGCAAGCTGAAGAACAGTATCTGCCCCAGGAGGCTCGATTGTTGTGAGTTTTGCAATGTGAGAAAATGAGTGAGAGAAGACTCTGTAGCAATTCACTTTTTACACCCCGTGAGGGAAACAGAGCTTTATGTTGATTAGGAAATAAAATATAAAGATATGGTTGCCAGTCATATTAAGATGTGTGTTGAACTAAGTCCCAGAGCTGTTTTGGTACCAGCAATTAGGCACGGATAAGATGCCTGCAAGACAGGTATGTAACTATGTACATGACAATGAAGTTCATGTCCAAGTGTATGTGCAGGAAGAAACAAAGAACTGCATGGAATGTCATACATCAAGAGTAACTCTTTAAAGCTGCTTTCCCAAGGCGTTATCTACAGAATCTCTTGTCTTTCCAAACTAGGGAGACTATGAGTGTGACAGCCTGTCAGCAGGTTATGCTTGCTGCCACGGCTGTTTTAATTCTGGAAATCAATGGAGCTTGTGACCATCTTCAGGTTTTTCTGGGCAAATGTGCAAAAATTCCAGCAGGAGATTTCACGTGACTGCTCGGAGGCTGATGCTGGTACAGGAAGAGGTATCTGGCTGTTCTATCTCTTATCTGACAGCTAGCATGTTTCTGCTCTTACCCCAGAGGTAGTTCAAAAGAGTAATCCCCTTTAGGAGTGTTAGACTTCCCTTTCACACACAACAGGCTAAACCATGGCACTTTTTGCCCTCTTGTACCAGTCTGCCTTACCGTACTCTCCACTTCCATGTTGCACTCCTGGCCGCAGCTGGCCAAGGCTGAAATTCAGGAGCAGAGAGGCAAAGCACTCACAGGTTGTTGAACAACCACATAACAGAAGTACACGGGTGGGAAAGAGTCAAAGAAAATCCCTTTCTTCTCCTCAGTGCCCAAGGATTATGCACAATTTACAGGGTGGGTTTTCTGTGGATTGGACCAAAGAGGTAGCACAGTCCCAAGACAGTGGTGTGTCACATAAACACTGTAGTAAATCTGTCCATGCATTGTAGTAAATCAGCCTTTCCTGTTCTTTCATGGGTTAAGGTTCTGCAGGGTTTTTTAAAATTAACATGCACCCCTAAGGATGCTTCTCACAGAGTGTCTCACACATAGGCAGGGAGCGGTCACAGAATTGAGACAAGCAATAAACTGGGCGAGGTAAGGCCTACCTCCACACTATGATGATCATAGAATGGTTAGAGTTGGAAGGAACCTTAAAGATCACCAAATTCCAACCCCCCTGACATGGGCAGGGACACCTCCCACTAGCCCAGGTTGCTCAAAATCCCATCTAGCCTGGCCTTAAACACTTCCAAGGATGGTGCACCCACAACTTCCCTGGGCAACCTGTTCCAGTGCCTCACCACCCTCACAGTAAAGAATTTCTTTCTAGAATTTAATCTTAACCTCCCATCTTCCAATTTAAAGCCATTACCCCTTGTCCTGTCTCTACACTTCCTGACAAAGAGTCCTTCTCTATATAGTTCCCCAATGAAGTTAAATACATTATCCTAAAGTGTGCTTCAGTCGTAACTGAAATACCATGTATCCTTGCAAACTGCACAGCTTCCTGGCTTATAGCTGAGAGCTTTTTTATGATGCCTACCAATTACTTCTACTCCACAGGTACCATCAATGGTTGAAATTATTTCCATGCCTTCAATGAGTGACACTTAAATAATTCCTTTTGCTACTGGGGCTTTTGTTTTTATGCTTTGAGTTTTCCAGGAGGCTCTGTTTAGGCTTCTGTCAGACTCCTGTTATGGGCAGCCAGATGGAACCAGACACGAAATAAAAGGCTCATCCTTTCCATGTCCTAATTTAAGCACCTAATGTTCACTGGACTTTTGAGTACTATACATACGAAAGAAATAAGACAATTTACTGTGGTGGGAAAATGGTTCACCCAGAAGCCCCACTGACGCTAAACCTCCCTGAGATTATGCTAAACTGGAAAAGGTATAAAAACTTATTTGAGTCTGGTAACCCAGATATCAGGGAGAAAAAAGTAAGCAGAATATCTTATTTCTGACAACAGTGAATTGAAGCAGTTGGTAGATTTTTACAGTCTAAATCCAGACAGAAACAAGAAAAAGTGAAATCACATTGCAAAAATCTGAAGCCAGCTATACTCCAGAGAAAAAAATGAGATGTGGCAGATGACAGTTCTTGAACAGAGAATACAAATAGAAAGGAAAAAAAAAAGTCTGCCTGCAAATGAACCCAGACTACAGAGCCTTTCAGTGTTCAGGAAGGGAAAAACTGGATGCTGCTTGAGATACTCATTCACACCTGCAGCAAAGAACTCCAAGGCAGAACACTGCAAATAGACCTTGACAATGTACGTAGATTTACCCAAACAAGGGAACCCAGTGAACCTACCTGAGAAAACTGACAGATGAGGTAAAAGAGTGTGGGTAAAAGATAGTAAGGCATCTTAAGTTGGAACCCAGCAAGAGATGACCCCTGTAACTCATGACTTGTGCCAGCAAATGCTTGCCATCATCATGCCAAACAAGTCTGGGCCGATGTTGCACTTCATATGACAGTATTTCCTCAAACTGCATTTGGGTTAATTTCAGGACACAAGAGTTACATCAGAACATGCAAGGGTTTAGATTGCCTAGATCTACAAGAGGCATTAAATTCAACAAGGGCGATGACTTTTTTTCTGACTTAGGGGAAAGCAGAGGGAATACACAATTTAGAGCCCCAGGGAAGCTTTGGAAAAAACAACAGAGGTGCTGTGCTAGATTGATGATAACAAGTCCATGTTGGTGGTTGAAAGCATCTATAGGAAAAAGAAGCAGCACATCAAGAATTACTTCAGTGGAGTTTTGCCCCTGATAGCCTAAGGAGGCATGAAAATATTGCTCAGAATGACAAAATACATGTGGCTCATTGATCTAATGGAACGGGGAAAGTGTGAAAAGGTGGCATATTAAAGAAAGTGCCCCCGAACTGCTTATATATTAGAATGCATAACATTTAAATCATCCAAAGAATGGTTATTAGTTCAGGTTCTGACAGGAAAATACAGTTACAACTGACAACTGATGACTTGAGACATCAGGAGATCTGGCAGTGAAAGAGGACAGCTGTAATTTTAAGCCACAGATTGAAAAGGTTTGATATATTTATTGACAGGAGTCTGTATTAATTTCTAATCGATTGTAAACTCTTCACTGTCTTCACCAGAAAGGGTCTGGCAAACATTTTGAAAAAAGTCCAACTGTATTTACTTTTTCCCAGCCAGCAAATACATGATCTGCAAGACAAATTTAAGTGAGGCTGACGGTACAGGCATAGGCATTTCAGCTTTGAAGGAAAGTCTAGCATAACAAACTAAATTTAGTGGGAGCCAATCTAATTTTAAAAGCCTTGTCTAGATGAAATACAGACCATGGAATAGGTTCTTGCTGGAACAACTGCTCAGGATGTGACTCCATGGAGCAAGTGTAACAGTCTGTAGTTTGTGTTACAGCTATTGTGCTGCTGGGGTTTTAAGTGCTATTTCTCCATTGAAAAGAAATGGTGGTACTGAGAACTGTGCCTTAAAGGCTTAAGCTACTCAGAGACTCTGAGGCTGGGTTGAGACTCTGAAGCTGTTGTCAGTATTAGGCACAGCCAGCTTGAACTGCACATGGCAAAAGCAGTTCTTTTCTAAACACCTTTAGAACAGAGGATGATTCCTAAGGCTGTGCTGCTCCCTAGGAAGCTGTGCTTTATTATCCGATATGTGTGCATGAATAGCAAGCCCTGAGCAGGACTTTAGTAATAAACTTGTGCATCCATTTGCACTTAATGCGTTCTCAACTTGTGCTCACTATTGGAATCACAAATGAACAAAACCCTTGAACATCAAGATTATTAACAGTGTCCTGTTCTATATTTTCTGTCCTAAACCCTGTAGGCCAAAGTCTAGTGATGAGATGATGACGCTGCTCAAGATCTCTCTACCGACCCATAACATGTCCTGGAGCAAGTCCCTTCA
>VZTM01002692.1:296-35039 GCA_013400555.1 Jacana jacana | reverse complement strand
ATAATCACCATTTTCTCTTCTCTTCTGTGATTTTCCCAAACTCTTACTTCTTGACCATGAGAAAAATGTTCCCCTTTTTTTCTTCTCAGTATCCTCCTCTCCTGATTCTTCATTTAAAGATCTTCCTGACTTTGATTTACCACTTAACTATCACAAAACACAATTAAATCATGGGTTGGATCACAGCTGTAAGAATATTATTAAAATAAACCTTCCCACACTTCTGTCCAAAACAGGAGCATGATGGTCAGGGTTAGCTGTTGTCGTTACCCCACTCACAAGTTTGTATGTCAGCATCCCTCTTAATAGCAATAAAAAAAAAAAAAAAAANGAATACTGTTATATTACTAATAGAAACATGACAGAAAAAAAAAAACCAAAACAAAACAAAACATCAGTAGAAAGAAAAAGAAATATACAGATGGAAATGTGCTACTTGGTAGGGAGTACAAAATAGTAATTGGAAATAAGCCACAGAAAGCTCCTGTAAATATGAAAGAACTCTCCACAGCTCACCAGTAATGCCTAAGTTATTGGGAAGAGGCCATTTGCCTTGCTTTTTAAAAGACAGATTTTCACTTCAGTATTTCACATATTTTTCCTATGGTAGGTTTGAACATAAACTGCATTTAAAGACAATGACAAAGTATTGTTCAACACTTACAAGTACAACCAAAGTATTTATTAGTGCTGAAGAATACAAACATCAGGAACGTAAACTAAACTGCCTTTTAACCAGCTCGTATTCTTCTTAGATTATTAGAGTATTCCTTAAAATGCCACTTTTAAAAAGGTTCCTAGTCATAAAACCACACAATAGCAGATGGGCTAATGTGTAGTGATTGACATGAAAAATCCAAAGTTATAATTTACCCATACGGTTATGTAATACTATGGTGGCATTATCTACATGATGAAAAAATAAACTCTAAATAGAAGATCAGTAACACCGTTGGCCTGATTTTTAAGAACTGTATCTGTTTTACACAGAATTATCTTAGTTCAGTAGGGGTTAAGAAATTTAGAAACTATCCTCTGCAAAGGGAGATGAGTTAGATGAGGTTAAGCCTTGTTACCTTTGCTGAGAGCAGACATTTAATCAGAAGTTAAGATATTACATCCGAATTCCGAATTCAGTCAAAATAAGCTTCTGAACTGACGCATTAAAACAATCCTAACTTTTTATTGGTCCACATATATTAAATTAACAAGAAAGATTTACAATTGTATTCAGGAAGTCAGTAGCTTGAAATCTGATTCAAAGGTATGGATTTAAAAAAATTAAAGATATTCCTGAGAACATTTTGTAATTATATTTGCCTGCACCGCTAAACAAACATTCTAATTGTTTTCTACCTTATTTTCTTTGATCTTCTAAAGAAAAACATTATTTAAGAACATAGTTTTCAGAAAGCAACAATACAAAGGTAACCTTTTTCGGTGTTGAGATATTGGACTTCTCTGAACTGATGCTGTGTTTAGAAGTGGGGCTGCTGGGAACACGCTGAGGATCAGGAAGAGGTCGACCTTCTACTTCAGCTAAGATGCATTCTTGGTAAAGAGGGGATTTTAGAAAGCGTGTATAGCTATCGAACTTCATCAAGTTAAATATCTGAAATTAAAATGAAATGGATAATGGTTACATAAGCTTAAATAACACATCAAGAAAACGAAGCTCTCTCACAACAGCCAACTCTCACAAAATATAGGACATTAACCTGCGAACAACAGTTGGCATGACTTTGTCTAGACCCTGTTAAATAAACACTGCACCGACTTAAAGTGAAACATGATTTTACCTATTCCTTTAGCACAGGCTCAGACAAATGCTATGATCTGTGCAAAGTGCATGAGAAGCTGAGATGCTGTACAATCTTGACAACACTGTCCTCACAACCATCTTTTACTGCAGTTATGCCTTTGTACATTCAACGTGAAGCATGTAACAGGGCAGCCATTTTAAATGTTATTTTAAAATTATTACATCAGTGCTGTATGTGGCAGAATTAAATTATACAAGTGGTTTTTAAAGTAGCTGTAGACAAGAAAAAAGTTCAGGGTCTAATACAATCACAATATGCAACAGTATACAGCAATACAAGACACACAAAGTTAATTACTGTCGCAGGAAGATGCAAAAAATCCTTTACACTATTATGTTCATGTGCCCAATCATAAGGGAAAAAAGGAAAGATTAGTATCTTTGGAAGATGCTGTCAAATCAATGTGCTGTAAAATCAAGACCTTGGAAACAGATTACACAAAATGTCTGCTCTGGGCAAGACCAACATTTATCTTTAAATACACAGGAAGGAAGCAGCTCTGCCCTAGGCCTGGAGCAAATGTCTGAGGCTAATTTAGCCAAAGGCAAATTTGTGAAAGCGTAAGTTCTTTCTTAAATACTAAACAGAATGTTTTACTTTCTTATTCTATTTTTACAAACCTGTATTTTTAAGTGAATTCATATTTTTTCCTTTATATGTCCTCCAGCGATTCACTTGATCTGAAAAAGTAGTATGAATGCCACCTTCTTTGGACGTGACAAATTCCCTACAAGCAAAGAACAGTATGCGCCACCCAACTGGTTATGGCATTCCCTAGAGTCTACAGGGAAGTCCATCACTGAGCCACAGTAGCCCAGTCACAGATGGAAATAATTTTTCAGGTTGTGCCGAGAAATCCTTCTCAACAAGCACTGGCTCAAAGCTTTTTCTGGCAAACAGCAAGACAATGCTCCGAGACCTTGATCATGACCTCATCACAGAAGCTTAATTCAAACTGAATGGTAACTGCCACATTCTTGCCTTCCTCCCATGTATTCCCATTCCCAATTAGGTGCTACTTGTTTTGTTTCTTGGGCCTTCTAACCTACTGTTTTCCACATAGTAAACTATGGAAAAAACACTTAGTAGTGTTAGTTTTGCCAGCTTAACCAGCAAAAACAGCTCAGCACAAAGCCTGATGACCCTCAAGGCAGTGTCAAAGAGACAATCCAGTGCAAAGATTTTCCACTGCTCACAAAGGGGAATCTTCTCTCTCTCTCACTATAAAAAAATAAAATAATCCTTCTCTGATCAGAGGTACACAACATTCAAAAACACAGACAACCAACCAGTTTCAGAGAACACATGGTCTTCAGGCCAAGGCTCACCAAATTATTCAGTATACACAACACACATAGCTTTGAAACGTTCCTTGAGTTCTGCTGAGCTCAAAGAACAATACTGTGGTGCATTGCCAAAACAGCATAAAATACAGAAGAGCTCAAGAATACAAGAATTCAAATACAAGAAAGCAAAGTGCCTCAATCTCAAGGACTCAGAGATACAGATGATATGAGGTTATTGGGGAAAATAGAGCTTGCAAACACCAAAACAGCTGCAAGAACCAAGCTAACTGAAAAATACAAAATACTTCACCTGCCATTGAGGTTTTTAAGAAAAGGAAACTTGTAGAGGTGAGGCTCCTTAACAGTTCATAGTATTTTAAGCTAAATGCAATTTGAGGCCACAAAATATAAAACATGGTTCTACAGTACAGCTAAGCCTAACACTCGAGATTTAATACAGTTTCAAGATTAAAAACTACACTTTTCAGAGTTGCCTCCTGTCACAGAATGCAGCACCAAAAGAAGGTAAAATTGCTATTCCCTGCTAGGTACGAAGAATAAAGGAAAATATTCCAGAGACTTAAGTGACACAAGGAGAGTTACTACAGAGATTAAATCCACAGAGTAAATACACTTAATACAGCAAAAACATTCCAGCCTTCTAATTTTGCTGGACAGAGTGATGGCAGTTTAACTAATTTTCCTTAAACTGATGATCATATTTATGCTGCTACCCCACATTACATCCCCAATTTCCTATATTTAGCATTATTATCATATTAATTTACACATGCTGGTGACTTCTTATTTGAAAAAACCTAGCAGATGCTATTTCTTGCTTTTACAAATGAGAAAGAGAAATACAGCTTATAAAAGCATAATTTGAATGTTACGCATAAACAAGGACAGAAAAACTTACATCCATTTACACAACTCTACACAAAGCAAACTTTCTTCTGGTCTTGTTTTTCTATCTTCAAGTGACCTACACTGTCCCACACCCATAACATGAAAAAAACTTGTTCCTATTCTAAGAAACAGCAAAATCCTAACTTGGTATATTGACTGAATCCTCTCTGTCATATTAACACAACCCTACCAACAGGATGAAGGGCAAATTTGTCAGGCTATGGACAGAAAGGAACTTCCAGCAGCATTCCCAACAGGCAGTGCTTGAGAGGTAACGGCCTCAGCAGCACTTTCCAAGGCACTTTCCCACAGACACTTGTGCAACTCCACCACAGCCTTACAGCAACAATCCCAATTCCCTACCATCACATAACACCCTACAGCCACCACAGATCAGCACCCTTACACTCCATGCTCAGGGATGAAACGTAAAAACCTCCTGTAACAAACCACAAATGCAGAGCCTTTGCACTATTAGGATGGTGTCACCACCATGAGCTGAACTTTGGAAGCCTGTGGGTGTATTGCAGTAACTACACACACCCAGAGTTCTGTGTTCCTGAGGTCACGCCGCCCATCAGGACCACAAACTGACCTAATGCAGAACCACCACTTAGCAAAACCAAGAGAGTAAGGGCCATCAAGGCAGCTGATCACTCAGCACTGACCTCAGCCAGGCAACACACCCCAAGTTTCTCAGCTGGCACACCTAGCTTCAAGGCTGCTTATTTTGGCAGAACTCTCATATTGCTTCACTTGATTTTTCACTGGGAGGAACAGGCCTGACTGAGGTGTCTGATGGGAGAACTACAGAGGCATTGATAATTTAGGAGAAACAGGTGAGACCCAGACAGACCATATGGTCTGTGTGTAGACCCACAGCACCATTTCACATCAGCATTTTCACCCACCTTATGAGCCCTCCAATCTAAGAAAAGAGCGTTTTCAAAGAAGAAAGAAAACATGCATTTTTACAGCCACCAGATTCATAATAACACCATCTGCTACACCAAACAACTGTGAGAGGATGAAGAGGAATTCAAGCATGGGCTCCACAAAGCCAAGATGAAAAATACATGGAAAAAGCTCTGGGAAGATCATGGCTGGTAATTCCCACAGAAGCCTCAGGCCTTGGTAGGTGCACGAGGGGCAGCTGTAATGTTAGAAGCTAGCAAACCTGCAGTTAGCCCTACCTTTCTAATCTCCACTTTGCAGGCAGGGTAAGGCACTGCAAGATACCTGCCCTTATGCTCCAAAAGCATGCAATCCGAGACTGCGCTAAGACTGTGACCTGCTGCATTTACGCAGTTCAAGCTATATCCTTGATTTTTAAATAACAGGATCTCAGAATTATTTTTACCATTAAACTATTAGGGTAGGAGTTACCAAAGAGCTTGCTTCAGAGAAAAAAGAAACCTAAATTCTACAGAAAATGTGAAATGCATCCTGTTGTTACATAACTGTTCCATTCTGAATATTAACAATTATTTAAAATGCATCCACTTCAGAGGTCTTCAGACACCAAGAGTTTTAAAAGGCTCTTTGCTTGACAGTTCTCTGAAAGCACAAGGGAAGGAGTCCTTCAATACAACAGACATATTTTACAAACCACTCTAACCAAAATTAGACGCTATTTGTGTACACAATTGTCCACTGCAGAAAGAATAAGCAACCATATGCAAACACCATATGCAGTGCTGTTGCACCACATGGCACTGCTTACTTGTAGTAAACCTTCATTTCAAGAACAGTATTTTTCAGAACATTTTTTAGTTAATGTTGATTTTCCACACGTACAGAAAAAGTCAAGCCCCATTCCATTATACAGTCTCTCCTTGTTCTGCGACTAGAATCTGTATGATCGTGTCTTCTCTCTTGTTATGCTTAGTAAAACATACAGCACATGAAACTACTTTTATAAATTTTAAAACACCTCAGAGGAAAAGGTAAGAGACATAAATGTACCACAGTAATGTTTTCTATGGTTACCTGAAGTTGCTGTTCCTTGAACATATCTGGGTGGGGAGAATTGAGAATATCATCTGCCAACTGTGCCTGGCTGTCAATATTAACTGGGGTTGTAGCTTTGCTACACAAGAACTTACTGAAGATCTCCCGAGCTCTGTAAGAAAGCTACAGAAAGGAAATGCTAAATGTATGTTTGCTTTGCAAGCATACTTTTGTACAGGTTATTTTAAACTGATATATTCCACCCAAAAATATAAAGACATTCCAGTTTCCTTAATATATATATGATTTTTTTCATTTAACAGTTTTGGTTAGTATTAGACATATAAATAAAGCTTTTCCTTTAAAATTACCAATATTCATCAAACATTGCTTAAGCAGTAGAAGTTGCCAGTGAAAGTTGTCATCAAATAAAACTTAAAATAATCAAACTATGAAAATAATAAATGTGAAGCACATCAAATGCTGTCTTACAAAGAAGAATGGATTATTTTTTTTAGATTTTAGACCTTTTACATAGCAGTTACTATTTAAATAAATCCTTCAATTTCTAGAAGGCAGGAAAATGTAAACATATATTTGAATATTCACTGTTAAAAACATTCATGCTCCGTTTTTAACTTGTTTATTTTTAAACATCCACATGCTGGAAATAATTTAAAAAACTTCTCTCAAGACCCTTACAGTTGAGTGTTCAGAAAATACATTGTTCAAAGACAGAAGAAAGTGGGGAAAAGCTCAATGGTCCACAAAAGAGCAAACATGAAACCATTTCCATAGTGTAAACCTGACTAGATTTGGCTGTGGTGTCGACAGAAATGGTGCCAACCTGCACAAAATTCCAAATTCACCCCAACTGCCTGACCAACATAGGGCTGTCTTAAAAGGATGAGATGCAGATTCACATCATTTGTGAACCAACTCTAACTACACTTAGAGCAGCAGATATAAGTAAGTTAGTTATAAATACATTGTCTTGGCTAGTCTAGCTGAAAGAGCGCAGCAAAGACTAATTTTCACCCATCCTTGACATGTTAAATGAACTTGTTCTGCACTCCCTTGCACTGGGCCCACCACAGCCAGCCATTTTTCAACATCCAGTATATCTTAGCTCATTTTTACAGAGCTACCTCAGCATTTCACTGCAGTCTAACTACATTCAACATCTTAAACCTGGGACACTACTCTCAGGGGACTGAGAAAATTAGACTGTGGCTCCAACCCTGTTTTAGGGAAGTCACAATACAAAGACCAATCACATTGCCAATAATTTCAATAATCTTGAAGAAGTAACAATTTTTAATAAGCAACTGAAATACAACATTGACCTACCTCTTTTTTATCATGTGCAGGTACATGGTTAAAATATTCACAGGCCTGCCAAAATAAAATATTTTCTTCACTAAATTCTTTCCGCAGGAATTCCTAGGGGAAAAATAAAAACTAAATAAATGTCTCCTAAAAAGATGTTACTGCCATTTCAAACAACATGTTTTAATGGTTGATAATAATACTAAAAATACTAAAATTTGCATAATGGTAACATGTACTGTACATGTAATGGTAACCTGTACTCAGCACTGGTGAGGCCACACCTTGAGTATTGTGTCCAGTTCTGGGCACCTCAACACAAGAGAGATCTCGAGGTGCTGGAGCGAGTACAGAGGAGGGCAACAAAGCTGGTGAGAGGCCTGGAGAATAAGGCTTATGAGGATCGATTGAGGGAGTTGGGACTGTTTAGTTTGAGGAAGAGGAGGCTGAGGGGAGACCTCATCACTTTCTACAACTGCTTGAAAGGGCATTGTAGAGAGGTTGGTGCTGGTCTCTTCTCACAGGCAATGAGCGACAGAACAAGAGGGAATGGCTGCAAGCTGCAGCAGGGTAGGGTTAGGCTGGACATTAGGAAAAAGTTTTTCACAGAGGGAGTGGTCAATCGGTGGAATCAGCTGCCCAGGGAGGTGGTGGAGTCACCATCCCTGACTGTGTTTAAGAGTAGATTAGCTGTGGTGTTGAGGGATCTGGTGTAGGGGAGAACTTGTAGAGTAGGGCTGATGGTTGGACTTGATGATCCCAAGGGTCTCTTCCAACCTAAATGATTCTATGATTCTATGATTCTAACATTCCAATCAGTCTCAGTCCAGTTTTTTTCTAAAGTAAAAAATCAATGTATGTCCATTATAGGCCTAGTGCTTCTCCTCTTTCTCATTTCTTTTTAAAAATACATAATTGAGAAGAACCCAACCATTTACAATCAAATCATCTGCATGTTCAAAGAGGAAGTTTGATACTGCATGTTAAGTAGTCAATGAGCTAGTGAACACACATCTAATAAAAATGTAAATAATTTATAACTTCATTTTAAAATTACACATTTAACCAGCTGTCTTTAACTGCTGTTCTACGGGTGTAACAGAGTAGATGTTCATCGAGCAGTGCCCTCCATCAATCCTCTTGCATTACAGGGCAACTACAAAAAATTGTTTATTACTGCTTGCTAATGTGGGTTCCCTTTGGAAAATGCCTTCCTAGAGAAAAAAAATCTCCCAGTACTACACACAATAATTAGGACATTGATATTATAGTATCAAAAGATCCAAATGAATACTGGGACCCCATTCAGTTGGGAAATTGTACAATCACACACTGTCCCTGATTAAAATCTGTGTAATTCAATATTCTCAGCATATATTTCTTTAAAGCATTTTAACCATTGAGGGAAGAATATTAAAAAAAATAACTTGGTCTTCTAAACACATTTTCGAGGCATTCATGTAATTAGAACAATGTTTGGTTTTACTTTAGAGTTTTAAAGATCAGTGTTTAATTGAACTTTTATTTTAAGTCAGCCTGCAAGCCACAACATTCACTCACCTGTCACACTGGTAAGACTCAAGCTTCCTTAACATACAAGGCAGTCTCAGAAAGCAGCATAAGAGGAACCTTCACAGAAATACTTAAAACTTAACTTTGTGCTTTTAAGACCTACACAGAGTTTAGGGAGTCCACGTGTAAGACAGCAATTGAGATAATACACTACTGAGAGTCTAAATCCACTAGCAATCTCTCACTTCAAACTAAGGTTTCTTCAGATCCCTAACCGGAGACACCAAAGGTATAAAGCACAACCCAGAGAGTAGTCAGGGGACCTTTCTGCACTCTATATGTTATTACAGATTAAAAGAGAATCAAATCAGCGACCAGGAACAGGAACTCAACTGCCTACTTCCCCACTCAGCACCTTCACTAGGAATCTACAGTCAGTCTCCTGCCTGCTTTCTCTCTGTGCTTTCGGCACAGCTGGCTGTACAACAATTCCGCTTCGTCAGGAAAAGCGAGTGGTGCCCCAGTGGGAACATTCTGTAGCCTCGCTGTTGTCACACGTGGCTGGGAAGGCAGAGATGTCTGTTTGAGCCACTTGTGGAGGGAACTTGCAATCAGGTCTCTCACTTCCTGGATGACTGCTCTAATCAGCAGACTATTATGCAAAATGTGAGTATTTGCAAAACATGCAAAATCTCTTCTTCTTGAAGAGTCATTCCTGCTCTGTGACAAAGCTGTCCTCAGGAAAGGCCTATGCATGCTGAATTCCAAATGCACCAAGATGCTTACTATGCCACTGTAAAGTAAATGCTGGTGTTCCAATGCTCTTTAATGCTGGCAGAAATCTGCATGTTTTGGTTAGTTGTAGGTGAATCCCTCTGCAGTCTGCAGGCTTTCTGACCTTCCCTTTGAAGGAATGTTAACCATTGGCTTCAAACTGGGAGACGGGTTATTTAGATTAGACATTAGGAAGAAATTTAAGATGGAAATTTAAGAAACAAATGTTTCACTCTAAGGGAGGCAAAACACTGGAACAGGTTGCCCAGAGAAGTTGTGGATGCCCCATCCCTGGAAGTGTCCAAGGCCAGGGGTTTTGATGGGGCTTTGAGCAACCTGCTCTACTGGGAGGGGACAAGGGGCAATGGGTGCTCTAGTGGGAGTATAGGACAAGGGGCAATGGATGCAAGCTAGAGCATAGGAGGTTCCACTTAAATATGGGAAAAAACATTTACGGTGAGGGTGACAGAACAGTGGAAGGGGCTGCCCAGGGAGGTTGTGGAGTCTCCTTCTCTGGAGACATTCAAAACTCACCTGGACGTGTTCCTGTGTGACCTGATCTAGGTGTTCCTGCTCTGGCAAGGGGATTGGAGTAGATGAGCTTTCAAGGTCCCTTCCAACCCCTGAGATTCTGTGATTCTGTGTCCTTGCTCATGGCAGGGGCACTGGAACTAGACCATCTTTAAGGTCCTAAACCATTCCATGAATATCACTTGAAAAGTCCCCACAGCATTTAAGATGGAAGTCTGTGTACTAATAATTTGATATTTTAATGTACTTTCTGTATCAAATACAGGAGTGTAAATTACTGCTACTTCATTTAATCTACATCTCTCAAACCATAGGTTTCCTTAGGGCCAGGTTGTGAAATATATTTGGGCATTCCAAAATGTCCTTGTGATTCAGAATCAGCAACAGGCTTTCAATGCAACAATGCAAACATGTACAAACCTCTATTTCCTTACATGTAAAGCAGATGATAATACTTACACCTTCATAAAATGTGCTGTGAAGAAGTTTAATTCATGTTTTGCAAATACTCAACGCTACTTCTGTAAGCTGCAGCTTTAACCAGTGCTGTTAGCTACCTTAGAAATACTTTCTGGAAGTAATGAATAACCTTTTGCAAGAAAATAAGCCACTGTATCACTGGCTCTATGTGGTTTCCAACATTTCAGTGGCAAACACGAACAGAATACCAGTTCTTAGGAAACAACCAAAACTATTGCCTCTTCCTTTTTTCAAAGGCTACAGGTACAAATATAACCAAATATACTTGGTTTATAAAATGGGGAAGGTTTCTAGAAGTTCAGATACAAAACAAAGTATAGCCTCCATTTTTATCTGAAACTTTTACTATTCAGAAATGCACGGCAGTATGTCTATTACTATGAACTTTTACTCAGATGTGAACCACTTTAAACTTAGAAAGATGCTCAACTAACAACTATGTAACGAGGAACTCCTGCCTCTTGTCCTATGTAAGGATAATGTCAAGAGAGAGAAAAAGAATAGAGAAAAATTACTGAAGCAATATCAGGTATTTTTGAAAGGCCTCTTACCATTCCTCAAAACTTACCGAAAAATATTTAACACCAACAGGATCCTGAAGAAGACGTTCAAATGAAACAGCCCAGCTTGCAACTCTTCGTTCTCGAAGCCGCCGGCAGCTCTGTACACTGGGAAGGCTAGCATTGCTACTGAGGCTATTTTCACTGATGCAGTCCTTTAAATCAGTACTATTCAGCTCTATTGAAAAAAAAAGTACAAATTTGTCAATAAAATATTATTCACTTTTACTCTTCAGCATTGTTTACTTATTTCATCACACCTCCTGATGAAGCTGAAAGCAGTGCAGACTTCCAAACATCCCTACCCCTGTTTATTAGCTGCATCTGCACAGAAAACGCAGCCCAACCCATCTCTCAATTTCCGTCCATTACACTACAAAGTAAATTAAATGAGTGTCTTAACAGCAATCCCCTGCCAGAAGCAAAACCAGCAGACAGGAAAGGAAATCTCTTTTCTTGCTCAACAAAACAAATACTTTGGACAAACTCTTCTGCTCACATTCCTCACCCCATGGACTGCAATCCATTACAAGATTATCCAGGGAAGACAGACCATTAAGAACCCACTGTTCACCAGAAAGTGGGAAAAGGCCTATTTAATGATAGGAGACAGCAAAATTTCATACACTCTTCAGTCAGTAGACAGGCACTCTGAAGTCTGAGAGATTCTTGTTAAATGCTGAAAATGTAAGAAAGCAGTCAACTGAGGAAAGTACCAAGGAAAATGAGGTAGCAATGGATGCCTTCCTTATCTATGGAAAGTAAATGTTTCAAACTATAGATCCTAAATTTATCAGTGTTTCTGAGAAAAACAGAGATCCATGACTCCCTCCCAGATGCAAGCAACACAGTACAGTTGGGAATCTCGAGCTGAGAAATGGTAGATCTTTAGATCTCAGGAAAACAGAAATTTCATCTTTTCTGAAAGACAAATTAACAAGAATCCATTAAAAAAATCAGGAAAACACAACCTTGTGCAGCAGCACAAATGCAGTAATTTCAAGTATTAACTCCAGATCATCTTTATCACATATCAATAAAGAGATAGGCAATATCAATATGCACTCATAAAGAAGGGACCACTTGCTCACGGAAGTGGGAAGGTGAAGCAAACGGCTGCTCTAAGAGAGAACTGTTTACAACAGAGCTGTAATAACAAACTTGTCATTTGTTTGTTGTGTGCCCTTTTACAAATCACTGCTCTCCATCTCTCAATTCACACAAAGGTAAAATCACTATGGCTCTTGACACAGATACCCACTTCTCAGAGGTGATCTAGCTTTGTGTGTCTGTGAAGACACAACTAAATAAAGCCCTGAGCTACCTGCTCTGATCTCATAACAGACCCTGCTTTGAGCAGGAGGTTGTACTGGAGAGACACCAAACTGAATGATTCTGTGATTAAGGGAGAAAAAATAAAGCAGACATTCAATTCTTTGAAAAATTAGCAATAACAGATGTAAGAAAATAATGTCTTCAAATAAAACAGATGATATCTTCAATAATTCTATGCCAAATGGAAAAGCAAACACACAGCTCTCTATAAATTTAAACTGAATGAGAAAATGCAAATCACAACCAGTAAGAAATGCCCTATTCTTCACGGAGACATTTTTATTAGGTTTTATTTTCCTGAGTTAGTCCAGGTAATTAACTAAGGTAGGAGAAAAAAGCTATAAACCTTTATACAAAGGTAAGAAGAATTAAAGAAAAAATAATTTTAAAACTTCATTTTAAAGTGTATTCCTTAGTAATATTTACTAAGTTGTCACACTTAACTACTGCCAATTTCTGTAAGCAAAGCTATTGTTTAAGACAAAAATAAGACACAATTAGACCAAAGTAAAGAATTACATTAAGGAGGAATGAAAAGATAACTTTATATTATCATCAATGATAATATTTAAGGACCATAAAAATACATCAGGTATATAAATATTTTTCTTTGCCTAATCATCATATTAATCAAAGCTAATTAAAAACACTCAGGAAACAATGCTAATTTTTCTTGTAAGAAATATTTATTCACTTTTTTAAGACATATGAAAAAGCACATGCAAGTCACCTGTTAGCTTCATTAGAGAATACCTGTCACCACATCGAAACTATTGTGAAAGAAGCTAATGTTAATCTGAAAATAACCATATCTAAATTTATTATCTGAAGTATGTTGCTTTAACTCTGCAGGTGGAAACGTTTTATTTTACAGTCCAGGATATAAATAGACACCCACTTCTTGATATATCTGGAGCAGTTTCAGATACTGCCTCACTCCTAGAGGGTTCAGTCCCCAGTGTTCTCCGGTGACAAATGATGAAAATTTATTTCCTAGTTCCTTTCAGGCAAAACCAGAAAGGTAAACTCATCCCACATACCAAACCGTTTAAACCTCCTTGGCTGACACAGGGAAATGAGGGAGTAGCCGCACGGAGTGCTCAACTCTGAGTCCACAAGACACAGCGCCTTCGGACTCAGCAGGGATTACAGAAGGGTAGGCTCAGCAGCCGATGGCAGGTCAGCTTCGCCCTCCTCCCTCCAAGTGGCGGCTGTTCCACTTGTTCCACTTCCCTATGGCAGGCAGGAAGACCAAACTGCAATTACAGTCTCTGGGTGTTTACACCAGTGGGTGACTGCTAACTACCTTTAATTGCTAGCAGCTGCTCACGCTCTCCAGCTTGTCAGAGTTACATTTGCTCTGAACTACACTGGGTTCTCATTCCTCCCATACGCTGCCGACTCTGGAGGTCCCATGAAAACATATGAACCAAAATAAGACTCCGTTTTCAACAACTTCAAGAGGTATTGGCACAGGTCCTCCAAAGTGCTAAGGCAGCATTAAGGGATTACTCATTTCAAAGTAAACTGTCTCTGTTTTAGAGGGTTTTATTTAGCTAATTCCTATTTTTTTCAGAAATAACTTTTTGAATTCATATTCAACCCTGACACTGCTGCTTTTCCCCTTAAAACAAAAAAACAATCATTTGTCTTTTAAAATCCCCAGAGATTTCTGCTCGGGTATCTGTCAAACTGAAAACAACACAGAAGAAGGTTGTTTTCCAGAAAAGGCTTGGATATTCTAGTTTATTTTACCACATATATCAACAGTTGCAATTAAACCAGCTACAACAGACTGCAGATTTGGAATCAGAGAAAAAGAAAGGTTAGGTGGGAAGAATAAAACCCCACCAACTATAACACTAGATTGCGATTTACCCAAATCTCGCTTAAATGAGGATTGTAGAAACTGAAACTCCTGCTCCACTCCCATTTGCAGAGGAATGTTTCCTGTGTACGACTTCAGTGTCAGGTTTCCCAGATCTCACAATTCATGCATTCCCAGGTACAGCCCACCTGGAAAAGCAGGAATGAAGAAATTTGCCAGCCAAGTCACATATTTCATCTTATGATCACTCTGTGGTGATCATCAGAGGAAACTGATCACAGAGCCCCGATTCCCACCTTCAAATGGTCTAACCATAGGGCTGTCCTGGCAAGTGGCCTCCTCCCCTTTGTTAAGTGTTTGAAAACAGGAAGATTAGGAACTGGGAATCTCAGGATGCCAAAGGAGTTTCCTGTGAAAACCCCAACTCCGGTGCAGAGAAGACATGCCAGTCCTAACACCCTTCTCCCTTTCTCCTTGCTGTGTGGAACCACTGACGCATCTTGCATTACCTGTAGAAAGAGGCTCCTTACTCAGGGACCTAAACTTTCTGTTCTCTTCAAGAACCACGGTACCCAGCGAAGAAGCACTACTTTCTGTGCAAAAACCTCACTCAGTTTCCTTTATTATCGTCTGCAAATCGAGATCTGACACAGAATGTTTTCTAAAAATCCCACAGAAAAACAAGCTATTACACCTGCTGTGTTTATACATTCTGTAGAGGTTCTTGGTTTTGTTTTACAAAACCAGCGTTACGTAAGACAATGCAGGCATTTAATCAGCTAAAATCTTGAAGGGACGCAGGATAAGATGGCTTTGAAAGTTATGATTTAAATAATGTAAAGACACGTATAATATATCATTAAAGGACTGAATACATAAAAGTCTGAATACAGTTAATTAAGGATGTTATTCTATGCAGTTGTTCATAAAATCCATATGTATTTTTCAACCCATGAATACTTTTTATTATTGTGAGAAGCTACAAGTATTCCTTTTAACCATCAAAATTCATATAATTAAGATATTGCAGTTAATCACTAAGTACATTACCTGGGTAAAGCTGGTAAGAACCACTGTGGTGCCACTTAATCAAATACTTCAAGCCATACACTGAAAGCCATCCTTCTGAATCCATACCAGGTTCAGCTGTAAGGTCCCGGAACCCATTGGGTGCAGCTGAGTCTCACTGCACGGCACATTGTTCCACTGCAGCTTTGGGATAAGGGAAGCTAAAGCGTTTCCCCCCAGCAATTCCTGGTAGCCTCCAGCACCATTCTAAACAAATCGATTCTTTACCCTCATGGCTTCAAGCAGAGGAAAGCAATAGTATACTTAACACAAAGCATTATAAAATGCTACATAAATAATTTAAAGAAAAGACCTTTTGCCACTGCTGCTAAAGGAACTTGAATTATTTATGTTACAGTGGAACACAGCTACAACAAGCATGTGCTGCCAATGTAACAGAAAAAAAAGTCATATACCTGCTGCAGGAAAGAATCCATCTGTATTGATAGTGTAAACAGCAGGGGGTTGTTTTATTTTGGATTTCTTTTATTTGGATTTTTGCTCTACCTCCTTTAGTTAATTTTTTTTAAATATAGTTTTACATTATTTATTATTGTGAACACTAGTTTCCTTTCAAAAAAGCCTTTAAGAATGCTTCTCTGATGAAAATTCTTTCCAGATGATGAATACTAATAACCAAAATCAGCAGAAACTACAGTAAAGTACCACCTTGGGGAAAAAAGACATGCATATAGTATCTGTTATGCTTAAGTATTTGGAAATAATAGACTTCAGCTTTGTGAACTGATCTCTGTAGGGAAACACAGGTAAGAACTGTCTCAGACTTTCTCAACAGCTCAGATGCCTCACCACCTGTCTGTCTGGGAGATGAATGATGATGTTCTTCTATAACGTGTCCTAGGACACTTTGCAAAGTGTCATCTAAGTATCAATAGCCAAAGTCAGACATTAACTGGGGACTATTGATCATCCCTGTGATGGTTTAGAGAGCACAGTGCTCAAAACATCTCCTATAGCCTGCCTGTTGCATCCACACTCTCAGTACTCCCATGGTCAGCAGAATTGGGCAGTTTCCAAGGGGTGAAGTGGGAGAAATCTGCTAATCACAGGTCATTGTAGTAACATAAAATGGTTTCAGCTCTTCCTAGCACATGGGTGCTGCAGATTAACTCATCTATAGCAGTGATCTTGCATCTAAGCATTATCACAGGTTGCACTCTCACTGTCTGCAAATCACTAAGCAAATCAACCACAATTAAGGGTTGCCACTGGTCAGCATCTCTGGAAACAACACTGATTCAAGCACTTTTACACGTTACCTATCTTGCAAAGCCCAAGTGCAAGTTTAGGCTAATAAGAACACCCCAGCCTTGCAGAAGCTGCGTAACCATGCAAAGTAAATGCAACAAAGAGTGTAGTTGTTTTCCAGTGCCTGGCTCTCATGTAATAAAAGCCATATGACATGAGGCTTCATTGACCTTGGAAAGAAAACCTACAGAGCTGTCATGCCTCCTTTTATACTGAAAGGATGTATGTAAACACATCATCATTGCTCTTTTACATATAAATTTCCCTTCCCAGTCTAAAGCTTAACAGCATTACTTATAGCATCTATTTGTACAAATACTACTGTTAAGATTTAGTCTAGGAAGGGAAGTCTGCACTGTTACACTGTTACACTGGTGCAAATTTCTCTAATCTAGACATGCCCTAAAATGTGTAAATCTCTGGATCTATTAACAAATTAGTAAGATTAGATAAAATTGGAAAAATTTCAGTGCTGTGACATATTCAATAAAAGTGAAAGCCTCAAAATGTAACTCAGACATGAATCAGAGCTTTTTATTCAATGCAGCTTTAAATGAAATTAATTATGGTTTTATTTAATTTCACTTTTTCTGGTTAGTCTCTCTGGTTCTTATTTTTCCAGTCCACTTTCTAGATAGTTAAGCATTGATACATTATTACTTAGTTTGGTCCAACTACCACTTTTTACATAAATTACACCCCACCCCCCCTTGAAGTAGCATATAGCAATAACCAGAGAGTCCATGTTAAATCTTCAGCACCAGCTGAAAACATAAGTCATACAACTCAGCAGAAAACCACAGATAGCAACGCTCTTTCACCTCCGCAACCTACATGGCCCTTAGATTGCACCACTTCACAGAAGTGTATAGAATTACTGTGAGAACACTGTTAGAAGTCATATTGGAAGAACTGAAAATAAGTCAGAGGTTTAAAGCAAATTTTCAGCTGGAAGCATCAAAAGCTTGAAGTGACTATTATATGAGGACTATATCAGGGATCTCCGAGTTTGGATAAGCAATGGAAACAAAATAATTTTCATTACCATGGAACAAGAATCCTCATGGAAACAAGACACAAGTACATTCCATTTTAGCTAAAAGGCAACAATCAAATCTTTTGCCCATCAGCACCTGGAATTTAACACAAACAAAAAATGTCTGTGCTTTGTCCTGATTTTTATATCAAACAGTTAACATCTTGGTGGGGGGGAATTACATATTTTACCCACAACAACATAAACAGCATTCTAGAAACAGAAAGTGGAATAGACAATTATTTTCTGTTTCCTTCTTTTGTCACTTTGCAGGCAAGACAGATACAATACAGAGTCTTTATCTTCTCATCAAGACGGAAATACTGTTAAAGCAGTAGACTGTGTCAGCAGTATAGAAGGAAAATATCCGATAAAGTCAGTCAGCTGTTGGAAAATGGCTCTATCAAAAGGACCAAAACAGCAATGTTTCTCTCAACTATAGTTTTCGTTTTGCAAGGAATCAGAAATTGGGAGACAACGTAGTTTTCTGAATAGTATTGCTAATTTTGCATTTGCATGTAATACAAAAAAATTATGCTTACCATCCAAAATATTTCTTCCATTTCACTGCACTAATTAGAGCAACACAGTCTGTCCCCTTTTTATTTAATAAAATTGTCTTGTGCTATTGTCAAATAATAGCAAAAGTAATAATATTTATGTACAGGAGTTTCTTTGCAGGACCAAATGACCAACTCTTGTATCCCCTAAACTGTACAAATTCCTTTATTCCCATTAAGGAACCATACTTAACCTCCTTCAATTAACCTCAAAAGTTCAGGGAAATCATCTTCTAATGTTTAACAAAGAGTGCACCTCCTTTAAAACATTAAAGACATGTTAAAATCAACACAAACAAGCTTAAGTGATGTAAAGAGGAGTTTACTTAGAAGTACTCCAGAACTGCAAAAGCTCCTTGCTGGGATTTTACAAATATCAAATTACTTACCCCCTTCTCAAAATGTAAGGAAAAGTTCAACCTCAACAAACATACCAAACATCTTACAAATTAGGAGCTACAACATCTCTCTTCAAAAGCAAACAGAATATGTAAAGGACAATAAAACAGAGAACAAGACTTTATCTACCATCTAATTATACAAAGTCTACCAGCTCTGCCTCTTTATTATTATCAATGAAGAAGACTAGTTACAATAAAAATGTGGGTATCTAGAGAGATGTGCTACCAAAACAATTCTAGAAATAAATCAGTGAAAGGATGTGAACATAATCCTGCAATATTTTCATTAAGAAAATTCCCAAAGAAGTCCCAGAGTTCTGCACCACTTTGGATCCACATCTTGTAATACATCCCCTTATTTACCACACTATATTGCTTAATGTGGAAAATGGATTCTTTTCATTATAAAAGTAAAAACAAGCTTCAGCTTACCTCCATCAGAAACAGTTGCTGACTGCAAATAGAAAGAGAAAAAGGTGTGTTACTTAAGTATTAAAAATCTCTGAACTTCACATAATATTTGAAGCGTTAGCTACTTTTATCATATTATTAACAACAGATAATATGAGAGAGGGAGATCTAAAGAAACCAACTCTTGCTTTTTCAAAGGTGTTTCTTCCCCACCATGAAATTCACTCCAGATCTTTTAACCACTGTTTTGGAACCTGATCCAACAATATTTACTGGACAAAGTGCCTCCTGCTGTGAGTAGCTACAACAGCTCTTCTTAGATTAATAGAACTAATTGGTTAGTATATGTGAGAAAGCAGGCACCTTAACACTGACCTGGAAAGACTTAAAATGAAAACAACACCTCACATACTTTATTTATACCTGGAGATATGTGGAATCAAAAGTCAGTATTTTGTCAAATGACTGAAAACTTCCATTGCCGATCATTTCTGACTTCCACAGAACCAAAAGGATTTAAAGAAGCATTTCCAGTAAGCTAGGTTAGAACTTCTTGCCACCTCTACTAATATTTTACCTCAAATTTTCAAGGACAATTAGTCTTTTAGTAAAATGTTTTAAGTTTATGTGCCAAACTTCTCACTTTGATCACAGATTACCTTAAAGCAGCCAACCCTTCAGTAAAAAGCAATAGGTGACCAAACATGTACCCTACAGCTTGCACCGTGACACTCGGCTGAGTGAAAAAGTAGAAGGGCAGCTGATTGCTAGATTGAAGTTTGTATTGATTTTTAGTGCCTATTAAAATAAAAATACTATTTTACTTTGGGGAATCTTTTCTTGGTCATTTAAAGTGCCCTTGAACCTCTAATAACCTTCTAAATAGTTAAAAAGAAATACTTTCATTTTGTTCTGCTCTGTAAAAAGGTACAG
Source organism: Jacana jacana (assembly GCA_013400555.1). Taxonomy (NCBI): domain Eukaryota; kingdom Metazoa; phylum Chordata; class Aves; order Charadriiformes; family Jacanidae; genus Jacana; species Jacana jacana. The sequence continues at coordinate 15,044 of VZTM01002692.1, read as the reverse complement.
AATGTAGTCTATGCATCTACAAGGTTTCCAAGATGGAACCCATGCAGGAGAGAATAAAAACATACACACATACCCAACTCAAGAGAAAAGCTATTTCTCCATAGTTTGCATTATCCAGTCCTTGAAACAAACATTCCCTCTCCCCTTCAAGATCCAGAAAAGTTTTTTACTTTTTCATTTGCATTTCACTGCAGGATTTCATACTGCTGTTACTCTCTGAGCAACATCACTTGTTATAAGCAGTTGTGGCCTCACCATTCACAGCAGCAGCAGAGCACCGGATCTAGATTTTCATACAAGTATTTTGGAATTTTCAAAACCCGAACTAGTCCCTGACATCACTCCTCTGCTGCTAGTTCAGATGAACACAAATACATCATTCATGGAGAAGATCAAAAGCATGATGGCACTTCTTGCTCAACAACACAGAAATAAATGCTTCTGAATCTGAGAAGTACAAAACCATAGGCAAAAGTCTATCAAGGACTCTTGGGTTTTTTAACAGCAACGTTTCAGACAGCAAAGAAGTACTACTGTCTTGGCTACAGCTCTCCAGTGAGGCTTAGGACATCTTCTCCACTTCTAATTTGCACCCAAGTCTAGCAAGCATATTATGCATTCAGAAGTTGCACCTTAATGCATGAGATTTATAAAATTTAATTTATATTACTGAACTCTGTTTTATAAATATGATTGCTTCTAATTTCTTGTTCACATACTGTGCAGAATACCTGTTGAATAATCAGCTTCCATGTCATTTCTCAAGGGAGGAGGAAAAGGATGAATCAAAGTAAAGAAATAGTATCAGTTTACACAGTATACAAAAAATTAAAAATGCTTTCAAAATATACACATTTTAGGAATGGAATGGTCATTTACTTTGGCAGCTTGCATGAATCTGGATACAAACACCAACTACAATCCTTCTCCATGTTTTTGAAAGGTATGAAGTAAAATGAAAAGGATTCCCATGATAGTAATAAGAATATTCACACTACTTTTTTTTTTTCCCCAAAAAAACCTGGGAAGTTAGCTCTTGTAAAGTATCATTTCAAAGGAAAAGTTTTGTGATTTCATAGAACGTCTGAAATATTACAATAATAGTACCACTTAATTAAGTTCTGTGGACAATGAGATGCTGTTTTACCTCAATCCAATTAGCATAACTTAACACGGGAAGCTTTCTACGTGTTTATTTTAAATGCTTTGGCGAATGCACATTACATTACATACATCAACATCTTAGAATCTCTCCAAGCAAAGCTTGAGTAATTTTCATGTTTAAACATTTTTTTAAAAAGTACCTACAGGAACACAGTTTACTATCCAAATATCAACCACCTATTTTTGTGCTAGGAAGGTATTTCAAATTTCCCTTTGTTTTTTGATACACTCCAACTACATGTCATTTTTTTTACATTAGTGTGACTAGAACTACCCAGCGTGTTCCAGGCATTATTAATTTACTTCCATAGATCATAGAAGAAAATTTATTTTAAGAATATTTTTAAAATTCATTTATGTAACTGAACTAAATCCACTTAATTCAACAAAATCAGCTAGGAACTAAAGCTTGTAATTATCATGTAGGAATTTACAGTACCATGTTCAAAACATGTTTGTTAGTGCTTAGAAATCTTAACGTAAACCTGTCAGAAACTGCATGTCCCCATTTAGACAAAGCAGTTTCTTTTCTAAACTGTTCAGGTGAAACTTGTCTAGATTTGTCCAAAGCTGCAAGTTGCAAGACTAGATTTTAAACACTATGATGATCTCATTTTAAAAATTCACTGTGTTGGGAGCTGTTTTTCATTCTTCGGCGCTAACGCTCACCACCAATGGAGGCTCTTCAGGACAAAATTTGATCTACTAGACATTAAAAGTTGGATTATTTGATGAAATGTAACACTTATCACATACATATCGAGAACTACCTGTTAAAAAAGGTATGTATTAAAAAGCTCTAATATTGAACAGTTCTTGTGTGTAGCCATTTCTGAAAGATAGAAGAAGGTATGACCCTGTGCCAGTTAGGGTAATGAGAAGATTAAAATAAAAGATTTAAGTAAGTCATTCCAAAAGAGAGGACATACATGTATTCATTTTGTGAATGTACATATGAACTATCACCCAGAGATAAAATCTAACTGTATTCAGCCCACAAATCTTTTACAATCAGATAAGAACTGAAATTAGTTCTTCAAAGTACTGTGACTTCCAAAGTGGTTTAGAAAAAAGCCCATGGTATATGCCAGGAGCCTGATGGTAACAAATTACCAAAATTTAAAAAATAAATCTAGTACCAAAATGTCTTCTAGTCTATCTCTTCGTGGGAACTCTGCGGGTTCATCTGGATGGGTTAGCAGCTGAGCACCCACCGCAAAGTGGAAGGATACAACTCTCTTCCCTAGACTTCAGGGCAAGATCTTGATGGCTGGGATTCAAGCGAGGAGCACAGCGCCAGGGCCAGCAACCTCAACAGTGACTCCCCAGTTATCATACACCATAAAAGATGTTCCAGGTCTCTCTAAACTGGCAAGTGCTTCAGCATACATTAGATAGCATAAAGTTCTGATTAAAAGTAAGAATGTAAAATTCCTCTCTGCACCATCTCTGTTTGCTAGGTAGAAAAACCAGAGGTGTCCCTGAGTTTTTTGATGTCACAGATTTGCTTGCAACAAATCTAAGAGCATAAGTTTACAATAATTAACAGGGAGAAAACGACTTTGTGAAATACATAAACTTTTTGTCGGGGTATAGAAGTAGACAACATAGTATCTTGCAGTAACAATAGGGCCAAAAAGGAGAGAGGGCATGAAGGAGAATAATTCCTAAGGCTGAAACAGCCTCTATCTTTAACTGCTAGATGTGTGCACCGCTGCATGAAACTAGTCTGATGACATCTTGCAGTTGACAAAACTCTTATCCAGAAAACCCACTTAGTTCCATTTTACATGGATCAGGTCCCAGGAAACTAAGTACTATCAAAGTCAGCCATAAAACCATGATACAGAAAAACCAAAAACACCCTACCCAGACCCCAGACATTATACTGAGCAAATAAATCCATGTCTACAGACTACCCAGGTAACACAATAAAATAATGTCCTTTTTCTCCATCTCAAAATTTGTCATTCAAGTCAAAGTCATGCTCAAGTACTTGAGAAGAACAAAGAGAAAGATGGGAATAGCAGGAGAGGTGACAGAAACTGGGAAATGCCAGGCCTCAGCAATAAAATGGATCAACATGAAATCATCTGCGCTAATAGACTGTAGGTGAGTGCCTTCCCGAGTCAGAACAGACATATATATTTCCAACTCCTTCTGAGATGCAGAAGGATAAAATCTATAAAGAGAGTGAAGCAGTATTCCTCTCTCTTGCCCTAACAATGACAAAATCACAGACTAAACACAAATGTCTGTTTCTTCCCTGGGCACCCAGAAAGATTCAGAAAAAAGAGATCTAAACTGACCTCTCTACGTGTCCTTTCTAAAGCATACATTCCTTCCAGTACAGGCACTGATTTCTTGCTGAATCCAAAGAATTCTCTGACTGCTGCCTTCAGAATCTAAGAAGACTTACCTAGTACAGTATTAAACAATATTATATTATACTACATACTTTATTACAAAAGCCCCTCTAATTAAGCCTTTCAGATGGAATAGCCTATCTAGCTCCACCAACCCTCTCAACTAATTTTCTCATTATTTCAATATACGAAAGAAGTTTGGGAAACTTCTGTTGTTTCAGAGATGAAGCAGGGAAGATTTACAGACTGAATACAAATAACCAACTTTCAAACATTCTGTCGCTTAGCTCAGGGAAAGCCTAGCACTCAGTCGACTGTCTGCTGGCATCTAGCTCCATTCAAACTCCTTATTAAATCACCTGAAGCAACTTCTCCTTTTGCCAAGGCATGAATTACAAGCGGGTCCCTAGATCTGCAGTCACATTACTCTAAGACTAGTATTACATACAGGTATTTTTATCCTTTTAAATGCATTACAGCATTACCAATATACAAATGCCACAAACTCTAATGATCCCTGGGACAGAGATCGTGTCTCAAAATATGGCAAACATTGTTGTAACAGTTTAAGTAAAAAATAAAGCCATATTACTTATAAATTATTGCTAGATTTCCCTTCTAATAAATAATCTCAAGTGTATTTCTCACATAAATATTTGAGTAATATTATGTTTAACCTGTTAAAAATATTTTTGCAATTAATGTAATGATTTAGAATTCCATGAAAAGGATGCCCCTTCAGAATGCCACTTAAAGGAAGAATATTGCATAAATTGTCTTTTCAATTCTCTGCCAAAGTGCATTTATGATATTTAATACAAAAGTATTATAGATGTAATATCCCCCCCCAAAAAAAAAAATACAGTAAAACTGATGTACAGTAATTTTACTGAATACATTCTTCTCTGAAGGTTAAATATTTTCATCAACTACTTGAACCTGTAAAAACAACATATGAACAGTAAATGATGTGACATTTGGAATTCCTTTAAGAAATGAACATTCAACTTTTTACCCCAAACAAAACCAATCTTATCACATATAAGCACAGAGCCTCAAATGCCAAATCTATCCCCAAAATTATTTTGATAAAGGTTTATACAAAATATACACATTTTTACCTAAAGATATAATATAGTGGTACAGCAAGCATATACAAAATACATTGCAGAGGATTAACAAAATCGGCACAGAATATAAACATACTGATTTTTTAGTTTTATACATATTGGGCACAGTTCATAATTACATCTCAAAATCTGAAGATTAGTACAACAAGATTCCCTTTACTCTTCTCTGATAATAAATCTCAATGTTTGTATTTAAAAAGGAATTTTAACTCAAATATTTTAAAGTAAAAAAGCTTAAAAGCTAAGCAAAAAGCATTTTAAAGCTGATAATTCTTCTGATTTCTTGCCAATAACAATCGCCTCTTAATTTCTCACTGCAACGATGCCTTGCCTTAGCTAAATATAATTCATATCACTTACCCGCTCTTCGTAAGAAACAGCAGTTATTTTTCCTAACAGGACTCTTCCTAAATTCATCTTCACTTAATAGGGAAAAAGCATTTCCTTAAAACATCAGCTCCTCAAAGATTAAACTACAAAATTCAACCCCGTTCCATGCCTGTACATGCCAGTAAAGTTTAAAGGCATTTCGTATGAAGTTCTATTTTACTCCCTTTATGTTACCCATAGCAACAGGCCAATGCAGGAAGCTGTGGTTCGTCAGGGATTCAGATTAGATCTCAATTATCTCTCAACAGAAATGCTCGATCATTTTATATAAATCATGCTGATTGTACTTTAAAACGTTTCCTATAACAAATCCAGAAAACAAAATGATGTTAAACTGTGTGAAAAGTCCTGTATTCAATGAAACAGATTTCCAGGACAGTTTTTCAGAAAAACATTAGTTAATCACCCTAACATTAGTTATAGAAACATTTACATAGTAAACCACTATTTTCAGAGGTTTACGTAATGCAAACCAGAATAAAGTAGGACCTCGAATGGTCTATTCTGCTTAACTTCTCAGTGGTTAATGCTATAAACTGCATGTAAAAATCCACCGTACAAGGAAACTTGGCATATTTGATTTAAACTAGGAGCAGCCCCTTCTCGCTAAAGACAAAAAATCCCCTTTCAGAAACCAACTGATACTCTGCCCTTCCTCCTCACTACCCAAACCTGTGCTCAACTGATGCTGAGGCAGTTCTGTGCACGGCTCCTTAGGAACAGAGAGCAAAACAGGAGACTTGTAATCTAAGAGGGAAGTGCTATTAACTTGCCTGTGACAGCAGTGTCTTCAAGAGACTCTATATGGAAAGTACAGGATTTCATGAAGTTTGCTGCTGTTTCACAGGTAAATAACAGTAAGACCTAAACCATTCATTGCTGTTATTTTTTAAGCAATCAGAATACAATTTTCTGCTCAAAATAAACACCAGAATTGCAAACTGGGAATGATTAGTGGGCATTTTTATGTTAGTGGGATGTCCTCAAAGCCAGAGTGGACTTAGTAAGTTTTTTAGGAAAGAGGAATCTCCTCTCTTATTCAGTGCAGCAGCTGGAATCCCCCATGTGCATACAGTTCCTGGGTTGAGACCCTAATATAAAAAAAAACCCTATGAAGAAGGCAAATATTATTCTGAACTTCTACCGAGAGAAAATGAGGCCAAAAGTAGTTACCTTTACTTAAGATCTCACAGTAAGATTGCCTTCCAACAGATAGTCCAAGTCTGCACATCTTCCCATTTTTGGATTTAGGATGAAGGGGCTTGGTTAACAGAAAAACTCTAATTTAGAGTGAGCAGAGAAGAGTTTTAAGCTAATTGCAGACACAAATAAATGGGGGAAGCCTACTCTAACAAGCATTCCAGAGACATAAGCAAATTGCTGCAATGGACAAAGTTCATTTTATGACTGATTACTTGTTTGAATAGGCACACCACAGCACTTTAGAATGCAGTCTTCTACAAGTATGAAGAAATGCAATGGAAACAAATGGGTGGGTAGACAAGAACATGTTTTACAAATTACACCCTCCATTATTTTAGGGCTTAAGTAGCAAATTCCTTATAGGAGTTGCACAGAAGGACATTTTTACTATGTGTTGATAAGTATTTAAAAATTATAATTTTATGAAGAAAAAAAGCCAGAACTGTTTAAATACTGTATTTTACTTGACCCTAAACCAAATGAGATGCAGAATGTATTTTCACTGTCAATGCCTTAACCGAGCAGCAGTACCACTATAAATATGCAGGTGACCAGGTGCATAATAATCCTTACTATGGATAAGTAAACAGAACAAATGGAAACGCCTAGAAAACTGTCCTGTGAATACCAGGCCTACCCTCTAAATCGTGGTAAAAATCTCCCCACTCCTCTCAGCAGTGTTTACTTAACACTCAACCTAAGTCCTCCAGGAATCACCTAGAAAGATCAAACGTCCTACCAGAGTTTTAACAGGTTACCCACAAGAACACAAGAATTATTAGGAAAAAAATAACCCTGTCTGCAATGGGATGCAGCTGCAAGACAAGAACTTCACCAGAGCAGCCATAGTGAACATTGCTAGGAACACTGTGTGTGGGCAACGTTTTAGACATTCTAGGCACTCATACTCGGCATTATAAACCCGATAATCCCTTAGTTTAAACAGACCTTTAGCGTTGTTGATTTTATTTCATTGAACTAAGCATTGCATGTCCACATTTTTTCCATACAGTGACTCTACTAGCACTGCAAATAAGCTCTACCAACTAGATGGTGCCAGTTAATGATAATGGCTATGAAATGTCATGTGACTCTGAAAGCCCTTTAAAAAAAAATCATATCCCTGTACATTTTCACAGGTTATTTCAGCAGCTGCCAGATTCAAAATCGTGTGATTTCGTGTACCATATTTGTAAACCAGGCAGGCAACTCAAAGTTCAAGGGTCAAAAGCAGAAGAATGTTAATTCGCCAAGCTATTAATGGAAAGTGTTAAAATATGACACAACAGCTTTAAAAACCTTATTCAGATATATCAAAACCAACAGTTCTAAGCCCACATCCATCTGCTTAGAAGCTAAACTGTGGGAAGGGGTAGAGACCCCAGATATGGTTGATCCATTTTTCTCTTCTACCCTCCTTCCACTTCCTGCTCATGTTTTCTTTTGTACATTTGTTTTTAGAACAGCAAAACCTGAAGAGAAAGACAGAATGACAGGAAGCCTGGATAAGTTTTAACTTGTCAAAAGATGAATAGGATTTAATATATCCCTGACTCCTAAAAGGAGAAAACACAAAGACCACAAGGCAGCTTAGAACAAGGCAATCCCCTGGGCCAGCTCCTAGTCACACAAATTCCTGAAGTAAATTTAACATTGACAGAATGCACCATCAAAAATCTTAAGTCTCATCAATACCAAGTACTTTTTTTTTTGGTCTCACATTAAAAAAAGTAACAGCTACTTGTATGAAAGACAGAAAAAAAAAATAAATACCTGTAAGGAGTATGATTGAGCTCTCTGACCTCAGTTACTGAAATAAAAAGCAGGAGGATCGAAAGGCCTACTCGCAAAGAAAACTTTACTTTAAAATCATTTTTTTTTCTTCCTTATTCTCCAAATATTCTATAATCTGTCCAGATCTACTTTTGCCAATTATTTGACAGCTACTCAGCAATAAATAAGACTCTATACGTGCTATTGATTAAAAGAGGGAAGATTCTGATATTTACAATGTTGTTGCCAATTTAAAATATAGAAGTCCTTCCTATTAATAGGCATGAATAATATTTTCAAGTCAAACTATTTGGAATTTGTTTGTGTATAAATAACTGAAATGCAAGCTGCCTTGTTAAGTACCAAGACTTCCTATACAATAAATTCAGTGAAGTAAAGCGACGGGATGTAAACTGCTGCTCCGAGTGCCCCCTGCTGTCTGCCTACACGCCTGGGACTGATGTACACATTTTAAAGTGCTCAGTGCAGGAAGGTTTGCCATCCCGAAATCTACTCTAAAAACAAATATTTAGTTTCTAAAGCCATGTTGTCCACATCAAAAAATACTTCCATAGAGCCTGACTGTGAGCTGAGAATAAAAAAATATATTTTTCACAAACGTTTTTGAAATAATTACCATTTTTTCCCCTCCTGTTGATCAACATTAAGAAAACTGAATTCTTTCCACTAATAAAACCACGCAGAAACAGCATAACTTACACATCCAGATGGAAGGTGACTTGCAGCCCAATAAAAAAAAAATTACAATTCAATTATGTATGATAAGGAGGATATGATTAAGTGTCTGATCACTGAAACGCGTTGAGCCGCTTCTAAATTTCCTACTACTGCAGATGAAGCTCCTAAGAATCAACAGATTTTTAGGAAACCAATGTAAAAACTGAGCATGAAAACTACGAATTCATAGTAAACAATGCATATATATATATATCTTCCCTAAGCCTAGCAATTGTTTCTTTCCCTTTTAATTTACAAAAAACTGATCATTTTGCTGCTGTACTTTTAGCATTAAAGGCAATTGCACTCTTGAGATATATAGACATAAAGAATAAAACTATAATGTCAAAATTTGGCAATACAGCTGGGACTCTTACTCAGAAAATATGTATTTTTCAGGTTTTTTTTTTACTGAGCAACAAGAAGCTGAAATTGGCTCAAAGTCTCTACACCTCAGAAATTTTGTATTCTATAAAACTTTTCATTTATTTTAATAACTCATACCATCTGGATTCTGTTTTATCAGATAAAAATCCATCTAGAAGAAAAAAAATCACTTTAGCTGCACACCTTAAAAATGCTATAACAACTAGAAGGTAACATAACTTCAGCATGACATTCTTGCATTACCGAAACACATGTGCAAGCACAGTCGAAACAGAGAGAAAGATTTATATAAAACTTAGAAAAAATACCTGTATAGCTACTAAATTCACTCCACATTTTAAAAACAATACAATGTTAAAACATGCCTATAAAAATGGTGCATACTTAATTTCATAATAGAGCTTATAGAGAAAGTCAACTTAAATACTTATACTTACGAACTTTGTCTCTTTAAAACCTCATTGAATCCTTAGCAGCATTATTTATCACATTTCACTGCAAGATTTCTTAGCTTGGAAGGCTACTCATTAAACCATATTCCTGTTTTCTGTTCGCTTTAGACAAACAAAACTTTATACTTACAGACACTTGACTATCAGTAAAAGTTTTCTCCATGTATAAATAGTTTAATAGTTCATTGTTAAGAAACAGTCCCTTCAACTTTATTATTACGCTCTTTCTGAACACATATTTACTTCTTCCAGAGTCCAGTAAAAATGAGGCTTCTCTGTCTGTTGCCCTATCAACACCTCTCCCATTCTCCTCCCTCCCCACCACATTCTCCGCCCTCAGTCCTGGTTCCCTATCTCCTCATCAAAAGGAACAGGCAGCTTTTAAAATGTTGTTTAGGCAGGTCCTGTGTAACAATAAAGCTTCTATAAAGGCAACAGCCCGCTGCTGAGGAATCTGCTAATGTGAAATGCACTCGGTAAGGGCCTACAGGACTCTCTCTTAAACATTTGTCCAAACTTGTTTTAGCATGAAGTCAACATCAATTCCTCCTTCCAAGTATTCTCCTTTTTAATACATTCCCCTTTGAGGAGTAGGCTATCTGAAAGAATCAGGCCATCAACCCCTATTAAAAATACTCAAAATATAATCTCAAAATAATTTTAAAAAATCTAACTGTTAAAACTTGTAAGACTCACGGGAAATTCATTTCAGTTTCTGGCGTGCAGGTACGTGTCTCAGTATGATTACAATCACATGTATGCACATTATGCAATCTATCTCATCCTACCAAAACGCTCTGCGTTCTTTTGAGTAAGCAGGGCATTGGCATTTACAAGGATCGCGTTCCAAGTGAAACATGAATCTCATCATTTTCAATACCACACCTACTCTCCAGACAGACCAGTACTAGCAGTGTATTTTCAGAAGGAAATGCATACACTTTCGGCCCAACAGGTAATGCTTAAGTGCCACCCTAAGTGACAGCACTCTCAGTCGAGAGTAAGAAGATGGATTTTTACTATATATATTTTAAATATCAGAAAAATGAAATGTTTTGAGAATTTAATATTGACTAAAAAGCAGTAACTCATCTAGTAGAAGCTCCACAGATTATTCCTTTTTTTATTTTTTTAAACTTCTCTGGACCAATAAATCCACAAAGGCAGTACAAATTGCATGGTACCAACTCTTAGCCAAAATCGCAGCAGTTTAAGCATGTAAACAGAGTCAGAAACTATTCACAGATAGCTACAGTGCTGTCATTTGTGCTATATGTATTCTGTGATTATATTCTAGAAATGCCAATTCAGTTCATTCCTTAAAGTCTTAATTTATTCCCCAACATTACCCAGATCTGACAGCAAAAATCCCTCCTCACCCTACGAGCATGTGACACCAAGAGCAGGCGACAGGAAGAGCAGGAACAGTGAGGCAGGAAATCAGTCACCCAGTTCCTCATTCCCACCCAGAGTTACAGGGGCAATCGGTTTTGCAGCAGAAGCTTTACCCAGGTGCCCTCTCCCTCAGACAGCTGAGTGAATGCTCCCCCAGCCCCCAGCAGTTACGCTGCACCAGGAGGTAGAATGGTCAGTGAGCCCGTGGCTTCACAATCAAGTTCACACCAGCTCCCTGTGCCGACAGTACAATCCATAATCCCACAGTTAAGGAGAAGCAATGTCCATCCTTGAGTCTAAGAACATACGCTCAGTTCAAAACAGGTTTATCAAACCTAGTTTCCAGCAGTGGCCACATACAGATGTCTACAGACTAGGACACTAGTCTGGACACAGGACACTTCCCTGATTACATTCTCAAAGGCTCCAGGGACTTTTAGTTCAGGAGACTTCCTAAACCTGGTGTTGCTTGTCTCCTTAATAATCCCCAGTGGCTTTCTTTTCCAAATCCTTGTCCACTTTCCCCCCAGGACATGCAAATTTCTTGCATCCACAGCACTCAGTGGTGAGGTGTCCCACAAACCAACTCACCTCCTGCATGAGCAGTCGTGTTCTGTTTGGTTTGCTCCCGGCTTCAGCTACCTTTAATTAATGGTGATGACTTCTTGTCCCAAAGAAGACAGTGAGCAGTCAATCACAACTATGTTTTCTATGTCACCCATGATTTTGTACTCTTCTTACACTTTTCTGAACCTTTTCCACTTCTAATGTATCGTAACCTTTTTGAAATAAAGAGACCAGATCATAACATTCAAGGTGTGAGCAAATCCTAGATTTATACAATGGAATCATTATGTGGTTTTCTCCCTCTGTTCCTTCCCTAATAATTCATAACATAAGATTTTGGTTTGTGGCCACTGTACTGAGATGATGTTTTCACACAACTGTCTCTTATAACTCAAAGACCTCACTTTGGAGAGGGAACAGTCATCTCAGAGACACAGACATATCATTCAAAATACAAAGCTAGAACTACTTTTCCTTATTTGCATTGCTTTACATTTATCTGCATACGTTTTCACCTGCCATTTCATTGTCCAGTCACCCAGTCTGTAAAAGCAGCCTGCTCTTATCTTCAGAGACTGTTCTTGTCCTTATTACCTTGAGAACCGTCACCTCACTGTTCATCTTCTTGGGAGGAGCCTTAAAGGATGCTCTTGAATCAACAAGTGTAACATAAGAATCTGAAGCAAAGGCCACCCTTAAGTAGCAAATAATTCTAGGCTTCACTAACAGACCCCGTGCTGTAAGTTATTACTCTGCCTTAATGTCAGGGGGTTAACACACCTCATGAATTAGACTCAGAAAAGACTTTTAGTTCAAAAAGAGCAAGTCAAATTTTAAAAGAACACTAGGTACCAAAGGTTATGGAGAAAGACACCCCTGAGAGGTTGCTCACATAGCAAGAGTCCCAATCCAGTAAGCACTGACTGTTCATCACTACGCAAAGAAACCAAAACCAAGGGAATAGAACCAAACCAAAGGCCCATTACCGTGTATCGCTCTGAATCTGTCACAGAATTCAGCTTGTGTTGGAGACCCAAGCCCAGAGGCAGTAAGGCTTGGACAGCACTGGAGTGGTGGGGTCAGACAATGTACTGATTGCATCCTCAAGGAGAAATTTCTCCATTCAGTGCCAACTGTCTTTGCACACAGGGGGATTGAATTCCCTATGGAATCCATCCTAGTTTCTTCTCAGGCACCAACGTATGGGATGAACACTGCCGTGATGAGCACTGTCATAATCACCTCACAGAGAAAGCAGAGATGAGACCCAGCTCTCAGCATGTTCTCTGACTACTCAGCTTTTTACATGCAAATTTACATGGCAAATTATCCAGAATCTGAAGTAAAGAAAATAACCTGAAAGCAGTACTAAAGAGTAAACAGGAAAATTACAAAACTATGGTCACTTTACCAATTGCAAGAAGAGGAAAAAAAAAATCTCATTATTTTCAGGGTCTGGGAAAAAATTTCACAGTTTAAGATTCTTGACTGTATCTAGAAATAAGATGAACAAGAGGTTACACATGACTGTAGTTATCTGTTGACCAAGACACCTTTGTCTGATACTTTAAAAAACAGTATGAAGAACATAAAAACTTTACAGGATAAAATTTATAAATGTAAGGAAAAATCAGAGCATATATTGGTAATCTTTTAAAAATTATGTTATATAACAGAAAAGACTTAAGGTTAATGCCAGAGCACAATCTGTGGGAAAAAATAAATAAATGTATAGTGCTAACATGATGTTGTCCTCCTTAGGCAGTAACAATGGATATAAGTAAAGTACCTGATAAGATCACCCATGCCAAAGTAAAAGTCTGATAAAGATCCTCCAGAATACACTGAAAAGAGTTTGAAATTCTTAACAGAGCAGTCAGGAGGACCAACTCTGAAAAAAAAGATGCTTTGGGACATCTTTAAGGCACACTAAGAATGATGCCAGGAAAAAAAAAAAGGAAAAGGAAAGGAAAAAAAAAGAATACTAAGGGTCATAGGCATCATTCAATACAAGCTGACAATACCTACATACTGGATATATCACTACTAGTTAAATAAATAGCACCATAAACTAATGCATAGCTCCAAAGACAGCTGGTGCTTTCTGGCCACCATACCAGCCAACCTCTTCCAACCTCCTATCAATGAAGTTGGTTGTGTGCAAACTATCTGCCAGGCACAGTGACACTAGCTATTGGGGCTAATCTCTAAACCAGGTCTGAAATCATTTCAGAAAATGTACTAGTTGGTCCAGGACAAAGCCACGTGAATGACAACTCTAACAATGTGACAGTACAAACACGGCAATCCCCTGCCTACTCCCGTATCCTGGCAAAGTTTAATTTACCAGCAGAGGTGTGCCACTATATACAGCACAGCAGGTAGACTCCTGCCAGGACTGTAACAGTCAAAGGTCTGAACAGAGCAGGAAGATGCCTGCCAGAAACCCCTGGATGCTTTCAAAGCCCTACAGATCAGTTCCTCCATGACCACATATGCTACAGGAATTCAAGGCAAAGAAATCATTGTTCAATGTCATGACTAACTTACACTATTTAAAGCTATATATTGTAGTTCAACAAGAGGGTCTGGGCTATTATAGCAAGTGACTGTAAAATCACTATGGATAAAACTAATGCTTCACACTGATTTAGAAGCTGACCCCTGGTGGCACACTGGAACAAACAAGACCTGTCAGTCACTGCTATTTCACTGAGCCACAGCAGACAAGTTCTAGCAAAGGGAAACCAGAAACAAAGAACCTAGGCTGTGGTCACAGATCCATGAGGCTTCCAAGAGTCAGGGGCTGGACTGTACTAGCATTCAGCCTTCAGAATATACATATATGAGACAGGAGTAGCCCTTTAAGAACTCTATTAGCAGGCTGAAAATACAGAACTACCTTTTACATACAAAAACAGAGATTTTATTCTTGGATGCAGTTTAATTTCACAACTGGCCTTTTCTTCCCCTTCATGAAAGCAAAACTGTCAATTAGTCAGTTACATCTTCAGTAAAAATTAGGTCAAAATACATGGAAAAGATGTAATACTTAATGGAACATGGTGGAACCTGGGTATACTGGCAGGCCATGGCAAGTTATCACAGCTTTAAAAACCGGTGAAACCTAATGTAAAAATATACATCCTTTTAAAATTTAAAATTTTAAATTCACAATGATGA
>VZTM01002691.1:2145-14675 GCA_013400555.1 Jacana jacana | reverse complement strand
TACATGAATGAGGACAGCACTCATGAAGGAAATTTTTTCCCATTAATTCATGGAGCCCATATTCGGTAGCTGAGAATGACAGATATCTAGGGGGAAATATGACTTCTAGGAAGTGAATAGAAAATATGGAAACACTAGGTGACTTTTTTTTTCTTTTTTTTAGAAGATGATATATTGAACTTATTCAGATAGATGGTAAACTATTGATATAAGAACAAATCTTGAATCTCATTGCTATGGAAAAGGTGGCATATTCTAGGATATGTAACATAACCTACTGAAAAAGTCATTAGGAGCAGAAACAGGAATCCAAATTTTCCATATTAAAGGATAGAGCCTTAACTGTTGGGACAGAGAAAGATCAAATCAATGCAGTCCAGTCCCTCTTCCCCCTCTTTGGTCCAATGAATATTTAATAATTTCAAGTAGAAGAGAACAGTTTTGATGAGAAGAAGTAAAGAGGCCCTGTCTCAGGACACTACATAGTTTGGTCATTACCAAACTGAGACAGGTGAAGGGTCGCACCTTTTTTTCCTCACAGTTTGCTAGCCTCTCAACTACTGGGAAAAAAATTTGAGGAGCCAATAGCATATGATCCCTGGGCAGAGCTTGGATCTCTAACATAATCTGAACAATTTCTAAAGGGATGAAGCCCTTGGGATGAGGCAACAAGAAGACCGCCTCTCCTTTAATATCAGCAAGGTTTAGTTGTGTTCAGCCCTGGGATGTTTCTAGTCGGACTGCAAGCAGAACTTCAGCATCAGCAGCTTTGATACTCCAGGGGGAGGAAGCAGATAAACAGGATTTGAGGAATCTAATTTTTGACCGTAGACATCCTAAAGCATGACTACCTCCCTTGCTTGAGCTTGTATCCCCTCAGTTCACTTATCTGTGAAATGAGAATTATTTTCTGCTTTTGAAAAAAAAAGTTGTGAATGTTCTAATGTGTTGATTTAGCTGTTTATTTTTAGCCTAGGGGGAAAAAGAAAGAATTTTACTCAGAACTCTTGTTCTTGCCTTTTCATGCCTTCTTCTACTTCCATTTTTACTCCTCTTAAGATAAATTGGTGTCATTTCACTTGTTTCTCTACTGGCAAAGACAAATGACATCATTTTCTTTTTATTTCTTTGCCTCTTTTTAGCCCAGAGACATTCCCCAGCTTCTTAGGCAAATCGTATTATTTGACTTTTTCTTTTTCCTGTATGCTGTATATGTATTGAGATACATTCCAAAAGAGAATATGTTACCTTTTCTTTCAAAAATTTAGCTTTAATTCAGTTCTGTCTTAAAGTCATTGAAAAGTTTCTAAATAACTTTAATATACATTGAGTTAGGATTTAAGGGACTAACCTCCACCATAATTTCCATCACAATAATGGCAGTGTTAGCACTACTGATACATGCCAAAATTTGAACAGACAAAAATCTGTTTTCACTTAGCAGACTTGTATCCTCTCTGCTGTGAAATGAATGCTTCTCCATCTTTTTTTCTTCATAATGTGATCTTTTTCTCTATTATATAATTTACATTTTCTCTTCCAGATTATAATTTTTTTTCTGCATAAACTTTATTATGTTCTCATTCTTCATTTGTCTACTACATTGATTTTACTTTTTTTTTTTTTTTTAAACCGAAGCCTAAAACTGTGCATTCACCATCCATTGAATACAAGAAATCATTTGCTTGTAACATTGCTTGTAGCATTTCAGCTAGCTACATTTGCTTGTAGCATTTCAGCTAGGTGTGAGATTAACCCTTCCTTCTTGCCCTAAACCTGCTGAAAATATGACTGTTCCACTTGTTGTGGAGGCTGCAAAGGGCTACTTCACAGCAGGTTCAGAAGACCCTTAAGTTTCACACAGAGAGGTTACTATTATGAGGAGTTTCAATTTGGTTTGTCTGCTACTTTTCACCATCAATTGAAAATGTGTTTATGCTGCTACACTACAAAAGGGCAATTTCAGCAAATAACAGAAAAGAACTAATTTAATCAAGCAAGACAGTATATATTTGTGTATTCAGATGTTTTTCACTGTTATTAAAAGACATAAAAGAGGCTGATTATCAGTTCTTAAAGGTAATGCACTAGCTGATCCATTTGTTCAAGAGTTGGTACATCTGTTCCCTGCTGCTTTTCAAGCCAAGAACTACTGATGCTACTTCATTCAGACTAGACAGGCTCATGATTCAGGGAATTAGGGAAGTAAATACTGTTCTAATTACAGTGGGCAAGAAAAACAAACGGGCAACTTTGACTAGGAAGAAAATTAGACATAATTTTGATTTGCAGAATGTAATTAGACTCATTATGGATTTATTAAAAACTAATTGTACCTGACACATACATAGAGTACTCATGTAACTGAAGTTGTTCAAAGATAAAACCATGAATACATTTCACCTGGGTATCTTCAAATCTTCTCATACTTCACACTACAAAAGGATACTCTGTAGCTTCCTTTGTGTTGGTAGTGTTTTCTTTTTAAAAATATAATCATTGCAAGCTAGGGTAGAAGGAATCACAGGAAGTTATTCAAATATCTTTGGTACTAAATTAAATTAACTATAATCAGCACAGTTTTGGTATACATCAGCTCAGAATAATGCCAATAGAAGAACTTAACTTGTTTATGTGCCAGGATGGTACAGGTGAGCTCTTCTCTAATTAGAAACTAGTGAAATTTCTCACACATAATAAAGTCTATAATAAGTATCCAGAGTTATTTTTAATATAATTGGAAAATAAAAACATATATATTAATACATAATTGATAGACTAATCATAACATGGGATTTTATAAACTGATATAATGCCAATAACTTTAAGTGATTTAATCCAGATGCCAATCTGGTCCTGGGTGGTATCTTGAGTTAGTGGCCATGAGATTTTGATCTTTGCTGGTGCTCTCTGTGTTCAGACAGCTCACAAGCATTGCTTTTAAAAGAGATTGCACAAGCATTGCTTTTAAAAGATATTGCACAACCATTACAAAAGATCAGTATCTTCCACTCTGGTGCTGAAGCAGTTAGCTCATAGTGCCCAACAAATAAAAATCCTTCTCTGCAAGATTTCTGAAAGCATGCCTGTCCTTCTTTGCCTCCTTTACAAAGATGCATACCACAATTTCCTGTCAAGTACATAGGTGGTGATGAACTCTGAAGTTAAGCCTCTAAGTCTTCTGTATGAAGGAGGTTCCACAGTTTTCTGTACATGGTTGTACATCAGGACATTTAGGGATGTGAAGTAGGGGAGAACTTTGTAGAGTAGGGCTGATGGTTGGACTCGATGATCCCAAGGTTCTTTTCCAACTGGAGTGATTCTATGACACAGCCACAGCTTGTGAGATCTGCTCATCTCAGTGCTTCTGGGACCTTTCAAAGCCATGTGTAGGCAGGGCAGATCTTGAAGAATAAGGTACGCTTACAGCAGAATACTTCTTTCAGGAAATGTCACAGCTTCAAATTCAAGACAAATACTGAGTATCATACTTCACATATTTGCAAGAGATATCATAGGGAAACACACATCATCTCCATTTCAGAGGAAGAGACAACATCCTTAGGGAACCCTGATGGAAAACAAGACCTCCAGAAGCACTCTAGATGCCTCGACCATTCAGAAGGAAAATAGGGAATGTATCAAACCTCCAGCAATCGTAACTAAAAGTCTCAAGTAATCATGTCTCCCATGTTTGTGGGTTGGTTTTCGGCTCTACATTTTTTTCCCTCTAGAGCAGTTCTTCCTCCTTTGCTGGAAAGAAAATAGGACAGAGAAGCAGAATTTTTTATTACCTTTACTTCATAGATTTTATGAGAAATAACAACTGATTAAAAATTCATCATTTATGACTATTATATTGTAAATGGGAAAAAATAGCTTGCTAACCAATAACTGAATTAAAATGTTCCTTCTGTCATTTGTAATGGTTAAAAGTAGTCATTTTTAACTTCTTACACTAATAAGCAAAGCAATCTGTATACTCCTCTCAATGATGTGACTTGCCTCAATAACAAAGAACCAAAAAGCACAGATATAGGAAACCATTTAAAACCTTTACTGTGAGGGTGGTGAGACAATGGAACAGGTTGCCCAAGGAAGATGTGGATGCCCCATCCCCAGAAGTGTTCAAGGCCAGGCTTGGAGTCAAACCCCCAAAGGATGGGGCTTTGAGCAACCTGCTTTACTGGGAGGTGTCCCTGCTCATGGCAGGGGGGCTGGAACTTGATGATCTTTAAGGTCCCTTCTAACACTAACTGTTCTGCGGTTCTATGATTCTATGATTTAAACACACCAGAGTATTCGCATGTTGTTTGGCAGAGTTGTCTCTAACAGCTAATATCCTTTGTACTAACTCTAAAGAGTGTGTCCTAGGGCTAGAGCGGGCTCAAAGACTGATTTATGTAGAAGCATTTCATAATATTGTTAAGTCTGGGGAAAAGAAAAAAAAAAGAAAAAGGTTGCATGAAAACCCTGAGAGGGTGTTCTGTGTTACTCTTATGCATAAGCCTTTAACTAAAATTCACCTGTTGCTTTGCCCACATGGTGAAAGTAGAAACAAAAAGTCGTTCTGATACATTACACAGTAGTCTAACCCTTTCCAGGAATCAGCTCCTTCGGTCCTTGAGTCAGGAACATATTTTCAAAGGCCACTTAGCGTGTTACTAAAGCAACTGCTGCACTTGCTATTGAGGTTCATAAAAATACGACCTTAGCCTTCTTGATAAAGATGCACCTCTCACCATGGCTGCTCTCATGAGAGTCATTTAGTGCCTGACCCATGTCTAACAGGCAAAACAGACTCAGGACCCTATGTGATGGAGGTATCCCATCCGATTAGTCAGCTAAATTTACACCATGGCATTGATACATACCTTGTTACATATCAATATCTGGGCATAAGTGTTCACATGAAGACCAAACCCTCACAGCTCCTTAGCCCAGGACACTCCTGAGATGGTGGCAACTTTCTGTACTGGCCAGACTTTGACTTAAACCCATTGACATTGAAGAGAGAGGCAGAACTCTGGACCCCATATCACTGCAAACCTCATGCAGGGGATTACCTCTAGCTGCTAGCTGTTCTGGGCTGCTGATGTTACTTTTAGAGAAAGGAAATTATTTCTCATTTACCTTCAGTGCAATTCAGTAGCAAGAATCAGTTGCAAGTGAGTTACACTAGGAAAAATAAGGATTGACCTAGGAAACTTTTTGTTAATCTACCATTCCTATTCCAATCAGCTAGCCCCTACCTTTTTAAAGGTGTTTTAAAAATACATTCCAGCTATGAATAAAGGTTTCTTTGTTTTGCCTTTCAATTATGTCTCTGCAAGACTGTAAATGCTTTCATATGAGAATTGTAAAGCATTGAGCATGCATCTGCTTTTAAGCTTGGGAACTATTACAGTTGTTATCTGCTTCTATAAATTGCCCTTTTTATACTAATACTTTCTCAGTTTGAAGGGCATATTGCTTATATATTGTTTCTTTGTGCTTCCATGTCTCATTTACCCAGAGTGGCCCAGCAGGTTTGCTAAATTGAGGATTAGGCAGACAATGGCCAGAATGCTTCTCCCATCTCTGTTTTCTGTAAATTTTCAGAGATAGAAATGAAATATTTAAGTTCACAGAATGGGTAAAACATACTAAATAATAAAATAAATAATTTAACAGAAAAAAGTTGAAGCTGTATATTTGTATATGGTGTATATAATGTATTGTTTCTTTTTCTTTTACTCTTTCCTTTTCTGCTTTTTAGTAGGGCAAGTATGGTTTGTTGCAAATCCAGCTCCCATGGGTAGATTGGCATCAATCTGTGGGCAGATTGAAAAGTTCCAAGTGTAATTTTTTATATACATGCAAACTCTGTTTCTGAACCAAAACTGGCCAGAATGGCAGGCAAAACTGTCTCTCTTCAGAAGTACTAAGACCACCAGATCTGTTCTGCAACAAGAACAAATATGATTCTTTTTTCTTTCTTCTTTAAACACATCCTTCTAGTCAGGATGTCGCTGAGCAGAGTGAGGCCTTCCTCCAAGAAAAAGAAGGCATGCTGTAGGACAGAATGAAAAGACTTTCATTAAACCCCGTGTAACACCATCATGCCACCACCTCTAACACAACAATGCAGTCGTGTTCTTATTCTCACAAGGTGAAAGATTTTTACCCAGCACCTCCCAGGAGCACCAGGACAGGGTTGAACCCATGCCAGCAGAGGTGCCTCTCCTTCCCTGCCTTTGGTGAAGCTCTGCCACCCTGGCAGCATCACCTATCCTGCTCATCCTGGAAGTCCCACCTCTTGGTTTCCCACCTCCTCACTCTGTCCTTGAGGGCTTCATTCTGTAAAGTGTCCTCCCTCCACCTCAGCACTCTATCCTGAGATTGGCTGGCATTCCCATCTGCTCCTGCACACCACAAGTTCCACCCCACTACATGCATGGGGGACACCATTTTGGGTTGTCCACCATTTCATGGTAGGGAGCTGCCATTTCTTAGACCATCATAACCAACGTGCTTTCGTACTGTTCTTTGATTGGCTGAAGGCTGTATCTGAACAGCAATTTACTCCATGTGTTCAAAACAAAGGCCAGCCAGGCCTTCCAGCTGTGACCCAGAAGTGGGTCAGTGCTGGAAGTCCTTCACACCATATACACAGAGGCCACTATTTTTGACATGATACTCCACAGGCTTCCATATTGCTCTGTGATTGGCTGCCTGCCATTTTTTGGAGCTGTCACACTCATGTGATCTCAGAACAACCTCTGATTAGCTGCTCATTTCCTTTTGACTAGGAAGTGCTCATATATAAATACATATACACTATATATATGTGTATGCCTATTATTTATTGACACAAAGATACACATTATATATGATTTTTATCAGGTTCAAAGTTATCAGTGACTTTTTTTCCACATCAAAAGGTGGGCAAATAAGATTTCTTTGGAAGTGATTTTGTCCTGGAATGTTTATGATAAAATTTAATTAGTTGTGAGGGCCCCAAGTTCCTCAGCTGAGAAGAGATGATTTTTTACCATCATACTGTTAAGAACATCGTATATGAATAAGCTTCTTTGCTATTAAACAGTTTGAACTTCCTACATGATATTTTGGTTGCTATGCAATTTATTCTTAAGTGTTTTTTCCCTGCCTTAGAATTCTGTGTCCTTAAGTAAGTATCTTGTCTGCCTGATTCTTGCAAGCTCAGTTTTCCATTGAACGTTCTGACTTTCTCAGAACAGTGATTTGTGGAACTGAATTTATTAGCTATCTGGCATTGATCACTGTGCTGCTAATCTCAGGAGGGAGTCAGCTGCTGCTCCTGACTATAAATACTGAATAGAGAACCTGGATCAAAGTTTTCATCTGCTGTCAGCTGACATCTTTATTATCACCAACAAAATTCTGATTAGCCAGGAGGAAGCCCTTGATGAATATGTAGCAGGACAATCAGGGAAGGAATATTATGACAACACACAGAAAGTGCATTTAGAATATTAATTAAAAGCAAAAGAAAAGCTTTTTTTCCATTACTCAACAAATTGCTTTTTCTCTGTCCTACCAATTACAAGTGTCTCTTGTCTTTTCTTGCAAATGTTTTTCAAGTTTTTCATGGAAAAAAAAAAAGGATTCTGTAAGGGGATGCCATGATTTAGCCTTAGCTGGCAACTGGGACCTCGCAGCTGCTCACTCACTCTGGCCCCATGGCAAGATGGGGAACAGTAATGCAATAGTAAAAAGAGAAAACTCATGAGTTGAGATAAAGACAATTTACGTAAGGCAAAAGCTGTATATGAGATGCATCCAGAACAAGCACACTCCTCAGTGGATCCTTACTCCTAGGTAAGTCCCCTAGTCGTGGGGAGAGGCTCAAAAACTGATGCCCCTCAGCCTCCATGAGCAACTCTGTACAGGCTGCCTGGGTACAGGTGCCCCAGTGCCTGACTGCTTAGCAGACTGCTTGCACATGTCTGGCTGGTGGGGGCACCAGAGTGTGGGTGTGAGAGACTGAAAACCCTTGCGTTTTAATCAAATCCATTCTTTCTTTCTGTGAGGTGTTGAATTGAGCTACATGAATGCTATGGAGTTGCAGCATTGTTCCTACAGGACAATTTGGCAGTCCTACTTTCAGAAGTTTCTAAAAGATAAAACCAGCAACTCTAGGCCTGGGTTCATCCCATCCTTACACAGAGTTCTCAAATAGTTCACGTGGATCATAGCCACTGGAGCACTGGTAGAGGATCAGGTCAGGGAATACTTAGCAAACAAAACACAGCGTTGGCCCTGATGCTGAGGGAGCTGAATGATGTCACTGTGACACTTCTCTTAATTTTTGAATGCTTATGGTGACAGGGAGAGGTTCCTAAGGACTAGAAGAAATCAAATTCTGTTCTTAATCTTCAAAAAGAGCAAGACGCCCAGGGAACAACACACCAGCCAGCCTTACCTTGATCACTGGAAAGGTGATGGGAAAAGTAATTCTGGTCACCATTTCCAGGCATATTATGGACAAGAAAGACATCAGGAGTAATCCTGATTTGGACTACTCCCAAAGGGAAGTCATGCTTGACACACCCGATAAACTCCTATAAGGAAATGACTGGTTTTGTAGATGAGGGGAGAGCAGTGGACATTGATTTCAAGGCTTTCAACAACATCTCCCATAAGATATTCACAGGGAAGATGATGAATTGTGGGCTGGATGAGCAGCCAGTGAACTGAAAACTGGATGAACAGCCAGTGAACTGAAAACTGGATGAACAGCCAGGCCCTGAATGTGACTGATCCGTGGCACAGTCTAATTAGAGGTCAGTAGGTAGGTACTCCAAGGGTCAGTTCTGGATCTGATCCTATTTAATATCTTCATTGATGATCTGGATGTTAGTGCAGAGCGTACCTCCAGCAAGTTTGCTGATAACACAAAACTGGGAGGAGTGGCTGATATGTAGAGGGTTGTGTTGCCATCTAGATGGATCTCAACAGGCTGGAGAAATAGGCTGACAGGAACCTCATGAAGTTCAACAAAGGGAAGGGAAAAAGTCTTGCACTTGGGAAGGAATAATTTCATGCACAAGTGGATGCTGGAGGCTGACCAGTTGCTGTAAAGCAGCTTGGCAGAAAAGGACCAGGGGGTCCTGGTGGATACTAAGTTGAAGATGAGCCAGCAATGTACCGTTGTGGCAAAGAAAGCTAACAAAATTCTGGGCTGCATTAGGAGTGCTGCCAGCAGGTTGAGGGAGGTGATCCTTCCCTTCTACTCAACACTGGTGAGGCCACAGTTGGAATACTGGGTCCTGTTCTGGGTCCAGTACAAGACAGATGCAGAGCTGCTGGAAAGACATCAGCAAAGTGCCACTTAGATGACTAAGGGATGGGAGCACCTCTACTATGAGGAACAGGAGACTCCACCTGGAGTGTTGCTCCAGCTCTGGAGCCTCCAAATTAAGAAGGGCATGGGCTTGTTGGAGTGAGTCCAGAAGAGGGCCATGAAGTTGATCAGAGGGCTGAAGCACCTTTCCTGTGAAGAAAGGCTGAGACGGTTGGTGTTGCTCAGCCTGGAGAAGAGAAGATTCCAGGAGGACCTTAGAGCAAACTTCCAGTACCTAAAGGAGGCCCACAGGAAAGAGGGAAAGGGGGTCCTTTCCAGGGAATGTAGCAATAGGATGAGTTGTAATGGTTTTAAATTGAAAGAGTGTGGATTTAGATTAGATATTAGGAAAAAAAATCTTTACTGTGAGGGTGGTGAGACAATGGAACAGGTTGTCTGGGTTGGATGTCCCATGCCTGGAAATCTTCAAGGCCAGGTTGGATGGGGCTTTGAGCAATCTGGTCTAGTGGTAGGTGTCCCTGCCCATGGCAGGGGGCTTGGAACTTGATGATCTTTAAGGTCATTTCCAATCCAAACCATTATGTGATTCTATAAAAGACTTACAGAGCTGGGACTGTTTAGCCTGAAGAAGAGAAGGCTCAGGTGGGATTTCATCAATGTCTATGGCTATCTCAAGAGCATAAAGAAGATGCAGCCACGTTCTTTTCACAAACTGAAACACAGAAGGTTCCTGCTGCACATTAGGAAACACTTCCTTTACTTTGAGGGGGACTGAGCACTGGCACATGTTGGCCAGAGAGGTCATGTAGTCTCCACCCTTGGAAATATTCAAAACCTGTCAGGCTGTGGTCTTAGGCAATCTGTTCTAGGTGGCCCTGCTTAAGCAGGGAGTTTGGACAAGATGACCAACTTCAACCATCCTGCGATTCTGTAATCTTTTTGACATGGTAGCTGAAACAAAAAGGTATCCCTTTGTCTGAAACAGGAAAGGGCTTCCTCTTTGATGTACTTTGGGGTAAATTGGATGGGGCAACTGATTGATGAGTCACAGAAAAACCTGTAAACGTGGAGACGAAATGGTTGAGGTGGAATCAACAGAACATATGACTATAGAAGGGGCAGGACTTCCAGGGGCCATGAGGCAGCTAGTGGAAGGGAGGAGCAGAGCTTTTCCAGAAGGTGGGGATGGGGTGTCTGCCACTTCTGTTCTTGTATCACAGATGCTTATAGAAGTATAGTACTCCTCCATATGACTATAAAGCATATGCATTAGAGAAACATTAGCTATACTAATTCTGAAAATGGTGCAAAATTTATAGAATAAGAATTTACCTGCTTTCAGTCAGTTTGATCTGAGATGAAAGATAACCAGTGTGTTGTAGATTACACCGTCCAGATGATAAAAGGATGGTGCAGATGAGGAAAATAAAGTGATCACAGAGTACTGAATTGGCATCAGGATCAGACTGGATCATTGATCTTCTTGATTTCCTGATACCATCCCTTCTTAGTCCCATGTTTTTATACAGTCATAGCATGAGAAAGGCCATGTAGGCAACTCAAAATTCTGTCTGGTCTGAACACTGTCTTGGCAATCTGGCCCAATGCACATGACATAGAAAGTACAAAAGAAAGAAACATGAAAGACAGAAGAGCCCTTAAGAGTCAGATGAGCAAAGAAAGGCAATACAAGAGAATGGAAAACCAATGGTGTAAAAGAGTATGAAATAGAAGTAGGTCTCTGAAATGGGGATGCAAAAATGGGATAAGAGAGGGGAAAAAATGGTAGAAAATAAAGAGGAAATTAAGTTCATAGAGGAATAATCATCATGTGAGAAGTCACAAGAGGAAGTCATAGCATATTGCACAATGTGCTGAATAGCAAGGTGGGAAGGAACAGATTCGAGAAAAGAAAGGCATTGCATAAGCAACAAATATATTTTGTCAGGCATCATTTGTCAGTTATGTCTCCTCAGTGGGATATAGAGAGGAGAAGAAGATGCTTCAGTCCTAGCTGGGGCTCTTAGGTGCCATAACCATAATATGATTTAATAATATTAATAATAGTCTTGATAATTGTTTTTTCCATCAAACACTAAGCTTGCTGGGCTTTGGGAGAGCCTGAAAATTCATAATGAAAATGCAGGCTCTGTGTGCTTTAGTTCAATTTGATTGAAAACTGACATCCTCTACAGGCTCTCAATGTTCCTAAATTATTATGGAACAAATAAGAGGAAAAAGGCTAACCACTCTGCATGAACAGGAGTGAAATTTTAACAGGCTTCAGGTGGTTTTGCAAATATTCAATGTCTACTGGTGCAGCATGTGTCCTTGCAGAGTTATCACTGCTGCCCGATCTGCAGCTCAGTTTTAACAGACATATTCTTTCCCCTAAAAGAAATCAGCACACTATTCACACAGCTTGGCATGCCGCGAATTCAGACTGTGTAAGTGTGTCTCACCATGAATAAACAGTGATTTGTACTTGGAAAAGGGAATGTAGTAACTGTAATGGGCATGTCTGAGTGTCTTCTGACCGATAAACAAGTGATGCATGTGACATAAGCTGTCTGTGATGGGTGCCACAGTAAGAAATAACATTTCTTTTATTTCTTTCAGCTTAAATACTAAAACAAATCCCGGTGCCTTTGAAATACTGTATTTCAGCAAAACCAGACTGAGTTCCACGCAACGAAGTAGTGCTACTTAAAACCACTTTGGAGTAAATCAATATTCTTTCCAAAACATCCATGTCAATGAAATGCTCATGTCAAAAACTTGTAAAAAGTTACAAGTCCCTCAAAATCTTCAAACCAGCTGTCCACAAATGCTAGGCAGGAAAAGTGGACTTTACAGCTTTCAGGAAAGGAAAGAGGTCAAGACTTGGCTAGACCCATGACTCTCAAAACTGTCTTTCTTAGACCATGTAATGAGGCATGCAGTCCAGCAAGGACAGGTATGGGTTTTTTTTTCCCCAAGGAGGCTAATTTTCCTTCTGTCCCTGCCACTGAGATTTGGCACAAGACACGGAACTTTTTGGTAGTACAGTCAGTCTCACTCCACAATAAAGGCGCTTGAAGCACTTAGAGCACTGCCTTCCTTAGGGTTGCGTGGCTTAATTTT
Organism: Jacana jacana; assembly: GCA_013400555.1. Classification (NCBI taxonomy): domain Eukaryota; kingdom Metazoa; phylum Chordata; class Aves; order Charadriiformes; family Jacanidae; genus Jacana; species Jacana jacana. Next base: position 2,224 of record VZTM01002691.1, on the reverse strand, counting down.
TAAGGTCTGTAAATAAGTCTCAGCTTGACAGGGAGAAAGTCTCATTATTAATCATGTTCTATGCTTGTTGGCCAGTGAT
>VZTM01002688.1:46250-123410 GCA_013400555.1 Jacana jacana | reverse complement strand
ATGGCCTTATCTGTGTTATGAGTCAGTGGTGGCAAGTTAGGTCTGTAAAAGTCTTTTCTTGTGTTTCTCAGTGTCTCTGCTAGACCCAGAGTCATAAGCCAAGGACTTCACTGGACTGAATTCCTTGCTGTATAAAGGAGTTCCTGTGTGATCTAAAAGCTCTGAAATTTGGACTGTGACTCATTCATCTGTCTCTGTGAAGTGACTGGCTGCCTGCAGAGGTGTGGCAGGTGGAAGCAGCAATTACTTTGGCTCCACTGATTTGTGCACATTGGTATACGTAGTAAAGTTTCAGGTGAATCATTTAGTCTTGTATTTAGACCTCCTAAATTTAGCTAGGTCTTTGTTTCTTATTGTTTGTAGTTTTTTGCTTTGGATTCAGCTTCTCTGTAATTTTGACTCCCATCTATAACATAAAGATACCAATTTACCTTATATGGAACTGTTGGAAGATAATGAGTGTGAGGCATTCAGATATTGTGAAGGAAGTGATGTAACCAGCCAGAGAGATTCCCTAGATGGATGCCAGTAGGATTCCATAGTGGATCCTTTTGGGATCTCTTTACAGTCTGTGAGAAGTTCTGGGGTGGACTCATCTTTGGGATATTTAAAAAAACAACAAAAAACCCCAACACCTAAACCAGCAGTTTTTCCTAGATTCTATGTAAAATTTATCCATGTTTATAAATCTCATCCCTGGACTATTATGCAGTTTATCGGGTTAAGAAAAATGATAATATATTGGAACTCTAATGGCCACATTTATATTTGATCTAATAGTATTCAGTTTTTCCTGTCTATGAAATGTTGTATGTTCTTGCTGCTGGCTTTCAGGGTCTCATGTTTTTGGCTGCTGAAAATCTGTGTATTGCTGTTCTTCTGGAGTATTCATGGAAAGGTAACTGGCCTTTCATTTACTTATTCTTTCAGGAGAATAGTACTTCTACAGGTTTGGATTTTTCTCTTTTCCCTTCTGTGTTTATGCCTTACATCTGTCTGTTAGAGATATATTAATCACAGAGATGTTAGTTGTTCTAGTCTAGATCTAGGACACTGAGTATTATGATCCCTGCAATACAAATTGCCATTTGACACTTCAAATAGTTGTCTAAATTTTAGAAATTTCTTGCTGACACTCAGTCACAGTTATTTCCTCTAAACAGTTTCCTTGCAGGTTCAGATGTAATGTGTTGTACTTGGCTAGTTAAGATTTTTATTGTTAAGCTTGATCATGAGATAGTCAGTGACTGTAATTGTTTTTTCAAGACCATTATGATAGTACTCTGTTTAGCAAAAGCCAAGTAGTTCAGGCAGTTCACTGATCATGTTAATCTTCCCTCCCAAAGAGCTAGGTTTGATTATTGAATTTGATGTGTGTGAGGAAATAAAAAAAATTGGCTCAGAGATAGTTTATCTCAAAGTAGGGGAGAAAGCTTGGGTTTGGTTTTGGTTTGGTGGTTTCGGTTTGGTTGTTTTTTGGTTTGGTTTGGTTTTTTTTAATAAAGTACAAAATTAGCATTTGGTAGAGCCCTAACAAAATTCCTGATTATCCTTATTTATATTATTGCGTTATATAATATTTATATTTAGGTGATTACTTCCAAATGATTCTTCAGAAATACTCAGATGCCTACCTGTAAAATTTTAGCTGTATGTTCTTGTTATCAAAACATTGAAACGTTGAACATCTTCAGGTAAAAATGGCTTCTTCCTTAAACCATGTTTACTAAGCTTCTGTATCTATGTGACCAAATAATTGTTTTCAGCTCCATTAGAATAAAGGCTTTACTTCAGATGTAAAACCACAGAATTATGAGTAACAATGGATAATTTAAAGTGACATCAGTCAACTTGATTTTTGTAACTGTCTAAAAACGTTAAAGTTAACTGCTTAAAATGTTAAAGTTCTTAACAAAATACCCTCTAAGTAATGTAAGACTTCTTCAAAAATTCTTTGGAGAGATATACTCAAGAATTTTTAAGTCTCTTGATCTTATACAGAAACTAGTGATTCCTCACTCAAACAGTAAGAACTTAAATGATACATAAGGCAGGGTTGGTATCATTACTGATAAAAATATATAATGATGGGGGTTTTTAAGTGCTCTTGTATTTTCTATTTCACACAAGTTGATTTTACTTCTTTAAATGAACAAGGCCATGTATTGTATTTTAGTGATAGGACCTCCTTTTTACCGCTGTGTTTCATTCTCAAGATATTTGTTTTTGTTTCTTTTTAATGACTCCAAATACCTGATGTTGTTTTCCACTGCTCTGAAGCTGAATAACTGTTAGCGCACAGCTTGTTTTGGTTGTTGTACTGCATTCACTGCACAGGTTTTTTTGTTTGTGTGTTTGGTTGGGTTTTTTTGAGGTGAAGATTCACTACGAAAACGTTTGAACTTGTGACCCAATCTGAAATTGAAAATTTAAGTGGGAAAAAAAAAAAAAGCCCAAGATGCTTTTTGATAACAATTTTTCCTTTGTTAGAAATCATAATTGCTGGTAGCCTTTAATGTGAGCAAGAAACCTAGAGCAAGACTCTAAAATTAGATGTGCATGTTTTGGGTAATTTATTAGGTTAAATACAGATAGTAACTAAAGAAAGATGTGTGCAGAACATTATATTTAAAGACTTGTATTTAAAGGCTTGTATTCTTTCACCAGAATGCTGTAAGCTGTTACCCAGTTGAAGATACCAACCTCGAATTTTTCAGGTTACTTACAGACCTTCAAGTCACTGAAATGTATTTACTGTTTTGAAAATCTTTTAACAAGCTGCTCTACCATCTCGAAAGCCACTCCCTTAGAAACAGACATCTAATTTCTTTTGAGGATGTATGTAAATTAAATATGTCCTTTTCTTTTTTTTTCTTTCTGAGAAAAGTGGATTAAAATACTTTTCTTTTTCATGATGGCTGAATCCCCATTGAACACATGAATCAAGTAACGTAGGGGCCATATAACATATGCATCATCAAAAATACCAGTATGTGTTCTCCTCCAGTCTTTTAAAAATCTGTATTGGTCCTGATTTTCTAAAGATTATAGGGTATCCTTGGTCTATCTAGTAAGAATGCTGAATGTTGCTGACTGTAATCATTTCTGTATTTTATGTGGGATACTTGTAGCAGAAATTATCCCAATTCAGTTTGTAGGTATCCTGCATTCTTGAGTTTTACTGAAGTCTATAGGCAGAAGTATCTAAGCAGGTCAGTGCTTTTTTATACCCAGACTTGCAGAATAAGGCCTTATTTGGAGACTTAAAATATTCCAGATTTAAATGGTAAATTCTGTGTGTATAAAATGCTTGGCTATGAAAATAGTGAAATAGGCTTATAGGAATATCCATTGGTTACAAACGTGATTGGAAAATGTATTGCATATTGCAAGAATTTACAGACAAACATTAATGCTAAAAATGTAGGGTTTTGTACATCTGCTTTCTCAGATTTGCACTGACTAATCAGTATTTTTCAAAATACCGCTTGCAGGTGTAGGGTTAAACAGGACCGTTAGCTTCTGTAAACTGTGTCCCATCTGGCTGTTGCGCTTCTCACTTCTGTTTTAGAAGTTCAGGGGCCACCCTGAGCATGGGTTTTCAAAATAAAAGCAAATTAAATGTGAAATATAAAAGTTGGTGGAAAACATTGTTTTGTCTCCTCTCTGTGCTTACCCTCCTCTTCATTATTTTACTACTTATTCATTGATTATTTTTTTTTTACCTTTTGGCCCTGATATCTCTTATATGCTAAAACATTCATGTTCCCACTTAAAGTGTTTCTGTTCAGCAAAGCTGGGTAGTGAAATCAGTATAAATTCCTCAGCATTTGAGTGTTTGAAAACTAAAATAGTGTGACAAAGTCCGGTGTCGCCAGAGCCTATTAGCAGGGCTGTTAGCTTGTGGTGAAAGCAGCACGCCCCGAAATGTCAGGCAGCGGGGCTGTTGCCGAGAGGTAATTGGGAGCAATTAGCCGGTGTCCCTGCTGGGCAGATCGCTATTACCTTTCTCCTCTTTGCCCTTCCTCCTCCTGCTGCTGCTGCAGGGAGGGCAACGAATTGTGGCAGTGATGATTCCCTGAGAAGCGTGTGTGTGTGTGTTTGTCCGTGCGGGCGGCGGAGGCGCCTCGGCCCCCTCCCCGCCCCGCCGCATTGTGGAGGGAGGGACCGCGGCCCGCAGCCGCCTCCGCCGCCGTGCGGGGCCGGGGAGCTGTCCGAGGTACTGAGCCGTGCGGGGTTGGGGAGCTGTCCGGGGTTCTGAGCCGTGTGGGGCCGAGCCCCGTGGAGACGGGAACTGTCCGAGGTGCTGAGCTGCGCCGCGCCCGGGTGGCACCATGGTGTTTGCTCCAGGTAAGGGCAGCCGCTACTCGTGCCCAGCCCGGGGAGCCCAGCGGGAAGGCCCCGACCCGTGTCGGTGAGCTACTCTGGGGGCTGCGGGGGAGGGGTCAACAGCTGAGCCAGAGCTGCCACTGAGCAGAGACAGGCGGTTTCAAAGGAGGTGGCTTAGCTTAGGATGTGTTTAACTGTGGAGCTGGAGGTTATGGGGGTCACCCCTGTGGTTCCCATCAGGGACAGGAGCCTCCTGTGCAAGTGTGTGGGGTTCTGTGTTTGTCAGACTGCATAAAAGGGTCAGCAACAGGACATAGCCTTCTAGTGACCAGAGAGCAATTCTCCTCTGGCACCCACACTGGCAGCTGCCAATAAGACAATCTCTGAAACTCAGAGAGTTATTTTACAAATTTCCACACGCGTATGCAACCTCCCCTAAGTATTTGAATAGAAGAGAACAGAAAGTTTGTTCAAGCCAGTTTTTATTGGAACAAAACTGAAGACTTCAACAGGAGTTCATAGCTGACGTGAGACATCGCTTTATAAGGGTGCAGAATATCTGCTGTCTAGTGTATGTGTGTTACACCATAGAAGAAGAGACGCAATAGAGAATCTGAATTGGACTTGGTACACTTGGAAATAAGCAGTTTGTTGTTCAGAAAGAGATGAGGGGGCCAGTAGCTCCAGGATATGAATGTAGGAAATACATAATGTCTTCTGTAGTGAAATGACTTGCAATTAACTTAATTAAAGATGTATAATTGTCAATATAAAAAGCAGGTCAATAGAAGGGGTTAAGTAAAGCCTGCAACTTGACAGCAAGTAGCTATTAATACCTTTGTTTTGCAAGGTTAACAGAAATTTTGTCTTCCTTTGGAATTCCATATCCAGTCTGTGAAGGGGTAAGAATCCAAAAGCTTAATGCCTTAAGAAAAACTACCTTGAGGTTGACTTTGCTAACCCAACAACTCAAGAAATATTTTGAAAAGTTAATATTCTTTTTCAACAACTGCAAGTTCATTTTGTCTCTTTAACTACACAGTTGCTGTCTAATTTGATACTTTCCCCATACAGCCTGCTCTGAAATTGGGGCCAAGTTATTTATCTTAATAACCAGCCACTGGTTTTTGTAGTACACCTTTCAGTATTAGTGTCTCTTTTCTGAATTCCTTTTATCTGACAGTCTGTCACCATTAACTGAACTACTTTTTGAAATGCACCATGGGACTGGAATAATACAGGAAGAGATTTCCTCTAAAATAATGAAAATATGCTTATTTTCCCCAAAGGCTCACAATGAACAAACTGCAAATCTCATTGATAAATACATGAATTGTTCTTTTCACAACTCTAATCCATAAAGAAAAAGAAAAAGTCTTATATAGTCATTCTTTTTCATTGTATTTTTACACAAAGAAAAGCCCATGGTTTCCTTGCAAATGTTGTCATAATTTATATAGGGTAACTAAGTAGGAATTTGCAGAAGAAATGATAAAGCAATCAGAGGGTCTTGGCAATCTTGTATTCAGAGTGAGCAAGCTTGAGCATATTGCATTTTTTATATTGCTTTTCTTACTGTAATTCAGCACTGTCCTGGCATTATCTGTTCTCCAGATAGCTAATAAAAAAAAAAATAAATAAGATTTTATGTCTTTAGCATCTTCATAGTGCTTAAGGTTATATGAGACAGGAATACTCTAAGTTTACTAAGGAATTGAGTATCATTTCTTGAGTCAACTTTCTGATATTATCTCACTATGAAGAATGATGTTATTTTCTCTTACTTTATTTGTTGTGGGGGGAGGCAGGTGGAAGAAAAAGATGTGTTTAACTATAAATGGTGAGGCTCAGAATGATAAACATCCTTCCAGGAGGGATGTGGAAAAAAAGAAAACCACAATCAAAAGGAAACTCTTTTCCAGAAAAAATAATGGCAGCTGTTTATCTGAAGACAAAGATAAGATTTTTGCATATGAATAAGATGTTGCTCACTTCCTTAAGGTAGTGGATGCATCATTGCAGAGCTCTGAAGTAACATGCTATGTTTATAAACTGTTAAGCAGAAGAGTCTTACCAAGATTAAATATACTTTTTACAAGGTGAAGCTGACTATTGACTAAAAAGATACTTTTCTTGTGAGCTTCAGTTCTTTTCCCTAAATCTTTCAACCAACTACTATGTAAAAAAACCTCAAGAAACTAACCAATAAAAAACCAAACCACCACCCAACACCTCCCACCAGAAAACCACTAAACAAACCAACAAACAAACAAACACCCCTCGCACCTGCAGAACAGGCCTGGATATTACTGAGATAGGTATGTCACAATTTTTACAGAAAGGCTACTATGTCATCTTCAAACTTGGGATTTCTGGCTCATTGTAGACAGTATGTTGCTATTCACAGGTATGCAAAAAGCTACTAATTATATGTGATCTTTATTCATACCCTGTGTTAATTACTTGGGAGTCTGTTCCAGAAAAAAGAACTGAAGAAGGTACATTTTTTGTTACTTGGCCTAATCTGACTGGGCCTTCATTGCACTTTGTTGTGCTGGTTGACTGATGATACGTTGGTGTATGGAAAATGCAGTGTGAACTCTGTGAGATGTCTGGGAGTTCATTATACCTGGAGGAGTCCCACGTGATGTGCTGCCCTTACAACGGGGGATGAACTAGGTAATGAAAATGTGGACAAGGTACGCATTGCAAAGTTTAGCTTCTTCACTTTTCCTGAATTGAACTGCTTTAGGGAGCCTGAGAAGTAGACCAAAAAGTGTCACTGATTGTCGTAGGTAAGGATGGAAGTATGCACAGGACTGCAGTAAAGAACCATGAAATTTCAACGTTTTGGATTAGGTCAAAAAGCAAAGAGAAGTCATCATTTTTGAATTAGCAGGTTTTCTTAGAAGACTTCAGAAGATAGCGTGTTTCAGAATTCACTACCAAACTCACTTGTAAAAGATTGATAACTATAAATAGTTCCACAGATTAAATAACTGTCCTTGTAAGGTAAGGAATAAATTGTTATTAAAACATTATTTGCTTTAAAGCATCAGCAAAAATTATAGAATGCAGCAAGGTTTGTATTACCACGTCATTAGTTTACAAAGGAGTGATCAGTTCCAATATCAGCCTATCTGTTCAACAATAATGTTATTTTTGTTTTTAAATGAACTCGTAAGACTTAACAATAAATTTAAATGTTGCTAATCAATATCATACTATATCTTTCCAAATTGCTCTCAGGCACTTTTCCCAAAAATGAGCATGGGCATATTCCATGCTTGTTTTCAGCCCTAAAACTATTGTAAGTGGAAAGATATAACACAATTTTAAATAATACCGCTTACTTCTGTTTTGTCTGAACAAGCAGGATACAAACCTGTTTTTCATACTCCAAGGATTTTTTTTTTTCTGATGCCATTTTGTGCAAATGACTCCTATGATTATGTCTGGCTTCTGTCTTAGACCTTTGCCCTTATGTGTATGTACTAATGCAGCACAAAAATGGCCTGCATTTTTAAAGCTAGCTTGGCAATAAAGTTAGAAGCACGTTAAGGATGTTTGAGCTACCTAATGGGTTTTTTAAGCAATACTTGCTAGATTATCATTCCAATGATTATTTTAGTATATTTTGAGAATGTTGCTTTATAATGTAAGACTGTAAAAAAACCTGTCAAATTCTATTGCAGGGCATCACTCCTTCACCCAGCTAGTACTGTACAGAGCTATGTTTGCTTGAATGGGAATTTGTAATTTGAGCTAAATAATAGCTTTTAGAAAGGAATCAGTTTTGATCTGAATATATCAAGAAAGATCACAAGATTTACCTTGGCAGCTTTTTTTTGATGCCTGAACACTCTTATCCTTTAAGCTTGTATCTACTGTGAATTGTATGTTTTCATCTTTCAGGTGAACCTTGTTATTTTTCAGTGTAATTTGAAGTATTCCTTCTAAACTGACATTTTCACCATAATTAGGGAACACACAGGATTTACTCATGTCCCTGCAATCCCAAAAGAAGGAGGAGGAGTTAGACTCATTTTTAGCATCAAAATTTTTATTTAAAAAAAAAAAAAAAAGATGTATGAACATACTTAACATTTAAAGATAGACATTAGAGAGTTCAGAAAAATCACTGCTCAGCACCTTTTCCTTACAAGAGCAATGCCATTAGCTTTTCAACTAGTCAACTAGCTTTTCAGCAGAACAGCTGTTCTTAACATTTTTAAGCTAGGAGCGGTATAGCAGACTTGCGTAATGACACTGAAGATCAGAAGCACATCCTGTACCAAACATTTTAGGAATCTCATTAAACTGCAATTGAAGACATAGCAGCTGCACACTGAAACAGATGTGCTTACTTGTCTGAATAGTCCTGATATTATCTAGCAGAAAAGCTGGGAAAGCAACAAACCTGTTGTGCTGCGGGGTGTGAAGACATGAAATTTCTTGATAGCTTTTTTCTGTTTTGATTAGAGTTACAGGTAGTGTGGAGAGCCCTGTCTGCAATGCACAGATCAAAACGCTATGGAGGGACCTGTTAATGAGTAGGAAAATTGCTTTAAAAAATATGACTTTTTGAAGATAACCTCTTGTGGGATATCTGCAGTGTTTGCACTGAATGTTGTGGTACTCTGGGACTCTCAGTTATGAAGTGCCTTTCACCCCTGAGAGCCGCTGTATTAAGGTGGGGCACAGCCCTTGTCCCTGTTAACTGCTGTGCTACATCCTGCTAATGCCTTAAGTTCTGCAGTACCAGCCAAGAATCTTCCTCCTCCCCTCTCTCCTCCCCTTGGCCCCCTAAAGATGTAATAGTATATACAAGATTCTTTCTCATGGGCTTAGTGCTGACAAAGATCATGCCATGGATATAATTAAGAGACTACAGGCAAGGCTGTTTTGCAGAACTCATTCAATCTGATATAATGGTTTTCTTGTCCAGAGTTTTTGATGGCTGGTATGAGGATGCAGGCCAGTTGCCCCCGAAAGTGTCTGACTGAATGTATTTGCAGCTGAGAGATCTGAACAATGCTTCAAAGTGTTTGTTGTCTAGTAGGAAGAAATCATATAGGAGGAAATTTCTTCTTTTTTGCTGAGGAAAAATTATTTTCTGTGCTGACCTCTCCCCAGTGATGCATTGATTTTTCCCCTGCTGGAAAACTCTACTAGCAGATCTCATTAGTGAGGTGAAAAAGTAAGTTCATAGATGTTCAGAAATGTGATTAAATTAGCAAGCTTAATAAGTAGTCAACAATCCAAGGTGAACTATTTCTTTAAAGTATGAATCAACACAGTGTTAAAAACTGGCACAGAATTTGCTTTCTCAAATTATTTTTAACAGAACCAAAAGCTTAAACAAGTGAGGCTGACACCTTTCAGTTCCATATCACTGGGTTGAATCCTATTCAGGTTAGTGGTGCAAAGAATTAGAATTGTAGAATCAGAGACACAAGGTTGGAAAGGACCTACAAGATCATCTAGTCCAATCAACCTATCACCAATACCACCCACTAAGCTACTAAATCGTGTCTTGTAGCATCTCGTCCGGATGCTTCTTGAACACCACCAGGGACGGTGACTCCACCACCTCCCCAGGCAGGCCATTCCAGGGCCTGACCACTCTTGGGGAGAAAATGTTTTTCCTGACATCTAATCTAAATCTCCCCTGGCACAACCTGTGGCCATTCCCTCGACTCCTAAATTCTGTCTTCACAGTGGCTGTGTAGTGGCCTATACTGAAGGAGGTGTTCATAGCTGGGGAATGGTGGCAATAAGTGATACAGACATTGTTAGCATCTATACTGTGCTGCATATGGGCTCCTTGTATTATGCAAGAAAATCAAACGGTGAACGTACGAAAGGATGGAGTTATACTGACCTCTAAATTTTGTCCCTCAAAATCATTATTCTTGTAGATGAATTGCTCTGTTGTACTTGTTGTAGACATAAATAATATGATTCCAACCTTGTAAGCTTTATCATGATAATGGAAATTAAATGCACTCACTGTAAAATAGAGGGAGCAATAGATTTATTCCTATACCTTCAATCTTGTCTATTAAGGATTTTGAGGACACAATTTGTTGCATTAAGTTTACAAATACTAAGTTAAGCAAAAATACTTTGCAAGCAATATATTAACAATTACTTTATAGGCTTTCTGAAATTATCTGAGTACTGGTTACCCATTTATTGTGTCGTCTTTCTATAATAATTTACATGCTCCTACAGAACAAGATTTATTATTTTTAAAGGATTGCAATTGGAGCAGAATCTTTATTGATGTTAGCAGAAATGAAAAGCTGACCTGAATAGCCATAAAATGTTTCAGGGTCCTTTAGAATGCCTTGCCAGGAAGTCAAGGCAGGTAAGCTCTTTGCTGCAGTCTTCTGACCCTGCAAATCCTGCAAAGTCATGTTATCAAAAGATGATGTCTTTCTTCATCAAGAGAGTCTGAAATTTTCAGCCTGAAGGAGTAAACTGGGCCATATTCTACTGAGATATTTCTCTAATGGTAAGGCAAGTATAATCTCCTGTGGATTACTTATATTTGTTTCACTTTGTAGTATGCATATTTGATATAATGACACTGCATTTTCTTACTTTGATCAGTGAATCCACTCAACATTTGTCAGTATGGAGTAGTTGCATATCCATTACTACTTCTGTTAAATACTCACAGATTGGCATTACATTTTGTCTTGAAGTGAGTTTTCTTAATAGAGCTGAAAATATTTCTCTAGGAAGTTAGAGAATTAGCTGCAGGATGGGAAAACAGCATGGCATCCTGTTGCGAACAGGGATGCTGGGAAGATTACTTCTATGAAAAAACCTGCTTTTTACTCTTTCAAGGTACATTTTAAATTTATATAATCGTTGATTCACTTTCTCTTGAAATGTGCGCGCGCACACATTATATATACATATATATAAAATCTCAGCCTCAACTGCTAATAGCCTTATGTACAGCTTTCAAACTCTGCTCGCATTCAGAAATAAGAAGAAAAGTTTTTCCATACCATTTTGTGCATGTGCATATTTCGGGTTTTGTAGGGATTTTATTTGTTTTTATCGTTAAGGAAGGGCTCTGCTTCAGCTGAGGTTTAAGTCGACAACTTCTGAAATTAGACTCTGAATGATCTTGTATAAATTGGAATTAATCCAAAATGTAGCAGGATGTTTCCACTGAATTCCTGGCTTTTGACAGGTTATGTAAACTCTTCCCTTTTTTATTCACTTAAAAAAAAAAAATCAATCAGGGTCAGATATTGCAGATTTTAATTAACCTGTACGTAGTTCTTCAAGACCAAAATCCACAAGCATTGCAGAAATATAAACACAATAGCTAGCAAAATAAAATGTAAGGAGTGGAATATGCCTCCATTGAAACCTTTCCTTTCACTTACACTATACAGTAGTGGATACCAAAAGTCTAACACTGAGCAAAGTTAGGTATTTCAATGGAGATTTGTGCAAGTGTGCGAATTTTTTGGTACAAATTCAGAAGGCTTAAATATTATCTAGCTTTCTGTGCTTAAAGTTTTCTTTTTGGCTAGGAATCAAGAGATTGGGGGGTGTGTGTGTGTTTATGGTTGGACTCAGTGATCTCAGAGGATCCTGTTCAACCATGACGATTTTGCGATTCTGGAAGAGAATAGAAGGTAGATGGAGTTAGATGACACCTGTCACGTGTATCTGTGTCATTGGACCTCTCCCTCTGTGGAAGAAGCACAGCACTTGATGCAGAGAAATTTATCATTTCTGTATTTGAAGTGTGTTCCCTAGAAGAAATAGCAACATCTTACAGAGGAAGAGAATGTGTAAGTTTTTCATTAACTTGTGAGCAGCTGGTTCCAGACACTCTGTAGGAAGTATCTGATTTTTTAATACTCTGAACTCTAGCCTAGGAGTTAAAAACCTCATACGTTAATGTTAGTTTGCAGTATTAATCCACAAATTTTCATTCTGGAACCAAAATCGGAGTATTACGCTTCTGGGTTTAGGTGTAGCAGAATTTTCAGTGACTACTACTTTGAACTACAACAAGTCTTCAAGACTGGCAAGACAGTCCTTAAGGAGTGACATTATTGCTATTTGTGTGAATACCTAGAAAATATCTAGATTGAAGTGTATAATCTGTTTTTAGTTAATATTACAGTATGGTGAGAAATCTTACTAAAACATGTTGAGAAAACGCTTAAGAATAGATAATGTATCTGTAGGTTCCAACAACCTCTTAATCTAAAAAGCTTTGGAAGCTTCATTTTAGCTGGAATCTTTCAAATAGTATGAAATAAATCTCTGGGATCTTCATAAATATAACTTTTATGTAGCAAACGAATCAAAGAGAATTCCAGATATTCCTTTCTCTTAAGAAAGAGCAAAACTTATTGGAGAAATGACCTGGTTTGAGGTAAAACAAACCAATTTTTGGTTCAGTAGTTCTACTTTTTTAGCTGGGCCTCTTCTAAGTAACTAAAGTCTGAAATTAACAGCACATTGTTCAGAAACTGTTGCGTCTCACAGTGGTAAGGCCAAGGGACGGTACACAGAGAGGCCCTTGCTTATACTTATTGCTAGAACAACCAAGGTCAGGTAATTTTGTTATTTTCCCCGTTGGAGGGTCAGAAGCAAAAAACATAGAGGGGTCACACTTGTAGGGAGGAACAGACAGAACAGAAAACTCAGTTCAGATATATCTAATGTCTACATAAAAAAGTCACAATGAATTATTAGCCTGGAGATTATATTTTATCTTTTAAGATGGTTTATCTGCATTTCTGCTCTTCATTCTTCCACTCCTCTTGGATTTGTGTTCAGAGCCAAGTTGTTCCTGCTTCATTCTTATAATTTATTTTGAAGAGCAAAGTATTCTACGTGGCCTCCTTCCTGACTCAGTTCCTCTTCGATGCTGGCAGTATGGCAGGGGTTAAGGAGTGAGGTTAGGTGCAACCCTTTCATGAGGTCTCTGAACTGGCATCATTACTGATGGTAAGACAAATTGGGTCTCTAATCTTGTAAATAGCTTAGTAACACTGATGCATAAAGTTGGGTTTGTGCACATGTGTTGGAAAGTCTTCAGCCCTGGCTGACTGCCGTGTTCATTCATTCTGTATGTAATTAATATGACTCATTAACACTTCTTGATTATGGATGCTGTGCAGCCTCAAATTTTGTATCTCTTCTTCAAATCAGGCTTCTAGTGCTGAAATCCTAGCAAAGGATTGCCTACTAAGGCAAATCAAAGAAGGAGGGTTTTTTAACCATTGCAATTCACAGGTTACAAAGTATTTGGCAGAAGCTACTCACCTGGAACTTCTGTGCTGTGTCCCACAAGGTGGAGAGCTATGTCACTGCCTAATGCCAAAGGGAGGTTAAAGGACTGAATGTCATTTCTTGTAGTAGAAGACTATCAATATTGATACAAAGAATGTTGCTGTTAATAACAGCATGTACACGTTTGCTGTGTTGTTACAAACTTGCCAAGTTTTTAAAGTTTTCAACAGATTTACAGTTCATAAACACATAAACACAAATTTAGATAATAACCTGCAACATTTTTCAATGAATACAGGTCCCACGCCTCCATACTCGTCCTTGTGATGAAGTCTTATTGACACAGTCTTGCTTACTTATGCTTCAATTATGTTTAAAATGTCATTAGTACTGTCAGTTGGATTATAAAAATTACAATAGAATTGAAATAGATTTACCAGAGAGCAGTACTTTCATTGGATAATTAATATTTTTTATTAATAATGGGGAAAAAATGAATTCTAACTTTGCAATGCTGCAGAAAATAATATAATGGTTAACTGTTGCAATCCAAAGCAGTATATTGATAAAACAAATGGTAATTTTTCTGGTTAAAGGGTATACTTGCATAATCTCATGTAAAAATGAAGACAGGATATTTGCTTCAGAGCTCTTTCAGCTTCAGAAATTTTGCATAATTTAAAATTGTAGCTCACAGGAGAATATATTTGGGGTAATTGTGTGTTCTAAATTGCTCAGAAGTTTGCTTAGAGGAATGTGGTGTTTTTTTGGTTTTGGGTTGTTTTGGGTTTTTTTGGTTTGTTTGGTTTTTTTTAGTTTAGATATGGTTAAGCTCAAAGCTGTTTACACAAACAAAAATTTCTTTTTTTTTTTTCCAGAAGAGCTTTAGTGGTATCCATCTGGTGGAATTAAGCTGAATTTATTTTTCCTGTGGAGCAGAATGTAAACTTTTGACCTCTGATGCATGGCCCTTGGGATTCATGGAACCTGTCATATAAGCCAAGCCATTCTTTTAAAATGCAATGTTTGTATTGTGCCTCAAGACAGAAGACAGGTTAGAGACCTAACCTGTGGTAAGACATGATGAGCTGCATAAATGTCACGTGCTTTGAGGAAAGGTGAATTAAAATTAAAGGCATTATTTTTCTCTTGGGAAAAGCAGTAACTTCATACAGGTGAAGAAGCAAAAGGGATAATTGAAGGACAGCAGAAGTTTCCTGATATTGAATATACATTCATGGTCACTCATGCTTATGCATAACTAATGTCTTCTCAAACAAGCATGGGATAAATTATTTCTAGTCCATGATATTCTAGAGTCCAAATTTCCTTCCTACCACAGCTCATTCACCATTCACCCCGTGCTCTCTTTCCACGTGAGAAATGTTGCTTCTGTTACCTTCTAAATCACTGATTCTGCATCCACTGAAAGGTGTCGAATTCCTCCACAGTTCATTGCCAGCTTGAGTAGCTCTGGGGTCATCTTGCATCTTTGAAAGAGCAAGATAGTTTAGCTTAGTAATAGTTTAGCTTCATAATAGTATTCCCAGCAATCCTATGAAAAGATATGGTAGAGAACTTAACTGCCGATTCAAACAAATGAACTTTTGAGTGTTACTTAGTAGGAGTCTTTATAAAGCATCTTGCATTTGACTTGTAGCAAACTGAAAGGGAAAGGCACAGGGAATATCAACAGAAAGTGCAGGAGACTGACTGCCAGCTAGAAGTGAAGTGTATAAATGAGCAAAGGTCCGTGTGCAACCAGAATGAAGTTCTTGAAGATTTAATCTGTGCTAAATGCTCTTTCTCAGTAGTTATCATTTTCATGTATACTTTTCTAGGCATATTCCATAGCTCAGAAACATCACAGAATGTCTTCCACACAAGATGTTCTTGGACTAAAACTAATATTAGTTATAATAATTGTAATGAATACTTAAAACCTACTTCAAATGCTTTTAGTCTTTTTTTGAACTGCTAGCATATTTTCTCCTTCATGGACAAAATCTTCAAGTGAGTTAAGAGAATTTCGAGGTACTGATACATGGCACTGAATGTAGATGAAAGTGGAATATGTGACTGACTCCTGCAGTCAGCCCAAGATTTTGGTCTTTTTTTACCTCTCAAACTATACTTTAGATTGCAGAACCAGGCTGGAGTTTGCAAATTGCTTTTAATCTGTTATGTTAGTTGGCATAAAACTTACCAAGTGAAAGATACAGCAATAAAAAAATGCTAAAGAGACTTTGTCATGTCTTAATGATAAAATTGTTTGCATCTAGCATCACTTAACCTGGATTTTTCAGTTCTCTATTTACAGAATTAGGGTGCTGGGTTCCTTTATAAGTCACCTGAGCATTTAAAGATGGAGAGTAGGTAGAAGAGATTTTCTGACATGAATAGAAAAAAAAAGTAATCATTAGACAAGAATAAGTAGGAGACAGAATGTAATTTCTGTTATCCTGTAAGTTTTTCCCAGCAATTACTTCAAGTGACCTATTGTCATGGAATTTTAATTAAACTAGTTATTTCCAAATCTTAAAAAAATAATAGATAAAAATTAATTGAACCACATCACCCTAGTAACTCTTATTTTGATTAGCTAAACACCAAATACTTAGACAACAGGAGCAAGGTCTCTGTTTTGCCTAATTGAAAATAAAGAGGTCTTAAAATGCCTGATTAATTCTATAGGCACTCAAATTTCTGCCTTTTTTTATGTCCACAGCAGTCTGTGTTTCAGCAGGGTGGAGCAGTTTGATAGATATGTTCCAGCCTAGCACCTTTGGGATCCTTGAATGAATCATTTCTGCATTGCTTAGTCAATCCTTCAGTTCTTGCTCAGAGCAGGTCCAGCATATCAATAAATAAATGAGCTTCTCAGAAGCCAGCTTTGTGCTAACTGATTTCCTTGAAATAAATAATTGTAAGAAGAGGATGTAGTGAGGATACTCTTCTAGAGCCTGCTGTTTACTCCTTCTGGAAGTGGAAAAGGTGGGATTTATGGCATCTTCACCAGCTAGAATCATAGGATCACAGGCGGCTTGGGGTTGGAAGGGACTTCTGGAGATCATCTTGTCCAAATCTGTGCTCAGGCAGGGTCACCTACAAACATATGCTCTGGATCTTGTCCAAATGGGCCAGCACACATCCATGGGAACTGAACATTTGTGTGTCTGACTACTTGGTGTATCTGGATCCCAGCTGGCTATCCAGCTCCTACACATAATGGTCTCGGTGCAGACTCAGACCTCTATATGCAGCATCAGGTATCTTCCTCAAAAAGGGCTATTATTTTCACTGTTGCTTTCTAGGTTAGATAGTCAGCATAAGCTGCCAATGGTCTCATTGGTCACATCACCCAAGGCCAACGTTTTGACTCACTCCATGCCCAAAGAAAATTAGTTGTCGTTGCCTGGGTAACTATTACTCTAGCCGTTATACTGATGTAAAATTGTTCAGAGTTTGTTTGAACTGCCTTAATTCCTTTCTATGCATAACTATACCTAAACCACCACAGGCAGGGCAGAAGTTCTCTAGAATTTTTGGGTTCTCTGTTCTTGGTTTGTTTTCCCAGCAATAAAAGAGAATTGTATAATGAGTTTGAGCTGACAGAAGTAATCTAGGTTTACTTATATGAGTGGTACTTTCAGGCAGGCTTTGCTACATGATAAACAACGGAAACACTCCAGTAGAAATCAACTGGAAAATTGTTCTTTTTTTCAACTGGATGTTGTTGTGGATGACATCCCACCTCACCAGCCCCCTCACACACCCCCAATGCAAAAACATTTAAAGTTTTGATTTTGTAAATTAAGTGGTAAGAACAAAATAAATAATGAAGCATCCCTTAGGAAATAAAATGGACTAATTTTTAACAGCAATGTGCTTAATGTCAGTATGTTTTTAATGATAAATTGGGGTAGGAGGGTTATGGCTTTTGGGGTTGGCAAATTTTTCACATTTCATATAACCTCATAACTTATTCCAACATACTAACTTATATTTACAATTACATACTTATTCATACTTTTGTTAACGCACTGTCTTCTGAGCACCAGCTGAGTTGGCTGGTCTTCTTCAGCCCAGGAAGACAACTAATTCATTGTGTGACACAAAGTGAGTTCATATTTGAGTCACGGAGAAATATCTGTACTTTACTGTTAAGTAACATTGACTTTTATCCAAAAACCACTGTTTCAAGTACTGAGGAGTGGAACAAAGTGAATCAGGGAAGCTGACTGTGCCAAGTATTCAAGTGATTCCATTCAGTCAGCTTTTCTATCATATAATATGGTTTGTAGATTCTCATGGTTTTAACCTCTTAGTTATAGATAAATTGTCATCTCAGTATAGTTGCAGGTTTGGTTTTGTTTTTTATTTTTTCAATTTCAGTAGAATTAAACCACATTTTTATTTTACTTTTAGCTAGAATATATATTATGCACATGATAGAAATTAGTATATTTTGAAGTCCTTTCCAAGAAAAATTAGATGTAGTGATTAATTTCTTTTTCACAGAGTAAGGTTTCACCATGTTGCTGATGGTTGGTTCAGACTCACAGATCATAGAATGACAGAACCATAGGATGGCTTGGGTTGGAAAGGACCTTTACAGATCATCTAGTCCAACCCCCCCCTGCAATGGGCGGGGACATCTTTCACTTTATCGGGTGGCTCAAAGCCTTGTCCAACCTGATCTTGAATGTTTCCAGGGGTAGTGCAACTGCCACCTCTCTGAGCAGCCAATATTTCACCAGCCTCACTGTGAAAAATTTATTCTTTATATTTAGCTAAGTATTCTCTCTTTTAGTTTAAAACCATTATGTTTTGTCCTATCACAACAGGCCCTGCTAAAATCTTTGTCCCCATCTTTCCTGTGGCCTTCCTTTTAGTACTGAAAGGCCACATTAAAGTCTCTCAGGAGCCTCTTCTTCTCCAGGCTGAACAACCCCGACTCTCTCAGCCTGTCCTCATAGAAGTGCTCTAGCCCTCTGGTCATTTTTGTGTTCCTCCTCTGGACCAGTTCCAAGAGGTCCATGTTCTTCCTGTGTTGATGACTCCAGAGCTGAATGCAGTATTCCAGGTGGAGTCTCACAGGAGTGGAGTAGAGCAGCAGAATCACCTCCCTCACCCTGCTGGCCACACTTCTTTTGATGCTGATCAGGATACAGTTGACATTCTGGGCTCTGAGCACACATTGCTGGCTTGTATACAGTTTTTCATCTGCCAGTATCCACAAATCCTTCTCCACAAAGCACTTCTCTATACATTCTCCACCCAGGCTGCACCAATATTGGCAATTGCCTCAACCCAGATGCAGGGCTTTGTCTTTTCTCTCAAGTATAACACAATGTTGTTGTGTCTTCCTTAAGGTAAACAGGTGATTCTACTTTTTCCCTCAATCATACATTTCCCTGCAAAAATTGAGTGTTCTTAAAGAACATTGGGAATTTCTCACATTTCCAGGTAGACCTCTGATAAAAGCAGTTCACCTTTAATTCACTCTGGTTCATTTCTCTCGGGACATAATTCTTAATACGTCTTCCAACTGGACAGTAAAATACAAATCCTTGAGCAGAACAGTCAATTAAGAATTACCTGAGTTTAGTATCTTAAAAACCTTTAAAATCCAATCTAATAATGTAAACAAATCCTAACTTGAACATTTTGATTAGAAACTGAGTCTACATTTTCTTAAATGCCTCTGTGGTTTTTTTTTCCCCTTCCTCTTTTTAATTTTTCAGGTATTCCCAGAGTAGACACAAATGCTTAGTTCCCTTTTTTTGTTGTTTGGTTTGGCAGGTGAGAAGCCAGGGACGGAGCAAGATGAAGTTAAGCTGCAGAATGCCAGCAAGCAGATTGTGCAGACTGCCATCCTCCGAGCAGTGCAGCAAGTTTCCCAGGAGAGCCAGCAAAAGGAGAAGCGGACAAACAGCAGTACAAGCCTCCAGCTAGAAAGAGGAAAATTAACCAAGAAGCATGAAAAGAAGTAAAGGAGCGGATTGGGTTTTTCAGTCCTCCAGTCTGCAATGTTTTCAGCCTTCTCTTTAGTATCAGCTGTATTGCTAGTGCAATGTTACTGTTGAAAAGCAAACCAAAGTATAATCACACCTAAACATAGGGTAAAGCGGCGATAGTCCTCAGCTGAGAAATATTAAGTGCATTAGATGACTAACTCCATGTTTATGCAGTGCCTCTTAACAGAAACAATAACCATAGCTATAAAAGTAGTTCCAAGCACAAGGTCTTATGGTATGGATTTATTCTCAAAAGCTTGTTGTGAGTGCACTTTCATGTAAGCTCTGCGTGCAACGTTTATGTCAGTTCCGCTGGACAGACTCTTCTCTGAGTTACTGAGTTCTCGGAAGCTGTCTTCTCTGAAGAATTAGTTTACTGTTGAGTGTAGCAGAATACTTTCAGGCTGCCTTGAAGCATGAATTTGTACTTTGCTTTGATTAAATAAGGACAATGTGAAATGGTAGTATAAAGTGGATATGGTAAGTTCTATTAACCAATCTTGGAATAAAAAAAAGCAATCCTGTAAGACTGCAGTGACTGTGATCTATGACTGGGATCATAGACCTATGAGCTATATCTTTTTTTAAAGAAGTACTGAAGTTTTAGTCTACTTATTTGAATTACTTCTATACTTCTGCATAAGAATCACTTGTGCCTCGACTATTCCTTTTAGTTTTCTTGATAATGAAACAAAAGCAACTGATGTGCTGATATGGAGTTCACCAGCTTTTCCTTCAGTTTTCTAAGTTTGCTGGGGATTGATTTAAAGAAAGTGAATACTGGAGTGTCTTAAAAAGAAAGTGTTTGAATTTATTAGTATCTTGAAGGATGGAAATACACTGTGTCTGAATGCTGTCATGGTAGATATTTCTCACCTGCTGGGCATAAAGTGACTTCAGATATTTGCAGTTGTTACATAGATTCACCTTAAATAGCACTGCTTTAAGCTGGTAATACAGAATTTATCCTTCAACTGTTCTATATAGCTGAAGACATCCATGATGTTTCTGAAAATACAAATTAAATAAATGTAGCTTTCACTTTTATGTTCCCTTCCTGTAATAATTGCACTATTAGATATCTGAAATGAATAACAGTATTTAATTCTGGAAATGGCTTGTAGCTCTGCTTCAGCTGAATTGTAGTAATACACCTAGAAATATAGAGAATCAGATGTGCAGGGTTTGCAAAAAGGGAGACAAACTTTCATAATTGCTTTTCTACTCAGTTAGATGATTCTCAAAGAGACTTTTTGGTTTAAGTAATTGGTTATTATTTATTGTGTCCTATTGCTTGTGTTGAACGATTTCAGTATTCTTCTCATGGCCAGAGGCTTAGTCATGAATAGCCACATAGTGTAATATTAAGCCTATGAAATCTGCTTGATTTTTTTTTTTTTTTTAATTTAACAGCACTGACTCATACCAGATAATGATTTAGCTCAATCTTCTTTCACTTAAAAATGCAAAGAAGAATTTGACGTGATTAAAGTTGTTCTAAATCCTGTAATAATGACAAGTGATTTGGAATGTATGTACACAGTTGGTTTACTCTATAGATATTGGGTGAATTCTCCCAGCCAAGCAAATTTTGAAAGGTGGAAGCAATTGAGTCTTGAGGCACGTGCATGTTTATCATAATAGTAATTCTTTTTACTATTAGCTTTTTCATCAGTTAACTTTTGGCTGGGAGGTAGCTCTTTTCTAAGCAGTCTTTGCTTTCTGAGAGCCTAAGAAAACTGCTCATGAGTACAGGTTCAGTTCTGAGGCTGATGACCAGGCAAGTCTAGTGGATGAGGGAAAGGAAGCCTGTGGGAGAGACTCTGTGGTGAAAAATGGTGTTTGCCATGACCTCACTTACGGTGCTGTGCAAAGGAGAGCTATAGGACAGCAAAATCCCTGTTTCTTTGGGATTATTCTACTTTTTTTTTGCTTTTTTTTTTTTACTTTAAAAGACATATTTGCAATATGTCTTTTTCTTTCTATGTTCCTGGTAATTATTTTAATAATCTTCATGTAATTTGGACACTTGTTTGCATGTCCGATTTTTTTAAAAATCACAGTATTAGAAAAATAGGGGTTTCAAAAGCCAGTGGATCCAGGTGTTTGCCACTGCTTCAAATGAGCCTGTTCCACTCCTCCTCCCACTGTGCTCTTCTAAAATATCTCTTTACTGTCCTAGCCCTTTTAGACACAGTTACTTAGCAATTAGATCATGCCCATCATTTTCAGTGCTGTCAGAAATCTAGTGTCTTGGAAAGATAAAAATGGTAGGAAGCCCATTGAGGCTTGAGGAAGTCTTCTATGGTCTCCTATTGAGGAAAACCAAACGCTGTAGGGTAAATAGCATAGTTTTCCCTAAAAGCCAAATAATGCATCTCCTATCTACAGTATCTATCCCTAAATTAAGGCATGCATTTAGGGTCTCCTATTGACAAAGGATGTTCTGCACACTACTTGCATATAGAATATGTAGTTGAGATCTATACCGCATGTGAGGGAGCTGCACAAAAAAAACCCTTACCCTTGGCTTGTTATATGCTAACTACATGGTTAAAGCGGGTATTTTTGGTATCTTCACTGACAGATTATATTTTCTGGAAAAAATACAAACTATAGAAAATATTACAGATGTGATGCAGGTCTGATTACAAATAAAGAAACTCTTAAAGAAAGTCTTAATAACTTACATGTCTCTGGTTTCTCTTGCCAAAAGAAGGGAAGTGATTTTCAGATTCACTAGACAATCTTATGAAGTAAGCAACGTGCTCATGAGGTCTGTAGTAATTAATGCATTATTCAGCACAACGATTTGTATCTTCCAAGTACAAGACAATTAAAATTACATTGTACGTACTTAAAACAGACTCACCACTTCTTAGCACTGATCAGTAGTAAACAGAAGGATGCACAAACACGCCAAAGTATATTTATCACAATTTCTTTCATGAAGAAGAATCAGGTGTCTGTGGCTGTCCTGCACTGTGCTTGCTGTGGTTTCATAAAGGTTGAGTGTGGCAATTTTATTATGGTACATATTGCTATGCTTTGTAGTGCAATCAAGCAGCAACACCTAAACGGAAATTCCCATAGACACAGCAGGATATTGTTAAGAGATTGCTGAATACCACTTTTCATGAAGTTTTTGGTTCTGTGTGGTTACATTGGAATTCCCTGCTCTAAAATAAAAGAACTCAACCCATGACTTGGAAACAGCCATCTTAATTCTATCATTTCAGAAAAATAACAGTATTCTGCAATACTATTATAGTTAAGAGTTTAAAATTCTTAAATATTCAGTACCAAACAATGTACCAAAAATCTTACAATCTACTTAGGTCATGTTGGGTTTTTTGTTTGTGTGTTGTGTTTTTTTTTCTGGTGGCATTTTTTAAGTATCCTGGAATGTGCTATGTCTACAAAGGCAGGTATATAAAAATAGCTACATAACTATTCTCAATATGGCTACCAAAAATATGCTGCAGTTGTTCCTTCAATGTGTGCTCATGTCAACTAGAGGGGCTAATGTGTTATTATTGA
Organism: Jacana jacana; assembly: GCA_013400555.1. Classification (NCBI taxonomy): domain Eukaryota; kingdom Metazoa; phylum Chordata; class Aves; order Charadriiformes; family Jacanidae; genus Jacana; species Jacana jacana. The sequence goes on along the minus strand of VZTM01002688.1, from coordinate 100,239 downwards.
AGTCTTTTCTAAAAAGGTTTAANGCTAATTGCCTGTGAGAAGAGACCAGCACCAACCTCTCTACAATGCCCTTTCAAGCAGTTGTAGAGTGATGAGGTCTCCCCTCAGAGAAGCCGAATAAATTCTTGAAAGGGTGTGGGATTCACTGTAAGTCTCTTGGTTACCCTCTTAGGTCTGAGAAAAGCAATTAAATTAATGAAACCCTGAATATTAGCATAGCCTAATTTCTCTCAATTAGCTTCTGCAACATGGGGATCAAATTGTTAAAAGAGTTTGTGTGAGTGAGGGGTAAAAAAAGAGCTGTTGATAATGTCTCTCTTACTGACACCCAATAAGAAGTGAGCAGCAGTACCAATGAAGCCTGGTTTCTAATGGGTGGAGTTTGTTGTCATTGGCTTTTTGTGCCTCATGTTAAACTCTGCCAGAATCTTTTTCTCTATTATGTGTTGTCCAGAACACAGGGATTCTCTGAGGCCTGATAAGTTTTTCATTTATTCTGTATCCTGCCTTTCAAAGAGAGCAGAATGAAGGTCAGGTTTTTTTCTACTTCCAGAGCTTCATTCACAAAACCTGGTGGATGTGCATGGGCTTCTGTTTCTAAAGACCACTGCCATTGTATCTTCACTGGATTTAGTCAACATGACCAACAATTTCTTTAATCCTTAAACTGAATGGATGAGTACACATACTAGCTGTGTTTGAGAGCTCTCGGGAATACCAAGAAATAGACACATATTTTAAATGCATTTGCTTCTAAGCTGTTCTTGTCTGCCAGGCAGATTTTCTGTGTTTAATTAACATAAGCAGCTTTTCTTTTATCATAACTTTTCCTCCAGTGACCTGCTACTTGGATTTTGTTATATGAGCTTGCTAGTTTTAACACTAAAACAATAGTTTGTGTTTGGTTTGGGTTTGATTAGAACCCCTGTGGAATTACACATTCCATTGTAATGTGGTGTGGCTCCTGTCTTTTCACTTTCACTAAAGGTGCGTAGCAACAATATGTAATGTTCTAAAGAAAAAGAAGGGGTGGAGGTGGTTTTGTTGTGATGGTATTTTGTGTTGTGGGGGTGTTTTTCCCCCTCAGTTGCCTATAACAGGAGGCCACACGGGGCAAATCATCATGAATCATTCACACGCGTTGTGACAGTAGCTGGGTGTAGAACATGTACAGAAAGAGAGAAAATGAACCCTTATGCAAGCTGGAAACTGAACCCACCTAAGCTGATTATAAAACATTGAAGTAAGATACTTTCCTTTAAGGAAAATGTTTTATGTGTCCTTTCAGAGTTGAAACCCATTTAGAAACACCAGCTAGTGAAGACTGTAACTGTTTGATTTGTGATGTGAGTTGGAAGATGAATATTTCTGCATTGTTCTGAAGATTTAAAAGCTATCTCCTTGTGTCTACAGAAGACTTTGAATTTGACAGGGAGATACCTTTGCTACTGCCCTAGGGAAGTGAATGGCTGCTATTCTTTGCACACATGCATTCATGTGGCACATGCATCCCAGAAGATTAAGCCCCTGTCTCCAGCTGCTATAATGCACTTGCCACGTATTTGCTTAGTAAACACACTGCCCACTATTGCCGTTTCCCCCTCATTACTTTCACATTTGGAAAGCCTGAACTACAAGATGAACTATTAAAACCATCTGCTTCCAGAAGAGGGAAAGTGAATACAGTAAATCTTCTTTGCCTCATTGGTGGGATATTGACCCATTCCCACAGCACGTGTTTATTTATAAGGAGGTCAACTGTGTTAGCCCTTTCTTGCCCTCTCTTGCTGAGGGATTAGCCATAACACAGTGTTCTTTAATATTTCCTTCCAAGGCAAAAAGTTCCTGGGATATAGTTTGCCCTGACTTGTGAGAGCTTACTAGGTCCAGCTGACTTAAGGTTTCCTGTAGATCACATACCCGGTTTGTTGTTTTGTTTCCCCCCTCCACTATAGTAGAAGAGGGGATTTTCAGATTTGAGTATCTACAGTGGTGAGGATTTAACAGTTTGCTTGTTACTCCACCAACGGAAGAAGTTCATACGTGTGAAGTCCAGCAAACTTAAGTAAAATATGTTGTGAGATTTTGTAACTCCTCCTGTTGTATTTCCCAGAATTATAGATACTTTCGTACAGCCACTTTGTTTTACTAAGCATTAAGCTTCCTAGATCCATAAGTAGGGAGAGAGAGTCTTGTTGTCCCTTTCCATTTAGATCACCAAAACCTGCAGGAATAACAGAAGCTGCATTGTCTGGGAAAAATATCCTCTCGGTGCTGAGCTGCCTTTGTGGCTTTTCTTTTAATCTCCTATGTTTCTTTATTTTCATGTATTCGCTTCCAGACAGCAGTTAAATGGAAAGGTCCACACAACAGAGGTAACTGAGATAGTAGAGGTACAAGGACTCGGTGTGTCCTTACATCATACTCAAGTTTAAAAAAAAACAGCCTCATGTCGTGCTTCCCCCTGGTAACTGGCTGAAAGGCCATGAGGCTGCATATTTCCCTATTTCCTAGGCATTTGAGGCTTTGGGATGTGACCAAGTCAAAGAGCTCTGTTTCAGCTTAGGAGGCACACAAACACTTCCTTCCATTTGCTAAAGCTGGCTGCAAAGATCTGTGCCTGAGTCAGGTGATAGCTTCCTCATCACTGCTCAGAGGAGTTTGGAGGGATGAGAACAGGCCTTAAGCCAGGCTCTAACAAGTGAAACTAGAGAAGACACTAGGCATCTACCCGATCAGGAATGGTCCTCCACCAGGTGGAGCCGCTAAATAAGTCCCTCCTTGTGTGTGGTTGTGTTGGTGTTTTTTGTTTTTGTTTTTGTTTTTTAATTTAATTTAACAAAACTGACAACAACAACAACAACAAAAAAAGGCAAAACCCTTGGATGCTTTGTGTTCACTCACTACCAGGCAGAAAAGCAAACACAGTGCTCTAGCAAACACTTTAGGAATGCAAGACCACTCTTCAGGTTACCTGACCTCAGAAAATACATTTTCTTCAAGGCCAGATTGGCATATCTGCTTCTGTAACTTGATTTGTGCCTTGAGCCTTTTTTCCTTTCCCGTATAATGCAAGGAAACACTGAAGTCTGCAAGATAAAGTTAATTTCCACTGTTTGTTCACAGGGGTTTTTTTTTTCCTGCTCTTTTCTACTCCACTTACCTGTACTGTTGTGTCTCAAGGTCACCTTTTTCCTTACTCTGAAAAAAATGCTTGAGAAAAAATACTGGATCAATCCTGTAGTTCCTGTTTTAGTCTCCTCTGTGTTCCAGCATGTCTGAGGTAACATGTTTCTCCTTGATTTAGGTAAAAACCTCTGTTATTGTTGCATCTTTCATTCTTTTAATGGTTTTCCCTGTACCTGTATTGTGTGTAGAAGTAGGATTTTAGAAACTACTGCCAAGTTGTGATTCTGAAGCTGCAAAAACTGCTGTATATCATATATACTAAATCCTTACTTCTTTGAAAAATCTCTTACTATTAGAAATCAGATTATATAACTCCATCTGCCCTGGTAAGAATTAGGTTAACATCTATTTTTCCTGCTGGCAGGCTAGAAGGATTTTTCCCGCCCCTCCTTCCCCCCTCCCCCTCTTTTAAATATCTATATCTTAGTCTATGGGTTTGATTATTTGGAAAGTTAAACATTCAACTAGGGAACACAGTGAGAGATTGAGAATTAGGATCCTCGCTAAGGTAAGGGGACTGCATACCAAGCTGACGACATATAACTCCAGGATCTGGATGACCTGCAATTTGGAGGTACAATAATAAACAGTCTTTAACAGATTATGATGTCCGGATACTAGCAGCTTTCAGTGTGCAGATGGTGATGCTGTCAGGAAATGTCAGCCTTCGGTCTCTAAACGCCTGTCACATTTCATTAGGGTGCACAGATGACTCTGTTCCCTTCCACTGAGGCTCAAGAGCAGATAAAAAATGAGTTCTGGTAATTGCCCTATTCCTTATTATTTTGTAACCCATTTGTTTCACCCAAGTGTTCGTATCTACAGAACCAAAAAATGTTTCCAAGTATGAATTTTCATGTTGTTGGTGACAACAAATGTGTCATCACTCAGGGAGTTGCCAAACGCTCTGCAGAAGGGCAAAGAAACCCAATTTCCTTCAGTATGTCTCTCTAGAGAAATAATACATCAGCCTAAGGATTCAGTGGATGTTTGCAGACACCTACGGGAGACAGACAACTCCCCTTTGTTTTGCGACTGTCACTTTGGGTATTAGACTGTACTATGTCTCTCCTGATGTCATTTTGCCTCCACCTTGGACTGAAACTCCAACAGTGCAGACTCAAGGAGAACAGATGGTATAAAGGGACATGAACAAGCCATGGGTTTACCCTAGCAGTGCAAGAGCATAGCTAAAACCCCTACACCCTCCCCAGTTCTTCTGGCATGCAGTAAGGGGGCAACAGCTGAAATGATGGGGTCTGGGGACCATAACGTCTTCTGTTACATGATCTTCCCAATCAAAGTGTAGAAGCACCCCACCAGACCATCAACACAGTAAAGAACAGGGAAAAAGGACATAAGTGGACTGAAGACCCTTGAAAACATCAGTCCAAACTCAGATGATGCTAGAGCTATGGTGCTTGTCTGAGGAATCAATTTTTCTACAGCTTTTTCCTATAGATCTTTATCTCTTATGTAAATCACTTACCACTTGCAGAGAACATTATTTTGGGTGAAATGAAGCAGTAATTTATTTCAGGAAATAAATTACTTACCAACAGAAGCTTGGCCAGCCCAGAGCAGGTCCTCACTGCGCAGCCTTTTTTGCCTTCTTTAAAGCCTGTATTTAAAACAAAACCAACCAAACAAACAAACCAACATTTATTTTAGTGTGATCTCTCTGTGATAAAGAAAATCTAGAGCCTGTACATGATAGCAGAAAACCTGTGATATTACATGACATGAGGCCCACAAGAACATATATGTCAGACTGTTTGCATTGTTTTCAAAATCCAGTATAATTCTATACTAAAAGTCTTGCACACTACTCCTTGTTGTTTCTGGTTTGGTGATTAGGCTTCTGAGTGTATACGTGTGAGAGAGAGAGGTTGATACCACTCTTCATCTTTTTAAAACATCCATTAACTTACCCGGAAACAACAACAAAAAATAAAAACTTGTCCTGGCTGCAGCTGAGGGAAATCAAGGGATGAGGGAGCAGCTGCACTTTGTTTCTATGTTTGGTACATTAATGGATTCAGAAACCATTTGTAGCTTCAGAAAACAAAGATTTCCAAGGATGTTTTCTGGACTATGTTAGAGCAGAAGTGGCTAATGAATATTCAGCAGGCTTTACTTGCAACAAACACCTTTCCTGTGTACCTATAAGTGAACTTCTTACAATCTTACTCTTACAATCTCACAGTGGTCCTAAAATCTCATGTGAGCAGCTGCTAGTTTTACATATATTCTCAAATGCAAGTCCTAGAGATATATCAGTTGTAGGGAGTCAGTGGTTCTGGAGGAGGGCCACAAAAATGATCAGGGGCTTGGAGCACCTTTGCTACGAGGACAGACTGAGAGAGCTGGGGTTGTTCAGCCTGGAGAAGAGGAGGCTCCGGGGAGACCTAATAGCAGCCTTCCAGTACGTGAAGGGGACTTACAGGAAGGCTGGGAAGGGTCTGTTTACAAAGGCCTGCAGTGACAGGATGAGGGGCAATGGCTTCAAACTGGATAACAGATTTAGATTGAATATTAGGAATAGGTTCTTTACTCTGAGGTGGTGAACCACTGGAACAGGCTGCCCAGGGAGGTGGTTGAAGCCCCTTCCCTGGAGATAGTCGAGGTGAGGCTGAACGAGGCCCTGGGCAACCTGGTCTAGTTGGGGGTGTCTCTGCTGACTGCGGGGAGGTTGGACTAGATGACCCTAGAGTTCCCTCCCAGCCTGGACCATTCTATGATTATTTTCTAGCAAGTGGAGTAAGGGATTCTTATGTCATCTCTCCTCACAGTGATTTTTAGACATTAGCTCTACCTGTCCCTCTGCAAAAAGGCAGCTTGCCAAGTGAGCCATTATGCATCACTCTGTATCCATCACAGCAAATCAAGAAGAAACGCTGGCCCCAGCTGAGGTTTAGAAATTGTATGTGTTTATGTTTGAATTGTGTTAAAGGCACAGGATGTTTCGGTAAGAACGTCACCTGGTGAAGCATTGGCTCTAGTTCACTCCCATTATGAAAGCTGTAATATGTCAATTTTTTTAAGTATTAATGTTTGGGAAGTTTATGTAAATAAATCCATATTTTGCGGTGTAGAAATTTTTTTCCAGGAGCTGAGATAATCTTAGTCATATTTGCCTTTATTTCTGAACCCAGCTGCAGTTAAGGAGTTCGAGCTCAAAAAAGTTCCTGGTAGAATTCTCACCATCTTGAAAGGAGCCTGGATTTCACCCAATACACTTCTAACACCGGCTCCAAAACTGCTGCTGCTACTGCTCACACATTATACAATTCACAGTTCATGTCTTGGAAACAAACCATATGCAGCAATGCACAATGAACTCAGCTCAACCCGTTACCCATTTTTGTGAATGTCTGAGGTCAGTGGTGGAGTTTTCTTTGCCTGACTTCCTAAGAGAGCGAGGTTTACACCCTCATATTAGCTGTCTGTGCTTGTGCCTCCTCACAGCTTTTGTATCTGTTGGCCCATGGAACAAAACCTGACAGAAAGGTCTTAGGATGTGACACCCGCTTCATGGGAAAAATAATGGGAAAGTTTGATTTTAAGGGATGCTTTTAGTAAAAAACACTTGCCCTGAGCATGTCAGAGCTGCACATTCTTTTGGTCTCAGAGATATATATAACTTGATTACTCTAGGGTTTCTGATATTATTTGTAATAGCTCTTGCTTTATTTTGAACTGGGGGTTTGGATTTTTAGGTGGAATTTTTAAGGTCTTAAATTCTTTACATAAATTACAGGAGCACTCTTTACTTGAGACCCAAATAGCAATATTTGACAGATTTATGCTATCTAAGCCAAAAGGAAAATGCTCTCTCCATGGGTGCATTTGGCAAAGGACTGGAAATAACAAAATTCACACATTTTAAAAAAAAGAGAGAAGAAAGAGTTCCTAAAACATGGGAATTAATTCACTTTACACAATATCCTTCATATGAACATGGTATACTCAACTTTTGTGAAGTTTCATACCTTCACTAATACTTAAAGCTTTGTAAGATACACACACATACAAATCAGAAAAAGTACCTGGAATAAAACTCTGTATACAGGTCCATTAATACTAAGATACACAACCAAATGAAACTTCCTTTCTTTCCTTCTACTTTGCCATTATGGTTTTTTTAGCTAAAAAATACATTTATGACCAAAGAACTTGTCATTTATTATTTTTTTTTGCAGCTTACTCTTTGAAGAATGCATTATATTATAAGCTGCAGCACATACTGGAAGGANCATACAAGATCTGATTGCTCTTAACCTTCAAACCGTATCATAAGGAAATCTTCATGTTATAAAAGAAATATTAGTATTGTATATTTATTCACTGGAGGTTTCTCTCAATCCTTTTAATGTATAAAATACAAGTTGCAGCCGTGCAGTCTTCACCTGATGCACAGATAGAAATCCCCAGAACGTGGAAAACATATTAAGATCCTTTCAACTGCAAATACTAAATTAACCACTTGGTGAATTTATGCCTTGGCATTTCTGAACATTTAAGTGTTATACCCATTGCAGTCTGAAATACTTGAAAAAAATGATTGAAAATGTGAATGTTTACAGCTTATTTTCCCATGATAATCCTTTTCTCCATTATTAGCCACTAATGTGACATTTGCCAAAGTTATGTTGCTGAAGTCAATCTCCACATTTGTAAATAATCCCAATTCCCCTTCACTGCAGTCTGAAAATATTCAGATGATGGAGATTTATATCCTGGTAATGAACAGTAACTCATAGGAATATTTGAATAACTCCTAGGAGTATTTGATATTTCTGTGAATTGTGGCATCAGAGGAAGAACATGTTTTTCTCAAAGAAGTCTTTGATTCCTTTCTACCAAAAGATGTCAACAATACAAGTTTGTTTTTTTTTTTACCAAGATATAGAGCTCTAGTTGTGTGTGCACTAGAAAACAAGGCTGTTTCATTCTGGTTGCAATCAAGCATTCCAAAAAAGATCAATATTTCAGATTATTTTTGCAAAGTTTCCCACTTAGTTCTCCTTTAAAGCATTGCTTTAGCCTGAGAAGCAGGAGGTGGTGTTCTTTTTCCCATTTCCATTTCCTTTCCATTTCCATCACAGAGCCCTGTGGTTTCCTCAGCCATGCAGGCAGCACTGCACTCTGACAACCCCTCTGAGTTGGCTCATGCATCTTTGTATGGCTGGTAGCTCTGCACTGGAACTTCAGGGAGCTTTGGTGGCACTGCCCCTCCTAGAAACAGCTAGACTTCTCCAGAGGGTCTTTACTTCTTCACTGAACATTTGCAATAAAACATACTCAACTCAGTGGGGGGCAAAGACTTCTTGTTTTCAAAGCTAACTTTTGAGATATTTACTTCTTCATATATATATATATTATTATTATTAGTTTTAACTAGAACTGGAACTGTTAAAACAGTGCTTGCGAAATACAACACAACAGGCAAGTTCTTATGGGATTGTGTTAATGATTTTTGTTTGAATATTTAAATTCAGTCAATACAAACTGAGAATTTTGAACTTTATTGTAGGTTTTCTGAGAGGATTTGATTCTACACTTTAATCATCACGTACCTCAAACATAAGGCTTTTACAAGAGAAAGGGGAAGACCAGTTCTTTCAGAGAAGCAGCAATGAATGGATTAAAACTGCAAGAAAAAGAAAAAAATACTTTGAAAGTAAAGTAACTGCAGGTTTTGCAAGTTAGAATGGAAGAGACTGCTGGGAGGGATTGTGGAGCCTCCATTCCTGGAGAACAGGTGAAATAAATGTCTGTCAAAAACAATTAGGTGTAAATGCTCCTGTCCGAAGTTCATGAGTGGGTTAGAAACATTCCCAGCAACCTTTCAGATATTTTTTCCTATGATTCTGTGATTGTTTAGTGTTGTTGTACACATCATACTGTGTGGGTGACTAAGCACTAGCACAGGTTGTTCAGAGATGTTGTGGATTTTCCATCCTTGGGAGATATTCAAAAGCTATCTGGACATTGTTCTGGGCAGCTGACTCTGGGTGGCCCCCCTGTAGGGGGGATGGAGCAGTTGACTTACAGAAGTCTCTTCTACCTCAGCAATTCTGCAATCCTTTGATTGATTCATTCATATAAAATATAAAGGACTGTCCTTGAAATAAGAGATACATTACAGCAGGCAGAAGACTGTTAAAGAGACCCTTGTGATAACACCACTCCATGAAAGGCCTCAGTATGAGCTCAGCTTCTACTGTATAATGAAAGTTTCCTTGGGCTGCAGGATAGCAGATTTTATTGATTCAAGGGGAAGAACAGCCACGGAGAAGAAATTCATTGAAGGTATATTCTGAATACAGAAATACTTACAGACCCATGAAAATTGGAGCTGAAAATGGCTGGAGACTTGGACAATATTCAAAAGCTCAGCTTTGCTCATTTGGTTTCTAGCTTTCCCTTGGTGCTAGCATGAAGACAGAATCTTAAGGCTAAGGGGAATTCTCACCAAAGCCTCTCCCCGCCATGCGTGAGCCAAGGGAAGACTAGCCACCTCCTCCCCCTGCTCAGAGAAAGCAAAGTCCAGCTCATGGCCCAGGGAAGACCTTGGCTGCCACAACAGATGTCCATGTCAGAAAGTCAGGAGACCTGTCATGGCTGGTGGTAGCAGGTAAATGTATGTTGCAGCCCCTGTGACTGTCCGAATTGTACATAAAAAATCCATCAGCAATGAATCAACCAGACATAGCTAGTGATTCTCCACTCTGCAATTTAGATTATAAGTCATCATTTAAGTCTTTTTTAAGCAGATGACATGACGAGTCAGTTATTGCAGTTGTTAATGTTTAGTGCCCTTATTTCAAAATCAGGTTTTCTGCTGCCACAAGTCTGTATTCTTCCCCTTTGCTGATGTAGAGCAGAACCCTTTTAAATCAATCAATTGTAAGAATATTTTCCTGTACCATGTACCAAGGAAATGTATTCTAACTCAATGCAAATGGGATAAAAATATTAAAAAGAGATTTCCTGTTCTAGTCAAGGCTCTTGAGTTTCATTCAGTCTTACACTACAGTATTTTATGCTGAAGTATGGACTTTGTTTCAGGAAATTGATATATAATATTAATATATATTCAATATATTCAAAAATCAGAGTCCAGAGGTAGACCTGAACAAGGTATAGCACAGAACTCATTTTGGTGTATGTTCTCCTTAGCTATACTGACTAAATTCCTTCATTTGCTAAAGTTGTGTCTGCAGTCTGTAAGTGTAGGGTGCCTGTCAGCTGCCATGTAAAACATGGAGTTGTAGGATGTGCTTGGAAATGACTGATGGGGCACTGTTGTGTGATGCTCAGTGTTTATCCATAGTGAAAAATGGTTGTCCCAGGGAGACTTCTGTCCTAAGGGGATGAGTGTTCTATGGGGAATGCAGAGGTGAGAAGAGGAAAGCAGAGGGTGGGGCTCAGCTGATAACACCTGGTGTGACTCTAGCTCTGCCCCTCCAAGAGCGTTACCTCCAAAACACAGAATGAAAACAGTGCTGTTGATTGGCATCACCAATGCCCAAAGATGAGATAAGAGAATGGCTGAGCCAGCGCAGCCCTTCCCTCAGCGTCCAGCACTCTACCTCTGAAAAGGAATAGACACAAGCAAGAGGGGTGCTACAGAGGGCTGGCATTGAAAAGCTGCTATTACAAGGCCTGAAATAAAGTTTCTGAATTTAAATTCATGCTAAGTAGGAAGAACTGAATGTTATTCGGTGCAATTTTTGTGAAAATGCAGAAAAAATGTCATTGACATATTCAGTTTATGCTGAATGTGTTCAATAAAACCAGTGACTCAGCTTTCTGGAGGAAAAGTCTTTATGAAAATTGTTGATATTCCTTGCAGGGAAAAAAACAAGCCAGCAGTTACAAGGCAGAACTAAAGTCCAGTGCAATGGCATTATCTTACTTAATGCTGTTTTTTTCTGGCCACTGTGAGCCATGCATGAAGCCTTAGTAAGTATTTGCTTAGCATGACTATGAAACAATGGTAGGTGACGGAAATCTTTTGATAGAGTAAAAAATATTTTTTCGAACTTACTACAAGCCAGTACTAGAAGTAAAAACTCTGAGATTATTTGAGTTACAAGTTTGTAAAGACATTTCTGAGATATTAGTTGGTGAAGATGAAAAAATAAAAAAAAAAAAATTTGTAACTGAGAAGTTACTGGGCTGAAAATAACCAAGAACTAAACCAAAGAAAGGTCCAGGAACTATAGATGCATTTACATGAGTCATACTATGTGTTTAATATCACAATAGCATGGGCTCTGATGTAAAATACATTGTTTGTGTTAATGAAACTCGTTTTAACACTAAAGTAGCAGTAAATTACTTGTGTGATAATATAACCTGTTTGTCCTACTGGTTATAATTTTCTCTGTATTGGTCCCTCCCCCACCATGGGATGATTTATCTCAATTTCACTGTCATCCTCTTAATGAAGTTAGCCAAGATCCTCCTGTATTAAATTACAGAGCACACAGGCCAATGATTTGGAGCTCTAAGCTCTTTAAACTGGCAGTTCCTTCTTCGGGCAAACCTCTTTATTAATGATTTATTTTGTCTGCCCTTTGAAACTAGTGAATTACCATCAATTTGAAAGTTTTCCTAAGGTTATTCGCTGGCAAAAGAGGGGAAGTGGAATCAATTTCTGCTGCTGCAGAGCTGTTTCTTGTGATATCTGTATCAGGCAACCTTTAAAGAAATTGGATTGTAGTCAGGTTTCAGACACAGTTATATTTATTATTTTTTTTTCAGCATGACTGCAGTCTGGTTTATTTTAGAGCTGCTTAAAATGGGATAATTAGTGCACCAATTAACTGAATGGTGAAAGGCTGCTGCTGCCTGCTGCAGAGCACGCTGCACCCCAGTCTAGCCCAGAAGGAGCTGGGGGTGCAGGATGGACATTCCCATGAAGTGGGGAATGGCAGTGCCTGGTTTGGTTGGCACACTTGATTGGAGCAGCTTTAGCAGAGCTCTTGCTCTTCAGGTGCCCTGGGGATCCCTAAAGCTCTCTGCTTGGGCCTTGGTTTCCCTCACAGCCTAGGCATTTTCTGAACCATTTTCTGGGATAAAAATAGAGCTACAAAAAAGGCTGCTAACCTCGTGCTTTCTTGATCTGACAACTTGGTCATCTCAGGTGGCTCATGTAATTTTCACCAGCCCTCCCTTCAGTATTGTTCAGCCCAAATATTAAAACTTAACTATTTTCTCAACAATTGAATTATTTTTGATGTTGTATGAGGCCATAGTTAAGGTTTGGAAAGGGGTATAGCTTCTCTGAGCACAATACCCATGTTAACTGGTCCTTGATTAGATCCCTAAGTTTTAAACTGTGTTGTGAATGTCTTCTCTTGAGCTTTGATCATGTGAAGTTTTAGTTTTTCTCCACTCACCCTAACTGTGTGTGTTTTTACAGTGCAATCTGGGGCCTTGCAAGCTCTGAACATTTTAGATCAGTAAAAACATCTGGGTATCCTCAAACACTGGCATGGTAACCCGGAGCTTCCTGCCTTCCAGCTGCAGAATAAGTGCTGCCCAGAGGATCTCTTCAGCCCATGAGGGGTGAACAAGTCATCCCTCCAAATCAGCAATGCAGATGAGCTTTGTCTATTTTTTTCCTTGAATGAATTTATTTATTCTGTGGACTACAAAGAAAACAGCACTCAACTGAATTTTTTATTCCTTTATTGCTCTTTAAAACAAGCAGCATTCTAGAGCTTCCTCCAAGAAGAGAAACTCTGTCTTTGACACAGGACAACTGACCATAAGCAACCATGTTTACAAAGGGATTCATCTCCCTGTTTGGTACTGGTTAGGCAGGCGTCACAAGCACATTAATATCTATTATTTCTGAAAAGATCTTTATTTGATACTTTTATCTACTTTTTCCTATCTGGTACCTGAGTAGGAGAGGGGTAGTAGAGCAGACTACAGTTACACATGTGTAGACCCCATATGGGTGGGATCCAGGGGCTGTGGGTGGCATGGCCCAGAAGCAAAGGGATGCCTTGCTGTTGCAAAAGAGTGGAATGCACCTCACTCAAAAAAGAGAAGCGCTAATATGCTTTATTGAGGTAAAAATAATAATTTGACAGAGTTCAATAAATTCAATGGAATCTATCAAAGTTCAATAGCAGTTTACCAAGGTTCAGTAAGTGTGATGGCAAGGTTAACCTTATTAATTACTGCATGAAAGAAACATATAAAGGAAAATTGAGTTAGAATTTAGTTAGAATGATTTACACAGAGACTGGAGACACAAAAGGACAAGAAAAACCCTCCCACTGAGTCACAAGATTCACAGTAGATGTCTTTGCTTTCTAAACTCTTGATGGAGCTTAGATGTGGCCAGGTCTAATCTTAGTCTCAAACATGAACAATGGTTTTATCTATACCAAGTTTATAATACTTAATATTTAATAACTACTTGCATTAGTAAGTGTGGACTTCTCAAAGTTTAAGTATTGTTGTTTTAGAAGGACATACCAATAGGTTTAAATTATATGCCCAAATTTAATTATTAATTATTACAAAGAAACAGCATGGGACTACTGTGTTTCCACTATTTAATCACATAATTTAGTTTATCTTCTCCTCAGTTTACATAAGTATCTAATTCAATATTTGACTCTCTAGCAAGGAGAGGAAGATCTCTCACAATTCTCTGAGTACCTGTTCTACCTTCCTTTCCAAGGCTATTTATTGTTTCCAGACCATTTCAGCCACCCTCCCAGATGAAGTTATTTATAACAGCAATTGTCTCTCATTCCCTCAAAGAGTATGGAACTGACCCAGAAGGAAGAAGAGTCATACAGTTGTCTCCCGCTTCTTTGACAGCTTCAGTCCAGCCTGCCATGTATCTCCATCCCATCTTTGCCAGCCTGCTCTAACAGCCGTAGGGTGTTCCCCATGCCCTTGATTACTTTTCAGGGACCTGTAATTGTCTCTTGTGGAAACTTTAGCGTGGGCTGCAAAGCAGGAAGAGAGGTAGTAAAAGGTTTTTTAACAGAAACCATTAAAAGATAGCAATCCTGATTACCAGCCAACTATTCATTTATTTTACACAGGAAAAAAGAAGTCAACCAACAGCAACAGAATGAGATTTCAGCCCTGCAGGAGTATAACTCACTTTTTGTCTTCATCTACTGTTGTCATCGCAAATCAGAAACAAGTTGGATCCTTGCTAGCATAGAAACTCAATTGGGGAAATGCAGATTTTCAGTGATTTGGTGCACCTTTTCATTGCTGTTAAAATAGAAGATCTGCTGCATCACTTGACAAACAGAGAAGATGCTTGCAAGTTCTCTCAATTTAAAATGAAATAATTTCCGTGTTTTATATTATGTTCTAATGCCTTGCAGGGCAACTTCTCTGGAGGGCAAATAATGAACTTGACATTTGGGGATACTGATGACAATTACTGTGTTCATTTATTGAGACTGAGAAACCACTTGCTTTTTTTTTAATGGAGGACTAATAGCTTAATTAATATTCATTTCAAGTGAGAAGTAAGTACCCTTTTGGAAGGTAGATCAATAGTGCTCATCATAATTTTTAATGAGAAACTGTTGATCATACATGCCACTCCCTGACATAGAGCTGAGGATTTATAGCACAGAAGATGCAGAAGGATATTAAAGTCTTGCACAGTGAGCGGAGGAGGGGGCAGACAGAGAATGCTTACTCCTATGTTAATTAAGAATTTTCCACATCAACACACCTTTTCCATTTCCTGCCATTGCATATTGAGATATCATAAGATACTTCAAATCATTATTTTACTTTTGTATATTTATCACAATCCTGAATATTTATTTTTAATGTCTTCTGTAAAGAAAACAATCATAACTCTTCCAGCTGATAACATTTCCTAATCAGAAGATTAAAAGATTTAGATTATTTTGACACCATTGGGCCAACTCTTTTGAATGATCCTCCTTTTTAATCTTGATCTATGATTCACACCAAGGATGAAGGAGAGAAAGGATTTCTTTTTCTCTTCTCTTACTTCTTCCTCTTCTTGGAAACCCAAGAAGGTGGATTGGTAAAAGCATGTGGAAAGAGGGAAGAGGGAAAAGGGCCTTCCGTGATAAGGATGAAGGAGTCTGCCCTGCAGTTTGTGAGAATTACGTGTCCAAGTGAGTGATAAATATCATGACAGGAAAGAAATCACCCTCAGGCACGAAGTTGGCAGGAGTGTAGTCAATAAACAGATCATTGAACTTGCATTATTTCTAGTAGAAGATGAGTCCCTCCAGAAATGCAAGAGAGGAGTTTGAGCAATGGTTTCATCTATATAGCATAGTTTGAAGAGTGGGAACCCGCATTTCTGTGACTTTCACAGGGTGTCAGTGAAGTCACTAACTTGAAAAGTAAAATAAAATCCCCCAAAATGTAGGCCAGCAGCAGGACTTCTTAAAAGTGATGTAAGAACTTATTGCTGGAGGGAAAAAATCTGGTGCAATGAGGTACTGTAAAAACAGAAAGTAAAAGTTGTTTCTGGAAGTGCAATGCTAATACTTCAGAGTTGGGGTTTTATGGTTGATGTACTAAAAAAGTATTTTCCTTTAATGATGTCATCTGGACAAATCTCTCTTGAGTGGATTCTCCATTGTCTGGTAATTTAGGAGCTCCAACTACAGACTGTCCCTGAATGGTCTATGCAACTAGCTATTTTCATAGACTTTGCAAGACCTTAATTTCTCAGATGGCTAGACTTTTGTCAAATCAGTATGAAAACAGACAAATGTCTCACCTTCCCATTTCTGTTGATTTGAAAGCTCTCTAGTCATGTATTTAGAAAAGCCTTGATTTGTTAATTTATGTTAATGGAACCAATGTTTTCTTGTTAGAGGATTTCTTCATCTCACTTATGGCTCTGCTGGTAATGCCATATTTTATCTAACTTGTGACATTTTAATGTGGTCTGAGTGTTACAAAATTTTGGCCAGGCACCCTCTGAAAATCAGTGCCTTGGAGAGATGGCAAATCAAACACTCACTCAGAATCAGTCATAATTATTTGAAATCTTGATTTGTGCTGATATTAAAATTAAAATGGTGGGGAGTGGGGTGAGGGACAGTGAAATGGTAAAGCCTGTTTGGTAGGAAAATGAATATGTTTTGTTTTTTTTTTTTTTTATTACCTATTGCCTATGAGTAAGTGTGGCAGGATTTAGACTGGACCATCAGGTCTAAGCATGGACAGATTCCAACTGAGGCTTTTCTGGAGACAACGATTGCCTACAACACCTCCAAGAAACAGGTTGGTTTCTAGGTGCTTGAATATCCAGACCAGCACCTACTACACACTTCCAATTTTAAAACATTAGGCTACATTGCATGGTAGGGATTGAGAAGATTTCTGTTTTAGCTGAGTTGTTTAAACACAAAAATACATGATGATTTCCAAGTCCTGATTGTCTCAGGCATCTCTCACCCTCACATAGTATGGGTAAATATTGCTCACAATAAAGAAGATTAGGGTATAGTTAAATATTAACAACCATCTGTGCTTTACTGCTTTCAGGTCTAAACAACAAAAGCACAGTTTTACTCGTTGGCTTCAAGAATGAAGAACAGTGACTGCTGAAACTTTTTATGCATGGTTAAGGTGAGGAAATGCTAAATAACAGGTTCATGAGAAGATTTGGGTTAAAAATTGTGAAATGTTATACAACCCCCTTCTGAATGGTCAGGGCAGACCATCTAGACAGTGTGGTGTACAGCAGCATAAGACCAAGACTGCATATTTGGTGTCCCAGGCCCCACAGTCTTGAGATGGCACAAATGTTTCAGACAGAAGAATGGGGTAGAGTTCATAGAGCATTTGGGTATTGCTCAACACAGGGGAAATAATGTGAGCTACCAACACTTCCATGCCTTTCTTAGCAATATATCATCAAGTTTCTTTTGGTGAAGGCTGCAGGGTGGGATTTCAGGTCTGGTCATTCTGCAACACCATCTTAAGGTGATGATTTCCTTTTGAATAGGGAGCTGCATGAGACAAGGTCAGGGTTTATATTGTGTGTCGACCCCCTGACCATGCTCCTGCTCACACTGCACTCACTTTGTTGACCAGACAGTTGTAAGCCTGTAAGCCCAGGGCAAAAAAACCACAACAGTTTGGCTGACAGCAGAGACACATATTTTTTAACTAAGCAGCTCAAAAAACAGCCTCCAGTGATTCCCTGGTGAGTACTATCACCAAATTATGTAAAATGAAAGAAATTAATGTTCTTCTCATCTCAGTAAACAATTAACCTTACTCATGTAACTGGTCATCACTAAATGCTGGGAATCCTTAAGGGTTAACTTGGGAAAAAAGTTCAGGTGTACAACCCCTTTTTATTTTAAACTAATGTCATGGGGGATCAAAGAAGAGAGAACAAAAGAAAAAGGGTAGGGTTAATTTTATAACTAGAAATATAGTAGGATTTTCATTTAAATAAGCTGCAGAAATAGAAGAAATGCTTACGGAGATGGAGGAATAAAGGGTAATAAAGGACAGAGACAACAGAACTCTTCTGACCTAGCATTCAGAGAAATAGTGATATATGTAATACTTTGTAGTAATTAGAAATGCATTGCCCCATAATGCTGCCAGTTGTACTTAGCATTATCTGCTCCTTAACTTTTGTGCCAAGATAGTGAAAGCTGCTCATATTTGTCTTAAAATATTATATGATTGAAAATGGTCCAGTAAAAATGAATTTCATGAACACTTTAAGGATTAATGTGGCACCAGACACTGGCAGCTTCACCCAGAGACAAGAGACAGGATTTGGAGGATGGTGAAAGAGAAATTCCAGTGAAATCTTGACCAGAACTGCAGAAAAAAATCTGTAACTTGTGTGATTGTACTAATTAAACTGTTGTGGTTTTTTTGTTCATATAAAAGCATAACAACAAGTATACTTTAGCTTTCCTTTGTTTTCCCACAGAGAAGTTGCTATGCTCATGGAGGAGAAAAGAGCATCTCTCCAAGTTACTTTGGTCAAATCTGACAGTGAATTTGCAAACAGTGATGTTTGACATAGAGCTTTCACCCAGTATTTAATTAGAAACCAGATTTATGGCCTAGCTATTACAAAGAAACAACATCCTAATTAATTTAAAATCTTAATTGGAAGTAACTTCAAAGGATTCCACTATTTCTTTCTCCAAACATTTTAAGACACTGTTTGATTAAAAATGTGTAGTATCTTTCTTCATAATCCCATGTGTCCCAAATCCGACCACAGTTTTACTGCTAAATCAGTGGGGACAGAAATGAGTCTCTGGGATAAAAATTGCCTTTTAGGTTTTATGGGTTACGGATTATATAAATACCAAGGCCATTCAACTACGTGTTTAAAAAAAGGGAATAAATCTTTGCTGATATCTTTGTAGCAAGCAAGGGACCACATTTAACTTTCATTAAGGAGAGTTATGCTGCATAAGCAAGGCTGATGCTGATTATTTACTGCCTAAAACCCACAAAGCTGGGCCAACTCACTTCATTTGGAAACCCAGCTTTGGACTTTGGCCTTTCCTACTTTGCTTTGCCCTTCTTTGGTAAGGTGTCGGAGTGTGACCCCCTCATGGTGTCTCTCTGGGCTGAGTACAGAAACATCAGCTGTGCTCTGCAGGTATTTTTGGGCAGCCCAAAAATAAGGGTCATTGCTGTGGCTGTATGAAAGATATTGAAATGACTGATGCTTTCAACACCAATCCTGGGAAATAACACTGCAAGACTTGCTTAACTGTAGTATTTCTGGATGCAGTCTGGGAAATGACAGCACCGAATTATTCAAGTCCCACAAAATTGAGTAGGCACCGAGAATAAGTGACACATCCCAGAACAAGCAGAATAAAACAATGGGAAGGGGACAGTCAGTTAGGAGAGTAGAAGCTACTTCATAAAATCTCAGAATAGTCAAAGTTGCAAGAATTAGTTTGGAAATCATGGAATCATAGAATTGTCTATGTTGGAAGGGACCTTTGAGACCATCTAGTCCAGACATCAACCTAACTCTGATTAAAAAACAAAACAAAACAAAACAAAACAAAACAAAACAAAACAAAAAACCAAACCCCAACCAACCAAACAACACCCCCCCCTCCCAAATCCCAACCAAACCCAAACAACGACCCATCTCTAAACCACGACACTAAGCACTGTGTCAACCCATCTTTTAAATACCTCCAGGGATGGTGCATCAACCACTTCCCTGGGCAGCCCATTCCAATGCTTAATAACCCTTTCTGTGTAAAAATTTTTCCCGATATCCAATCGGAATGAACGAGAGGGTGTAGGCTGTTCTTGCTCTAGCATGGAAATCCTCACAAGCCTCTCTTAAAGAGCAATTTCCCACAGTCATCCTAAGAGTCATTTCTGAAACTTCTCTGTTTATGGGAACGTCCTGAGTCAAGTGGCTTTAAGTAACTGTGTTTCACAAAGCTGTTGAAAAAACCCCATACCTAACTTGCACAGGAAACAAATTGTCAGAGAATCTGACACAGTATGTTAACTGTTGAATACATTTTAATTCCTGCTTCACTTTTCCTTTTGATTTCTTTTTTATTTCTCCTGGCATGCTTCTCAAGGTATAGAAAGGCCAGATGAAATGCAGAGAGCTGAAGCCCACCGAGCTTCGGTCCCACCACATCCCTCCAGTGATAAATATGAGACCCAGCCTGAAGGGGAAGGAGAAAAGAAAAAAGGCCTAATAAAGTGCTCATCCTGAATAATTAACCGGGTTAAAAATGCGATGCACGCATTTAATAAATCGTGTTTATATTAATTATATGAAGGAAAACGAATAGGCGGTGCGGAAGATGCGGGGCGGCGACGACGGGGAGTCCAGCGGTGCCGTAGCGCCACCTGGTGGAGAGATGCCGCCACCGGGCAGGCTCCGCGCCCTCCCGCGGCGGAAGCCCCGCTCTCCCGCTCAGGCCAGAGGCTGCTGGCTTTGCTGAGCGGGGCTTAATCGCTCAGGCCGAGCACGGCGCTGTCAGCAGCAGCGACACAAAAACCGAGAGTAAAGCATGGGAGTTAAAGCAAGCCCTATGGCTCATTTGCTGTTAATGAAGTCCCTGCCCATGGCAGGGGGTCGGAACTCGATGATCTTTAAGGTCCCTTCCAACTCTAACTGTTCTATGATTCTATAATTCTCTGGTTTGTAGTGGTAACACAACAGTTCAACAAAAACATACCTCTCATCCACAAAAGATACTGTGGTTTCAGTTTTTGATATTATTTTATTTCTTTGAAGCTTTAACCTTTGCTTTCTTAAATACTCCCAAATGCTCCTACATTCCCCTCCACCCCAAGCTGCTCTCCTTGTTAGTGCTGTTAATGTTTTGCTGTAAGCAGAGTAGCCATCAAGTGGGAAAAGGCTATTTGATACAGGTGTATGTCTGTTTGGTTTGGTTTGTTTATTTTAAGTACTATGAAATTAATTTCTGTCCAGGATTCAGCTGTGCAGTAGCAGGGATGCTGTGCCACTGCAGAGGGGCTGCATTCCCTCCAGAACTGATGATGCTCCACTGCTGCTGGCCCCTGGGTGCCCCTTTGTTTTGGGAAGACATTGAAGAAAGCGACTCAACAGCCCTGTGGATGCCCACTGCAGCACCTGCTTTTTTCAAAAGAGCAAATGGGGTTAATGGCATATCCTTGATATTTCCTGTTAAGTTTGTCACCCGTGTCCCATTGGAACTTATACTCAACATATGTCCAGAGCAGAGCCAAGGCTGTGAATAATTATTCTCTTCATTTTCCTTTTTAAAAAATGTGTAAAACCATTTTGCTTTCCAGTCTGTTGAGCCTTATTTCCCATAGCAGTCTATTGTGGGTCCTCTTTGTTCAGACTATGCAAATCACAGGTGTGGGGGCTTCCCCTCCATGCAGGAAGCCCTTTATCCACCTGTCATACTCCTCCAGTTTTAACAGGAATTGAGGACCACCCTGACCACATAGCTGACCACACCTTTGCTGATGTTCATGTCCTTCACATTACTGGAGAAAGGGTGGATTTTGAGACAGGGGTATATTATGCAGAGCAAAGTTGATGCTAAATCTATAATTCATCCTTCCCAAGTCCACAGAAGGCTTCTTGAAACACTGCAGACACCAGCAGGAAAAACTGCAAACTCCCAAGATTTCTGTCTCCCCCTTTGGTGGATCTGGTTACTGTAATTTTTGAGGGTGCTGTGAAGTGCTCAAAAGAGGGAGGTGGGGAGGGAGGGAGGATTCAAGGGCAAGAAGTATGAGCATATTACCTTGTGGAAAGAAGAAAAAGAGGAGGACACTTTTCATCAGTAATCTACCTACAAGGACCAAGAAATAAAAGCCAGGTGTGTCCCCTCCAGGTTCATTTCCATTGCCTCCAGGTGAGAGATGGAAGAGCAGCAGAGGAAAGATAAAGCTGGTCATTTCCAGACAAAGTTTGAGGTATGGTAGGATTATTATTATTATTGAGGTATGGTATATTATTATATATTATTATTATTGAGGTATGGTNCAGGGCATGGCAGCATGGACAGATCTCCAGCAACATGGAGCAGGGGCTAAAGAAGGGGATGATGACGTGCCAGGCAACGTTCATAGTGAAGACTATCTGTTGTCTGATGAAGGCAGTACCACTGTGGGAGGTAAGGACTTCCTGTTTACACAAATCCTGTCAGAAACTACATTGTCCTTGTACAACTTCCTGCTCTGTAAAATCAAGTCATGGTTAGGCCTGAGCCCAGGTCCACTATTCACATTGCACACACATTTGCATTCAACATTCACATTCACAGCCCTGCTGTGAATTTTTCCAGGATCCTGAAGGCATCAGACTGTCTGATTTCTAGGGATGGATGCACCATTTACAATTTGGGACTGGCGTACAGTAGTAACATTCACCCAGAGCCCACGGGACATGGTCATTTTGTGCTGTGTCCATCTACCTCACCCTTCTAGGCACTGAGCGAGACTTGGCTCAAACCTTTCCCCTAGCCTGGGGAATGCCATGGTGCAGAAACTCTCGTCCCTGAGTGCCCTCTAATGTCCCCATTGACCCCTATCACTATCTCAGAGCCCATCCCCAGCTAATCCCTCCTAACACCTTTTCTAATCTAATCTAAATAGCTGCTGGCAAACCTGCTAATTCTGTTTGTTAATTCTCCAGCCTCTCTGCCCACACTGGCTGCTAACATAAAGCTGTCCCCTTTCTGTTGATGAAAGAGCCTTACTGCCAGGGCAGAAGTCGCATGTTGGGCATGGTGAGAATTCAACATGTTATCTGGCCTTCTAGATAACAGAGGTGGGACTTGGAGGTGTGGCATGGAAGAAGTGCATCAGCATGCTACCTAGGCAAAAAATAGATATTCTGCTGTTGAACATGTGCTCAAGAAGACCATATGTATGCAAGTCCAGATTTCTAGAATGTTTAACCATGCAGTGCCATGCAAACCTCGAGAGATTGGGTAGGGAACAAGATTTAGCCACCAAAGTCCTACCTAGGAGACTAAATTAGAGACATGAAACACAACACAAATGCAATATTATTTTTTTTCTTTTTTCTTTCTTTTTTTTTTTTTTGTCTTATTTAGATGTGTTTCAGTATTTCTTCTGTGATTTTTTCTGACACCATAAATATTTCTGAGTTCACCCAGAGAATAGAGCTGCTCAGCTCTGAAGCAGAGCCCACCAGAGTAAGCACAGTACCTCCTGCTATATGTAAAAGTGTGGAAATCTGGTTTTGTGCAGTTTGGGTTTTTTCCTATGTGGTTTCTTTCATGGACCTTTTCAGTGAACACATTAACAAAATTTCTCTTCTGTCAGGCATTTTGCTCTCCATTTCAGAGCATCAGCCATTCACCTCTGCTAGCTGCTTCCTTGAAGCTGTCCAGCAGCGTTCAAAGGCTGTGGGAGGAGTGCAGCAGATACACACGTGGTTTGATAGTACAAATCTAGTTTCATTTAACAAAAAAGCTGGGGTTTATATTATTGTTCCACATTAAATTTATAAAAATATGTAAGGATAATGTTTCATATAAAAACTGGGAGAATTTTTCTGTTCACATCCTTTGTTAAAAAAATTATGTTCACAAATGTATTATTAGGGTACAAAATTCTGGTACAAGATACCAGAATGTTAAATCTGTTTGATTCTATGTGAAAATAGCTTTTATATTTACATACAGGGTCATATTTCTCATTCTAGAAAAAAAAAAAGTTTGTATTGTTTTGCTGTAGAACTTTTAAGATATTTTAGATACAGTTGAGAATTGTGTCTTTTTTTCCACCCCAACCCCCCAAAGAACAAAATCTTTCGTGATTGAAACACATGTCTGCTTTAAGTCAATTCAGTCCAAAACTACTTCACATCTGTTAGTGCAACAGCAAGAATGGGTCTCAGATATTCCATTTGCATGACTGGGTCAATTGTAAAAGATCTGCTTAGCAGATAGTGTCTTCCCTCTCACTCCTGGTCCTGTCCTAGGTCCTTTAGTTGCCCGTGAAAAAGTATCTACACCGAGTAGCTGCGATGTGGAAGGGAGGAATCAGAAATGACACGAATTCAGTACTCCACGTCTACCGAGGTAAACAGGAGACCAAGTCACCATGTGACGGTAATGAGTTCAATTATTGATAGAAACACAACTGGCTTACAATGCTCTGTTTTTTAATTCTTTTTTTTTTTGCAGCTTGCAGGGCAATGGAAGCATATAACCCATCTCAATCATAGAGGGAAAAACCTTCCCCTTCTCCCAGCCCAGCATTTCTAACACTTCCTGTGTGTCTGCATTCTTCGCTGATCAGGATTACCATTGACAAAACAAACCCTTATGACAATGATCTGTTTTCCATTTACCAAGGTACAATAATTCTTAACAAAACTTAGCCAAATAAATTAACATTAATTTTAGGCTGCTGTGGAAAACTTCTTGAATCATGATTAGCATATTAATATGGATTATGTCTGAGTAATTTTGTATAGCAAATAATTCCATCATTTGAAATATATGGGTGGGGTGTTTCTCAGTGGAGAAAAAAAAATATTTTTTCCTCCACTCCAGGATAAAAATGTATACTAAAGGGGAAAAAAATTGCTGATAAGAAGCCTTCACCTCGAATTGGATTATTAAAAATATGCTATAGAGAATTTCAGAGGAGAATGGGGAGCTGGTGTAAAGGGAGAGCAGAGCTCCCTGTGGCACTGAGTCATACTGAGCTTTCTGCTGTTTGCAGCCTTCCTGAGGTCCGCAGGAGCAATGAACAACCTCAGCACCACTGAGAGTGAGCTTTTGCTCTGCAGCTACGGGAGAGGAATATGCTTGGTGAGAGGCCAGTAGATTAGAGCAGGGCTCTGGGAGCCAGCCTGCAGCGTGAGGCACGCAGCCCTGACACTGGTCATGCACCTGCATTTCTTTAGCTCCCGAGAAAGGCAACTGCATGTGGTCCCAGAATGAGTGCATGTGAAATGGGGAAAAGGGCAGTCTGAATGCAAAGCGTGTTTTTCTGACCATCTACAGACTGGTGTGTTCCTACAGTAAATCAGATTTGAATGAGGCTCTTTAAGGTCACCAAAATTGGGATCAACTCCCCTCCCAAGAAGTTATTTTCCTTTGCACTTACACTCTGTCTTGAAATGAATATCACCCCAGTCCCATGGGCAACCCAATTTGCAGCTGGTGTCAAAGGACCAGAGAGGTTTGCTAGACATTCACATAAATGTTTGAACTTTCCAGTTCTCATTTTGGCTGCGAACTTAAACCTGTGTGAGTCCATCCAGCCACTAGAATTAACTTTGTAAATTAAAAGAGCTAATCTTCCATGAAGGTAAACACGCCTTAAAGTGTCTGTCAATTAGGAGAAAATAGATGCTATAAATACTTGATAGAAGATGTGCACGGACATTTACTTCCACTTCTACATGCACTGACAGTTAATTTCAGGAGCATCCTGAACATTTGGGGACTGGATTAGCCCTCAGGCAGTGCTCTTCACAAGATCCACTCCCTGGGAACCATTTCCAGACTTAGTTTTCTGAATCAGAAACTGCATGGCAACGAGCAGATATGCAGCTACCATGATACATTCAGCTCAGTGTGAATCATTTTTCACAGCAAGAAACAACTAAGGTTTGAGAAGATTATGGATCACAGGAAAAGGGCATTTCTATAAATAATTAGATTAGAACTAACAAATGTGAAACTTCTAGTGAAAAATGCGTCTATGAGGTGTAATCTGCAGTTGCTGCTAAAAGAAATGTTTATGGACAGATTTCAAAAGCTATGTGCATGTTTCAACCTCCTTCAAACCACGAGAAAAGCCTAGGTTGTGGGTTAGAGCAGAAGCCACTCTACATCACGTAAATAGACATTGTAGGGACACAGTGACAAATGGGCTTTATGGATAGAACCTTAAGACAAAAATAGTCAGGAAAACTGTAATTCATTGGGCAGCATCTATTGCCTTCTCTTATATTTGCCAACAGCCAGAACGGGATGGAATACACTTGTCACAGAGTGCTACACAGAAGCTCTGTGAGCCCTTTGTCTCTCCACCTCAGCACCAGTGAAACCCAGGCTGGGCAGGGAAGCTCTTCCACCTGGGGAGAGCAGTGTCATGGAGGGAGCAAGGGCATGTCCCAACTCCTGAACTGAGCAGCTGCCTCAACTGTTTCCCTATGGTTCATTAAGATGGGACATCTCTTCCTCCCTGCATGGCACGGCATGACCTGCAGGGCACTCAGGTCTGGGCTAAGCACAGAGGTTGTGTAGCACAGGTATGGCTAAGCTGCCTTCAGACTTGAAACATCAGAACAACACAAAGGGGTGCATTGTAAGGACAAGCCCATCCACGCTAACAGACCACATCTGTCCACCCAGCAGGCAGGGGACACCACTGACTCGTGTTTGTGCAATATTCAGCATCGGCTACTCAGCCAGTTTAAATCAGTGCAACTGCTCTGGCATTTGTGGAGTCATGCAGATTTACAGTGGCTGAAGATACATTATCGGCAAGTAACTGCGTTCTGAGGTTGTAATTTCAGCCGGAGGAAAGCCCAAGTGGTTTATGTGACAATTAGAGCTTCCTTAGGAGAGTGATGGCCACATGAAACCTAATTTTTGTCTCATGTAGTGTATATTACATTGCACCTGGCTCCCAGACCAAATAGCTCTGCCTGAGCTGTCACTGCTGCCACCTTATGCACTTTTTCCTCCCAGCTCTGACCTTGATTTTTCTTCTCATGCTTTCGTTATTCTTTTTCCAGTTGGGGCTGCAATGCCATGCAGTACTGCCCAATGTGTTTGCTGTCACAGACTCTCTCCACCATTTTGGAAGAGACCATCTGATGTCCAAAAACAATATACAGAGGTGTTCCTTGGGTAATGATGCTCTAGGCACCAGCTAAAGTCACAGGTGCAGGCACACCACACAACTAAGGCTCTTGGGTGCTGAGGCAACCAGGAGAGTTCATGCTATTTTACAGCCTGGTAGTACCTGAGCTGAGAAATTTTAGCTCTACCTTACCTGTAAGCTAAAAGAGCAGCCATACTGCAGCCACAGCTTTCTTACACAACCTCTTTTTTATTAGCACAGCAAATCTCACCAAATTGCTTTCTGTTCCTTGCTGGAAAGTGAGAGAATCACACTTCAGAGCTCAGGGCTCACATTTGTTTTCCCCACAGTGTTTTCAACACTGCAATCTAGCTGTGGCTGCATTTATTGTGCTGTCCATCTCTTCATGTGCGTACACGCCTTCTCTCGTTTGCTCTTTTTGCCCCACCTAGTAGCCCCTGGTACACTCACACGTTCCACCAGCTTAACAACCAGCAAAGCAAAGAAGAAAAAGAGATGGAGCATCACACGGATGTTCTCTGTGTTTATACTAATTAAGAATAGCTTAATCACTTGAATTTATTGTTATGATATTTCTGTAATAAGTTTATACTGAGTTATTCAGGATACTTTCATTAAAACTTGACGAGCTCTTTTCTCACCTGTGATAGCTGGGAAAGCAGGTGTGCAGACTTACTTTACATGCCTTTGGTGAGGCAACGAGCTCCAGCTGGGACAACTGATCTCCTCACTCCTCCCAGCAACAAGGGAGCAGGGCACAGTTTTGTTCGGAGACTTGGTCATCCTTTCTACCTCAACTGTGTTGGTTTTCAGGATTTGGGGACAATCTAAGGAGAAGCTACACCCTGAGGACTGGGAAGCAGAGATTGCCAGGAAAAGGTACTGTTGTTGCTGGTAGAAGGTTCAGAGGATCTGTTCTTGTTGGAGTTCTACCTTGTGGGATTGGGTGGCTTTTTGAGAGGTACTTCTCTCTTCCTGTGCCTTTTGTCAGTGTCCCTCTCCTCCTAATTACTCCCATTACTTTCCTGCTCTTGATTAGGCTTAGCTACTGCTTTTCTAACTTTGGGATGAAAGATTTACAAAGAAAAGAAAAACAGATCTGATACTTGAGTGTCATAGATCTTGTTCTGCTTCTGTCTTACTTTTTTACCCTCTTCCTTTGCTGCTCTCATGCATTCAGAGCCTAACAGCTCCTCAAGGATAAGGGCTTGAGTTGTTTGTGTGTTTCCAGAACATGCACAAACATGGCTTTCTATTAGATGCCTGTCCTCAGGCACTGTTCTAATATGTACAAATGATTATGATGTTATTGATGACAATGTTATTGATCGTGTCATTTTATGTTCTTATTACTGTTGTCTCTTCTGCAATGAATAGCTACTTGACCTGTGGTTTATTAAGTAACGTCCAAAGCTTGTTCTGTTTGTAAACCAACAGAAATAGGAAATAATCTGAATAATTCCAAACTGTAGGAATGGGGCTCATTTCAAGGAGGAAATCCTCAGATTCAATTATTATGATTTAATTGAATAAGGAAAAAAATTATAGAAGGAAATTGTCGTCTAAATGATTGCTACTTGTTCTGGAAATGTATAATTAGGGTCTACAGTTAAGTGATTTATTGTGTCCTGTACAATAAGGTTTCAAAAGCACACTGGAAATCCTCACAGGAAACAATAGTACATACTAGAGAACAGAATTTTTTTACTTTAGTGTTTCTTGTTACTGGTAAGGATAGAAACAAGTGTTAAAATTCCATAGAGCGTTATGTTTTACAATTAAACATCTATTTGAGATATCACTGGTTGTATATTTAAGTGGAGGATTAGAAACAGAAGGGTTGTATTATGGTTTTTGGTTATGGNGAAAAGAACCCAAAGGGCATCAAAGTGAGAATTGACACTTCCTCCAAGATTTTCTCTTCACACCTTATCAAATACTTAATACTCGCTCTTCGGAAGTTAAAACTCAAAATCAGCAGCTGTGAAGGGTTTGGATTCTAGAGATCTATAGTGCTTTGTCATATGTTTGCCTTCTAAGGTGTCTACAGAAGTACTACTAGTGGCAGAATGGTGGACCAGACCAGACCTATTGGGGCAGCTTCTGCTCCCTCATCTCACACATGTGAATGAGGAAAAAAGACAGGCTTGAGCTATGTGTGGGAACGTTAGAGTACCAACTCCTGCTGCTGTAGCCTGCTATGGCTGCGGGTAAAAGATGACAGCGTCTTGCAAAACCAGTTGGATGTCTATCTAGGGTGAGAGTTCTTTGTACTGCAAATCATAAAGGTCCATGCATCCTTTTCATAAAGCACCTATTGACTTTGGGAAGGACTTGCTGCCAAACATCTTTAGCGTAAACCTTCCCCGTTATCTTCTGACTGTTATTACTCCAATTAGTTCTTGGTAATGATACCTCTGCTCCTGAACAAATAACATCATATGTTCTTGCTGCTTGTTTCTTGCAGTATTAATCCACTTTAGTCATAACAATCTCTGCATCAGAAATAAGAGTCTCTGACATTAAACAGAAGCAGAGGAAACCCTAAAAGAGAAACACTGGTTTCCCTGTGTAATTAGCTGTTATAACAGGCTGGGAGAGGGAGAACTTGCAGTGGCAAAGAAAAAGAATGGCTTCAATCAAAACAGCATTTGCTTTTTATTGTTTTTCAGTGTCTTCTCCACTGAAGTCAGGAGAAAGACCTGTTTCAAAAAATAAATGTCACAGTATGGCTTTTGAAGCTCTTGGTGGCAGTGAAGTGTCACAAATATTTCAATGTAGAAATTGCAATTGGATTCTGCACACCAAGTTGAGAGTGCAGTCTGAGGATGTGTAACTCGAATCACCCTGTTCTGGCCAGAGGCTCCATCTGTTATTCTTATGCATTATTTACACTGACTGCCTTTAGATATCACACTAGGGATTTGTCTGTGGATTGTCTGTTGAGTTTATGTTCAGATAAAGGGTTCACTAACTAAGGTAACCAAAAGGAAAGTATATGTTACACTGAAATCCCTTCAGCTTCACTGTATGCAGATGGATGCAGCAACTCTCTTCTCTGTAAACATTTCTGGACTAGTGTTCAAGCTGTTGAAGCATACCTGGTAATTCACAGCCTGACCCTTCGAGAGATGGAACACTACCTTTTTTCCCTCACCTCACTAGAGATATGACTGAATGAACACCTCTGCTTTGTAAAAAAAAATTAATGCCAGATAATTTAGAGTACAGGCTTGCCATGAGCGACATTGTGCTTCTCAAGGAAATGTCAAGGCACAGATCTAAGTGTGTCTCCAACAGCCTAGCAAGGGAAAGGAGGAACAGTGTGGGAACACTGCCCGCAAACTGGCCAGAGAGGCGTTACCTACCCAGCGTTGCTGACTGCAGCTCGGTGGATATTTGTTCACATCTCTGTCTTTCTTGTCCTGGTGGATGCTGACAGCAAGTAAAGGTAGGGAGAGCTCCCTGGTGTCTGGTGTAATACTGGCTGCATGTGTTTGTAGAAGATGGAGTGGAAGGAAGTGGAGGTTTCACCCTGAGGCAACAGAGAGGAAGGGAACTTTAATGAAGACTGCTGAATTCAAATGAAAACATTTTTATCAAAGGCTTGTAAAATGCTGTTTTTAAGAAGGACAGCATTTTGACAATAAACATTTCCAATTTGTCTCTGTTAGAGAAACAAACTCTTCAAGAGGGAAGTTTCCTACTGCTGCTGAACAAGTTTAGTTGGTTGTGATTTATACTTTGCATTTATCATTTGGCAGGCTTTTCCCAAAATGTAATTATTACTTAAATTATACTTATACAAAACAGATGATCCATTCTTTATTGCCTGGTATTGTGGGACTCTTAATGGGTTCCTGAGTTGCCTTAAATGCTTCTACACTTGTTTTACTTGTTACCTGTAATGCAGGAGTTACAGGTCAAGTGGTCCACAGCCTATGGCAGTACAGCTGACTTTCCTTCTGCACATCACAGTACTGCTGCACACACCTTACTGACCTTTTCAGCTCTCTAGGAAGTTGCAATGGAGGGCAATAAAGAATTATGGGCTCAGTCACGATTCTTTACTTGTGTGGAAAAGCAAAAGATTTTGCGGATATTGCCACTGTAGTCAATGGGACTACGCAATCTAAATGTTCTAGTGGTGAGGGTTGTGCACCTGGATCTCCACAATGCCTAAGGTGTCCGTTTATAGTCATTTGTGCTTGCTCCCGTGTCATCATACCAGCAGTTCCTGCAGCTTGCTTCCCAGGGGATGAAGCCTTGACCTGCAGGTACTTCTCTACATTCAGGTATATTGCTACCTGTGTCAGATAGACAGTTGTAAACTTGCAAATTACAGAATAGACATCAGTGGTAGGTCTTAAATCCAGGTATCTTTAGACTGGATAGACCACAGTTAATCATCGTTTTTCATTTTTTACCTCCCTTTCCCCTTGCTTTTGCCACCTGTCTGAAGGCAAAGCAGCAATTTGTGTTTCCATGTTCAAGTGAACAATTTCTTCCCTAAATATTTCGAAGAAGCTGTAAAACCTTCAGACTGCCAGTAGGGTTTACCCTCCTGGGACAGCTGAAGTACCTGTTTCTCACACTCATCTACTGGACAGCAAAGCACAGCCAAATCCTGCCCAGTAAGTTAGATGTCATGAGGAAGTGTAGCAGAAATTCACACTATCTCAAGACTTGCTGGCTTAATCAGATCCCTGCTAGACTGAGATACTCTGCTGAAAACACCTTGTGATTTTCCTGGAAAAGCTTTAGTGAAAGAAAAGATGTGTGGCAATCAAGATCTGGTCATCCTGTATCCCTTTTGTTCTTAGCAGAATACACAGTCTGATCTGTCTGGGCACATACTTCTCTAGGGAAACCTACTGCAGGAGGAAATACAGAAAAGCAGCAGTCATAGGGCTGGTGCAAGCACAGGGGTGACAAAGATGCAAAAATCAACCCCTCAAGGGGTGCAGAAAGCCAAGGGGTCTTGGCAGGAGATTTGGATCATTGCTTGTGCTCATGGTCAACATCATGGTGCTGGGATCAGCAGGGCTAGGCAAGCTCTGCTGATGTTCAGCTCCTGCAGGAGTGGGAGCTGCCTGTCTTGCAGGTGAGATGTTGTCCTTGCTGTTGTCAGTGTAGTGCTGTTTGCAAGGGAAACAACTTTTATATCTGAATGGCAACAAACTCTGGGAAGAGGACAGTACTTGGCTGGCAGTGGCCTGGACTGTGTCATTGCCTGTCCCCAAGACAGCAGTGAGCCTGTGCTTGTTGGTGACCCCAGAACAAATACACTGGGCAGCTGAGCCCAGAAATTGAGTGTTGTTAAATGTGGGGCTGCTTTGAGTACAGCTTTGATGTAACAGGGAAAGGACTCAGTTCCTGGCAGCTCGTCTCCATGACTAACAAGTGCAAAGGGAAGGGATTGGCACTGCAGGGCTTTAGAGAGAACCAGGCTTTTTGCAAAGTAATATCTTGCCTTCAAACAAAGAACTGAAACAATTTAAAAAGACAGCTTGGTGCACGACAGTATTAAATACTACATTCTGAAAATGATGTCATTTGGCTGAATGTTTGTTGCTTCTCTGGTCTTATTGGAACTGGATTTCTTCCTGAGAGGTGGAAACAAAACTAGTAGGGCTGAGATATGCTAGCAGATACTTGGGTGAGGTTTTTTTATAACAAATGCTTAGTGGATTGACTATATGTCAATGAGGGATCATATCCGTAGCAAATCACAGTAACAGATATTGCCAAGCTGTGCCAGCTTGCAGCTTGACTTAAGGTAGCTGTTGGAACTGCATGTGGGGTCTAGAAATAGCCTGGCATGGCAAAAAGAATATTTGAGACAACTACATTCTAACAATCGGGACATTCTAACAATTCTAACATTCTAACATTTTTCATCTGCCTCTCCTCTCCTAAATAACTGTGTCCCTTGCAGTTATTGCTCTGTTCTATTCTAGTCGTGGACTGTGACAGTGAAGCTGATGAAAGTTGGAAAGGGAACTATAGGATAAAATACAGTTTAGAACACCAATAATAAAGCAGAATTAAATAGTGGGACCAAAACTGATACCCTTGCTTACAATGAGTACCATCTTCTTTTTCTCTTAGCCTCATTAGAGAGAAAGGGACTACAGAGACTCAAGTTCTATTTAATATAAATGAATCTATCAACACTCTGGTTTGGGATTAAAAGCAGGATTTGGTTTTAATGGAGCGTAAACGTTTTAAGGGTTTTCCATTTATTTAAATTTGTTCCTTTCCTGAAGAACAGGAGGTAATTGCTTAACACAAATGTGGGTCTGGGTAATATACGTTGTGAGTGAAAGAAAGATGATTTAGGTGAGCCAATGAATTTTCAAACAGAAGGAGCAGAGACAGATAACAAAAGAAGTTAAACATATAGCATGTAATTCTCACAATTTCACCTGATGATCTGTGACATGGCTGTCACTAGCATTGTCAGAAGGTATAAGTGAAATGGGATTGAAAAAAATTCCCAGGCAGCAGTAATCTCAGTGTGTTGGAAGAATGTTTTTCTAAGATGGACATCCCTGATTATATACAGCTCAAGTATACATGGAAGAGGAGCTTAAAAAGCTTAGGTTGGTCTGTATTTACTTTCATTTTAGACTACTTCTCTCACTCCAGCTAGCAATATATAACCAATATGGCATACAAAGAAGTATTTACTTCTATGTGACTGCCCTCCGGGGAACTGTCTGTAATTATAAAAAAGGCCATGAATGTGTCTGATTATGCAGTTTTACTGATTCATTTATATTTGTGTCACTGGGTTTTTTTCCCCTGTTTGAAAGCATTTGTTTTCTCTGCTAATGCACCTGAGACTGATGTAAGCAATTGTGCTCTCTGGTAGGAGAATAAATCTTACTTTCTGGTTCACAAATGCAGGAGGAGAAAACCACAGGGATGTTCACCTTCTATGTTGAAGAACTTCCCCAGCAGGATACACACTAAGAATTAATACTGAATAAGAAATACTGTTGTGTTAATCTTCCTCTTTGTTATACTGTGTCACTTGGTTTTAGCTTCAGAAAAGTTTGCTGAGGCAATGCAAAGTAGAATTATGCTCAGACACTGCTCTTGCAGAGAGGGCTACTCCACTTTTCATTTTGAGATATTGCTCTCAGTTACTTATAATTTTCCAACTTCTTAATTACTCCATTTAATATCTTTCTTCACAGATGTCCTACTCTTGCAATGACTTTGGTTAATACAAGACATGGCAGAGCCATGTTATCTGGAGATAAAGCTAGGTGAAAAACAGGTGGGGTGGGTTCTTTGTGTGTGTGGGGGTTTGGTGTGTTTTTGTTGTAGGGTTTGGGTGTGGTTTTGATTTCAGGAGGATTTTGTATGTAGTTTTTTGGGGGTTCTTGGTTGTTTATTTTTTGTTTGTTTTTTAATGAAAGCACTCTGTTTAAAATGTTTCTGTTTTCCGCCTTGGTGTGGGGATTTGAAATCTGGTTAAAGGTAGCCTTTGAAAGGTTGCCAAGGGTTTTACTTTTGCCTAGATTTGTTAATACCTGAGGAAAAAATCAATTTATTCTGGACAATATTGTCCATTTATGAACATATTCTGAATTCTTGGAACACTCTGTCTGCAGGCACCAATGGTTGCTGTCCCGCTCCTTCCAGTCCCTACATGTTCATCGATCTTATAGGTGAAGGTGTGCATCCTTAGGGTGGAGGGAGAACCCTGTGGTTGAGGAGCTGTTGTGACAGCACCTAAAGAGCAGAGATTGGTTTGTAGTTTGCTTCTTTGATTCCCCCTGACCTGCTGTGTTTAGCTAATGTGCAGCTGAGCTGGAGTTGCTAAAATCCAACAGATTGCAGAGGGGGGTGTGAGCAGTAAGGATCAGAGCTGAAATGCAATAATTGGTGGAAAACTGCAGAGAGCAGATAGAACA
Organism: Jacana jacana; assembly: GCA_013400555.1. Lineage (NCBI taxonomy): Eukaryota > Metazoa > Chordata > Aves > Charadriiformes > Jacanidae > Jacana > Jacana jacana. The sequence goes on along the minus strand of VZTM01002688.1, from coordinate 65,764 downwards.
TCAGGAGTTGGTAGAGGGCAAGGAAAGAGGAAGAGGAGAAAACTGAGACTTGAATTGTTTCACACAGGAAAGGTCAAGGAGCTTGAGAGGCAATAACATGTTTATGCACATTACCCATGTTGGGTTTAAGTAGTGAGTAGGTAGGACAAAGAGTGGGGGAGTGTAGAGTAGAGTGAACTGCAATGGCTGTGCACCTAGAGAAAGGCAAGAGCGCTGAATGTGATGTTGCACATCCAACATTAGGCACATACTTAGAAGAACTTGACAATGGAAATAATGCATATGAAGATCTAGTCAGAAATAGAATTCAGATCACCTCACAGGCCTTACAGGTTTTTCCAGATGAACTCTAACTAAGAACTAACTAATCTCTGTGACTGCAAACACAGTTGGACTTCCTTGCGTTGGATCTGGAGATTTTGTTAACCTTTCAGGCAAATAACATGCATTATCAACCTCAGCTGTTGATGGTGAGGCCCCAGCTGGTTCAGGTGGCTGTGTCCTGTTACTGATTTACAGGAAAAAAATTTCTGTAGAGAAGGTATGGCTCCTTTGGCATAATCAAAAGGAATAATAATGTCAGGCTCTGAGCCCAGACACGCTGAATGCCTGAATCTTTTAGGTATTTATCTGATAAAGAATATCCAATCTCTAATTGTACAATATTCTGGATTGCTTAGTAGACATGTTGCAATAATTTGGTATAGAAGGAAATATGAACTGTTATTAGTCCATGTTTTAATTCCTCTATTTTGTCTGTGGAAGTCAATAAGTAGAATACCAGTTGTGAGGTCTGAATATGAAGGAAGACATAAAATGTCTAGAGAAAGATTTTTGAGGATTCTCTATCAGCTGATGCTATTTATAAAATGAGGAAAGCTAAGAAACACATTTACAACTGGTGTAGACTGCCTTCATGTGCTAAATGGAAATACGTAATAGCAGAGAACTTAAATTTGTGATTAAAAAATATCTTGGTCGCACCAGCACCTACTGATTCAAGCATTTAAATACAGACACTTATAAGGGAAGGCAGCATTCTGGACACAACTATTCAGTGTGTTATTGTGATTTAGTCTAGTGGAAATTTTCTAATCAAGTGGGTTTTATTTTGCTTCTTCAACTTGTTAACTCAGATCACCAGAGAAAAAAAACTTTGTATTACAAGTTTTAATTATTATTTCTTATGTTCTGGGTTGAAGGACTTGTATGAGAAGTCTCCAATTCATTTGCTTTAATCCTTATCCATGGAAGGGCATCAGAAATTCGCACAAACTATCGCAAGACAGAAGCCTTTTTCTGACAGAGATCAGTATCTGAAAGGGAAAGTGTAGTTAGAGGTGAATGTGTTATTTTCAGGACTCTAAGCATCTCTCATTAACAGATAAATATTCAGTAAACTGCAATCGTTAGCAGGGTTCTGACTGGGAGATTGACTGGTCAGACAGAGAAGAGCGAGCATAACAAACGAGCACTTGTATGATGCGAGTGTCACCTCTGCTTTTTTCCTTCAAAGCAGCAGGGAGATGCGGCTGTTGCAGCTATCAGCCATGACCCTCTTATGGCCTGAGAAGGGCAGTTTCTAATTTCCAAGGTCAATAGCAGGGTTTGAAATTCTCCATTTGGTCTAATCTTTGACCTAATACTTCCAATTGACCATATTCAGTCAGTCACAGTGTTCTAATAGGGGTTACTCTGAAGAGAATGTGCAGTGGTGTCAAAGCCTTGGTGACTGCAGGGACGGGGAAAAAAGCCCCAGAATTAAAACTCCTGACCAGGTCAAGACCACTCAGGGAATCAGGCTGTGACCATTCAAAAACACTAAAGGAATAATGAAAGGACCCGATCCATAGCAAGCAAGTGGGACAATTCTCAGTAAGAGCCCTTTGAGGGTGGAAGAAAGATGCACCAAATGAAACCATCCTGTGATGAGACACTAACATCACATTACCAGTTACAGCAGTAAAAAAGATTAAACTGAAACTTTGTCTAGATTCTAGGCCGGTTTCTGAGGTGATAAAAAGCAACTGAGCAAATAACTAAATTGGAAGCCAAAGAGAACTCTCAACTAATTCACACCAAATCTTTGATAACCATAATCATTAAATAGAAATCCCTCCTGCTTTAGGAAGGTGGGAAATTTTATATTCCATGAGAACCAAAGCCAGGCAAGAACTGTTTTATGCTCTGTGCCTTTTTCAGTGACAGATCAATCCTTACAGTTGCAGAATGACTGGAAATATTTCTTGGGAAGCTACAGAAGTGTGAAACTTACAGCCACTGGGATTTAGCAGGAAGAGCTGTCCAAATTGCTGGAGACTATTCTTTGTTCTTGTGTTCTTGGTAAAAAATTATTTGCAACTGTCTTCTGGGTATCACTTGCCAAAAATCTGAAATTACGATACTGGTAACTAAAACTTCCCCATATTCTCCATACCACTGAGGAATATGCAGTGGCAAACCAAAGGCAGGTGTGGGGGTAGACACTGTATGAACTGGTGGGCCCTAATCTGCTGAAGCTGCCCCACTCTGCTGTGTAGCTGGCAGCAAAGCACCAGTTGCTGATAACAGCAGAGTACATTACTAACATCTGCCAGGTGCCTTGATGTTTTTTTTCCCTAATTCTTTCTTCCCCTTAAGAGCTTAAAGGGGATTTCATTTTGTGGACAATTGTATTTGTTGTCCTTGAAGGAAAGAAAAATAGTGTTTTATTTCTGTGGGGCTGGGATGTAATTACATAGACTTGGGGTAAAATTGACCAATGTGGAAATTATTGAACTCAAGTTTGCCATTGTCTGGCTAAGGAACTTTGAGTGGGAAAGCAGAGGTTTTTCAGAAGAGGGTGTCTGCCCAGGGTGGCAAACAGTGTTCCTCTTTCCCTCTCCTTGTATATACTCATCTTTTCTGGGGGAGTGCTTTGCAGGATTCTTGCAAATGGTAGTCTCCTGAGATATCTGACATAAGGCTGCTGATCTTGAAGTAGGGCCACAAGCTGGCCTGTACCAGATCTTGCTGTGGGAAGACTGACAGTGCTCCAGCAGCAGTGCGGCCTAGAAGAGCCACAGAAATTGAGGCAGATGTAAGCCTGAAGGTTGAGACAATAAGATATCTTGGTGTCAGAGATGGTTAAATTTTTAGTATCCCTATAACACTATTTAGAACTGGTGCAAAATAATTGGCTTCTCTTTAAAAGTGTTTTCTACAACAAAACTCTTTGTGTCAATGGTATCTAGTCAGCCCTTGCTGAAATGAAGGGCATCAGTTGTGTCACTTAATATCTGCACAAGCTTTTCTAAACCCTGCCATTGCTTGGGTATGTGCTGGGGTATACAGCTCAAAAAGAAAATGGAGCCTTGGGGTGACTGCTGTTCATGTGTGTGATGAATGCAAAACCTGGACCTAACTGGCCCTTCTCCAAAGCAATAAGGGGTGGGGGGAAAAACCACAACCAAATCTTTAAAAGGATAAAAATATCTTTAGGTCCCCAGTAGCTCCAGGAGAACAGTTGCTTCACAGCATGTTAATCTTTCACATACTCATTTTCCTGAGAACCTTGAATATTTTTTTTACTGTTTTGAAGAACAGTGTGAGGCAGGTAGATTGTCATGGGCTTTTTCTAAAGTTATGTAAATGTGTGCTATGGGAAGACTTGTATAAAACTTGTTATTTATGTACTCAGGAGAGTGTTTGATAAGGTATTATTGTCATTTGCTCCGTGATTCTAGACATTCTCAAAAGGCCTTAATGTCATATGTTAAACACAAATAGAGATACGTCAGAACAGAGGAATGATTCCTAAGAATAACACTGTGCTTTCCTTCTGCAGCCCTGCTTGTGATTTGTAGGAAAGCTATAGTGAAAAGCAAACCTGCAGCTTATAAAGGCCTTTCAGGTCTTAAATTACAAAAACCTATAAATTAGCTCACCTGATTGCTTCTGAGCTTTCCAGTTTCCCCTCAGATGAACTCATCTGTACCCAGTGATATTTTCATTAGCCCAGTACAGTTCAGTCCCTGGGAGACAAACTTGCTGCAGGCAGAGAGCAAGTACGACTGTTTCTAGTTCTCAGGACTCCCAGAATTGCAGGAAACTTGGTGAGATGACATGCAGATTGTGTGAGCAGGAGAATTATGCTGGAGTTTGCCAAAAAAACCCCTGAAACCTAAACCCAAAAAGCCAACATGCCCCTCACTTAGAGGATAATGTGCCCAATCCAGCCTTCTGTCAGCTGGTTGCCTTGGCAGAGGAAGATGCCACATGAAAGTACTTGCATATGCCCACCCAATGATGTGGACTGGGTGAGTCTTTTTTGTTCTCTGCATGTGGGTGCCTGAAGCAAGGGTAGATGATCTGCAGGGTTATGGAAGCTGCAACCTCCTGTCTGACAGCATAATCTGAAGCTGAAGAGAAGGGATGGACTCTTTTCCCTGCCATCTCCTAAGTGTCTGAATCTGTTCCCTGCATAGTTAATGGAGAAGATAGAGCACTATCTACATGTTCACAGATTCTATGGTCAGAAGAGATGATGTCAGCGATCAAGTTTTTGTGGGGTGGTTTGGTTTGTTTTTTTTTTTCTTATTATGGTTCTTAGGTATTTTTCTGTTGGATTGGACTGAGTGATCTCTTAGATATTTAATCCTTAAAGATTCTGGTCTCTGCTGAGTCTACCACCTACCAAATAAATTCTTTCAATGTCTAATTATCCTCACAGCTAGGAAAAACCATCTTATTTCAAGGTCAAATTTGTAAGGTTGTTTCTTTCTTCTGGGCATTTTTTTTTAAATATTATTTTCTTTAAGTTATTTTTTTTTTCTATAAATCCTTGCTATTATACTAAAATGGCATGAAAAAGATTTTAAATGCATAGGTTTACCTAAAACCTTTGTCTTTAATTTTCAAAACAAACTGTTGCATATTAGAATAGCTTATTTATAACAAATCTGGAAGGAAAGGAACATTTAGTAAGTCTGCTCTTACTGATCGAATTCCAAACATCTGGAATAACTCCTCTGTTATTTCTAATTGCTTCATTCACATGTCTATCCAGAGTGTCTTTATCAGTTCTTGAGTAAGTCTTCTAATTCCTTGGTTTTCAAATCCTGTGTTGTACTTTGATTCAAAGATGTATTTAATCGGTCTCTTCTTGGAGTGAACTCTTTATCTGCAAGCCCTTAAATGTGACACAAACATCTGTCCTCAGAGGGTGCATAAGAACAGTCATACTGGGTCAGACCAGTTGTTCATCTAACCCAGCAGTCTCTTTCCAGGAGTGTTCAAAACTGCTACGTTTTTGGAAGGTGATTAAATAATCAAAAACTTATCTCCTCCTTTGTTATTAGTCAAGCACCAGTGCAAGTTGGCACAGATGCCAAAGCAGACAGATCTTTAGGCAAATAAAATTTGGAAGTAATTTTTGCGGCTAGGTCTGGCGTAAGGTTATTTCACGGGTGGACACATCCAGAACCACAGAATACTATGTAGTCTGAACTGGTGATTAGCTTAGGCCTTGTGAACCCACAATGTGTGAATTGAACAAGCTTAGTAACAAATTGTATGAAAAAGTTTAGATTATTTTTTTTTCTTCCTTTACAGATGAATTAAAGGTAGGCTAAGTACGTAAATTCTCTTTTCACTCTAAAGGAGAAAAATGCAAGGGAAAAAAAATAGGATAGGAAAAAATAGGATAGTAATGGCAAAAGGGAAGAAAAGAACAGGAAGACAAAAGTTGGGATTTTTAGAACCCTTAAACACTTGCGTATTTTGTTTCTTTAATCTGATTTTTAAATGCAAGCAAGCAAAACAATATTTCCTGGCTGCTGATTGTATATATAATTGTATCTGCAGGTTTTTTTAGAAGTTTCAGCCATTTTGTTCTGAACTTACTGGTATAAAATATAGGAAAGAAATTGCACAGAGATTTGTGCTGGAGGAATGAACTGTATTTAAGACAACCAAGTTTCCCTCTCTGTAAGATGATCTTGACTTGTCACTCCATTCTATGGAGAAGGTGAAAAAGGCACATGATTTTGTGAGGGGGAAAAAAAAGCCTCACATGTTTGGATAGTCCTGCCACCTGCATGCCTGTGTGGTAGGTCTGTTTGAAACCCAATTGCCCTTGGATGCTAACACAAATAAATGTATATACACAGCTCTTCAGTGGAAGTAGAAGGCTTATCAAAAAACAAGTACAAAGTGAAAGTTGTGAAAAGAGGTATGTGGGGGAAATAAAATGTAAATTGTCTGCACTGTCTAAATTATGCACTAGAGAACTCTGTGTGGATCCAGCCAGAAACACAGAATGAATGATGACTAAACACAAAATGATTTGCAGCACCCCAAATATAGCCCAGAATCATCAGACTTCTTAGATCACTTCTGTATTGTTACCAATTAGGTAGGTCTGAGCTGCAAAACCAGACTCGTTCTGGACTTGAGTGTATGTGCTTTCCTCTGTTCTAGGGATGGAGGGCAAAAAAGTCATGTACCTGAGAGCTGGATGCCAACACTGACAGGGGTCTGAAATGAAAATGGGAACAGCTTTTGCTGAGCAGATGCCATAATGCCATACTGCAGCAGAACGTAGTTTAGTGCTTCAGCAAGCCCGTATTTATAGAAAGCATCAGCACACAGCTATGGTCACATGTCTGAAGGTTGCCTTTCACCCCCTTGTAAATATTTTTCAAACAAGACAGAAGGGTGGGAGATGGGAGAAAGCTCAGATGATGTTTAAATTTCTGCAGAACTGGAATTTCAGTACCTGCTGCAGAGCATCTAGTCTTTACCTCTGAAACTGAAATACCAAAACTCATTCTTCTGAAGCTCTTGCCAGTTTTCACGCCCCCCTCCCACCCCCACAGCCTCACCACTACCGTCAGCATTTGCTATGCCATTTCGCTTCATTGCTCATTTGCTAAATATAAGTCTGAGATTTTTCTTTCTTCTGAAAGCTCTGCTGTGCCATAAGCGCTGAATTCTGACAACTCCCCCACCCCAATTCACTGCAAGCTGTGGACTGTCTACAAAGGGGCATAAACCCATCTTGGCTGAACTGTTTGAAGAGCCTACTTGCCTGCAGGAGTAGAATGCCCATGCAGTGTCATCTGGCAGTGGTGGACCCCTCATGACCAATGGAACCTTCCCTTTAGGTGCTGAAGCAAGCTTGTGCTCCAGGCTTGGGTGTTCTTGTTGTTCACTAATGGCCTAGTTTGCTTTTGGGGCAGATCTGAAGTTCACTTAACCTCTCAGCTTTGCTGGAGACACTAGTAACTTTATGTTTAGTTCATACCCAAAGCTAAAGCAGTCACACAGAATCACATAGAATCACAGAATGTCAGGGATAGGAAGGGACCTTGAAAGATCATCTAGTCCAATCCCCCTGCCAGAGTGTTGCTGTTTCTGCCCAACTCTTGTCAGGGAAGTGAGACACCTGGACCTGAGCCCCTTCTGTTCCAAGATCCGCAATTCTGAGCTTCAAACAGATGCCTCAGTTACTAAGCTAGAGACCTGCTTGTGCATCCAGAAGGAAAATGAGCTGCCAACTTGAGCTGATTTCAACTGAATGAGCAGTGGGACTACTACATGAAAGTGGAGGTGCTTTGCTGGAAGGAGGATGAACCGGAAATCTTTGCCTTTCAAGGTCATTTTATGCTTTATGGATTTAAAAAAAAGACAGCATTGAGAGCAGGGACTGCAGGCAAAAGTGGATTGTAGGCTGGATAGTTGAGGCTATGGGGCACTTCAGGAGGTCTCTGCCACTTGCTTCAAGTAGTGTCAGGTGTGAGATCAGATCAGGCTGCTCTGGATTTTCCAGTCTTGAAAATCTCCAGACACAACCTGCAAAGCCTGCCCGGTCAACTCAATTCAGTGCATGGCAGTTCTTAAGGTGAAAAAGTTTATCCTCACATCCAGTCTGTGCCTCTGGCTTCTCTTTATGCCTGGTGTCTTCCTACTGTAACAAGTACGGCTCTATGTACTGGGTAACCTCATAGGTACTGAGGGAATTCCATTAGGTGCCCCTGGAACTGTCTAGTCTTCAGGTTGAACCAGCCTTAGTTCCTCCATCTCCCTTCACAGGGCAAGTGCGTTAGTCCTGACTATTCTGGTAGCCCTCTTCTGATACCATCCAGTTTACTGATGCCTTTCCTGTACTGGGGCCCCAAAACTGTGCACAACACAACCTAATGAGTGCTTAGCAAAGAGGGATCCTGTCTTGATCTGCTGACAGTGTTTCTGATAATGCGGCCCAGGATTGCTATATAACCTTCTGCGCTGCCAGGGCATGCTGCTGGCTCATGTTCAGCATGCTGTCCTTCATGACCTCTGGTGTCTTTCGGATCTGCTCCACAGGCAGTGACTTGATAAAGTAAAGTACTGAAGTAAAGAGTAAAGTACTTATAAAGTAAAGAGTACTGAAGTACTCTTTAGAAACCCTTCTGTCTTCATTGTCTGTAGGGAGAATTTATTTATCTTAGGTACTCTGTAGGAAGCTTTACAAAACTGACCATATTTACCTTACCACAGAATCACAGAATCAGTCTGTTCAAGACCAGCGCTAGGTCACCTGAATATGTTAGGTGAAATATGTGCTGCCTGGATAGTTATGATAACTATACAATTCCCTGTTAGCATTTTCAGAAGTACCTGAAGACTTAATGGAAAAGAAATCTATCCCCAGTTCTATTCCTATTACCACATTGATGTAATTTATGCAAACAGTCCACTAAACAGATGTAAAGGAATACAGCAAATCATTTGTGCATGCACAAAAATTTGTTTGGTTACCACTGCTCCTCATAGTAGTAACTGAATGGTAACCTTTGACTTTACGCACAGGATCGAATGTAACTACCTTCTTTCATCCCAGTCTACAGTTTGTACCCAACAATAACTGGATGGGGCAGCACCACTACTCATCTGTCTGACTGCAGATCACGTTCTCTTTCTTTTGTTCTCCATCACCTTTCGGCATCAGCTCTTTCCCTTTTCTAATTTCTCTACCCTTTTTCTAGCTGTTCCTAGATGTGCCCTTTTCTCAGGATGAGCTTGTTCTCTGAGACAAATATACTATACTTTCATACTGCAGAGACAGATCATCTTTTCAATCTCTTCTTGCAATTCTGAAATGCTGAGATTGGAGGTTATTGCCAAGTTGTCAGGACAGATCAGTGGTGAGGGCTTATCCAAAGGTCACCATTGGAAGCTCAGGATATTCCAGGACAGTGGATTCAGTGTAGCCTGCAAAAAGTTGTTTGTTTGTTTGCTTGCTTGCTATCTAATGCAAAGGTCTGATCCTGTAGATCTGAGAATGACCTTACTGGCCTCAATGGGACTGTTGCGTGACAGGGATTGCAGAATTAGATTCTCCAGGATGTTTGATAAATGATGCATGTCCATGGGGAAATTCGCTTGTTTAGCCATTCATGAATATGTACATTTCGAAAGAGCAAAATTTTGCTTACAGTTTCTGAAGTAAAAGAGCAAATTTCCTGGCTACTTCTAAAAATATAACTATCTCTTCATGTCAAGATGCCAATCTGAAACAACTCATATAATAGCATCTAATTTACAGTGAGGAATCATTATCTTCTAGCTGCATCACAGTTAGCTGCAAATAATGAAGTAAAGCTGTATGGCACTAAAACAGAGGGAAATGTTCACATTAATGCAAAAAATAAATTGGCGAGACCATGTTCACAGTTAGTGTTCTATTTGATGGTCGTCTTCTGTCTCCTCCCACATCTTTAACTTCAAGGATGAAGCAGCATGGGCTACAGTATTAAGGAAAATATAGGTTTCTCTTCTTTCTCAGTTGAGCTTCGAGGAGCTGGAGACAAGTTTGCGTTTGTTCTCTTACAACTAAAGTATCACAATACCAGGATGGGGTCGCTGCATTCTGTAGTTGGCAAAAGATGTGCAAAACACCAAAAGGGTGGACCAATTTACTGGCCTTGATGTATACAGTAGTCTTAAAACAGTACTGGAAAGCTGACCATTCCTCTTGCAAGCTTCTGAAAACATGATAAGAAGTTGTAAAACCTGAATTTTAGTCATTCGCAGTGTATGTGCTACTTGGGTATCACAAATTGTTTTGACCTCTGGGCTTGGAGAAGCTATCCAACTTGATAGTTTTTCCTCCACATAGAGGAAAAGCCAGTACCTAAGCAAGGATTCAGAACCAGCCAGGTGAGTGCTACTGCAGTGGGGTGCTGTGCAGGATGGAGCTGGAAGTGGCTGGTCCAGCTAACTCCAAAGCATGTATGAGAGTCACCTGCCTTGTTTTGCCACTTCCAGAACGTGGCTCAAGTGCTGTCCTTCCTTGGGATATGGACTGTGTCCACCTGTGAAAACTGCTTGTTGCACTAGTGGAAGTATAGTATGGAAGGCTGAAGATCAGCAGGACTATCCCATGTTTAGGCAGGTCTGCTGAAAGTCTCTGGGTAGCTTGAGGTTGTAGATTCTGCCATTATTTCATCTTTCTTGAATGTGAGAGATCAGACTAGACAATCATCATCTAGACAGTCTAAAAAAAAGAACCTTAGTTTGAAAATCTTTCTTGTTCGGCCAGGGAAGTTGGAGCATAGAACTAAAGAAAACTTCCAAGGCAGAGTACCCAAATATCTGCATGAAAAAAATGGCCATGAAATGTTGCCTACTCTAAAGGATTTAGAAAATTCTCCAGGTCTTCACCATAGATGCCTTATGTCTGTATTTGCTGCAGAGCCTAACATGTCACAGGAATGAAGAAGGAGAGGGATAAAGACAGTGCCAAAATCCTACTCCCCAAAAGTGCAGACCATTAGCAGCATGTGGGGAAATGTACTTCAAGAGCCTGAGCAAGACTAATATGTCTCAGTCTATTCTGAAGCCATAAACATTGTCAATGTATATATTTTTCCAGTTAGACCTTGGTTTTGTCAGCACCTAAATCTTCAGAAGGACCAATACCTTCCCTGGTTGAGAAGCCTAACATGCATCAAGGGAATAACTATACCTTTCTGGTCCTCAAAGGTGAACAGTCCAGCCCAGCCACAGTCACAGAATGCAAACACACAAAGGGGTCAGGTCAGGTCTTTTTCCTTCTCTGGGATATCATGAATGAAAGACAGTGTTAAGGGTTTTTGAGAGGGAAGGCAAATTGCCTCAGACATAAATTTCTCAATGTTCTTTGGAAGTTTTAGTCCCTTTGTTTATTGAATTTCTCCCAAAGCATCAAGAGAAATGCTAGGGTTTATTACCATAGCTTATGAAAGATGTTGCACTAATTGCATAGTTCTACATGGTATGTTAGGAGACATGGGATTAATAAACGTGGCTTATTGAAAAATAAAAAATTGTTGAGAAGGTAAGATATGCACTGCAATATGCTTGCTTATCAAGTCCTTGGTCTTCCAATCTTTTAAATGCGTCAGCATTTTTGGATGCATAAGTTTCTGGGGAGTAAGTGCTTTCTGTGCCTTACTTGAGCTGAATGACAGAAAATACTCTTGTCAGATATCTAATTTTCTCAAAGTTTAAACAAAGAACAACCAGAAAAAAAAAAAAAAAAACCAACCAAAAAGCCAAACAAATCCAGACATTTAAGCACATAAAAACTAACTATTTTAATCTCACATAAATAGTTTTTTATAGCATGGTGTCCCAAGGTAGCAAGATAAGATGCCACCTAAATAAGTTGCACTGGACTGTATTGTCCTCACTGCACAGAGAGACACTGAGGAATTCTTAAAATTTTCATTCCAGACAGATTTTTTCAGTGTTGGGTAATTCTTGAGTAATTTGTGTTTGTGGGTTTTGGTGGTGGTTGTGGTTTTGTGTTTGGTTCGAGTTTTGTTTGCTGGTGTTCTGAGGGGGGGTTGCATTTGTGGTTTTTTGTTGTGTTGTTTTTTTGGGGGGTTTACTTCTTTGGTCAGTGTGGGGGTGTTAACCTTCAAAAAACTACAAATATTGAGGTTTATAAAGGACTCACAATAGAAATAATGAGACAGTTTTAACAAGACACCAGCTTTGAGATAATTGTCTAATGTGCAATGAAGGGTTAATGTATTTATAACTGATTCCTGGATCTAATTTGAGGGTGGATGTGTTAGATTCTCTCATCATGTACACCTGTGATACATGTTCCTCTGGTAGATGAGGGATATGTATTTGGACAGTTTTCTGCCATTAATTTCTAATTAGATGCTTGTCAACAATGTGAATTGTCACTGCTACTGTTCAGCCACCCTGTGATTGCTCTGTCCACCCTAATTAATGAACAGCTTCCTTTTAAGTAGATTAATAGATATAGTCTCATTATCTAAAGTTATTTCAGTCACTGTGTTATAGTGCGCCTCATTAGAGAATTGTAAAATGAAGCAGCATTTCAATTAGCTATTACACAGTATCTGATTCTTTTTGTTTTCTCAGCTATTCTTTCAAATGGGTTTTTGAGAAGTCCCTGACCTCTCCCAGGCATTCTTAAGCACAGCACAGCTTTCTGTGAAAAGTCACTGCATCTAAGAGCCAAGAGCAAACACAGCTAAATTCTCGCTGTGTTGCTAGAGATGTTGTTTAATGCAAAGAGAAAGGTTTCTTTTAATAAACAAACAAAAATAAAAAATCAGCATACCAATACTGTGAGGTGTGTGATGTCAATCAGAACTTGTTACAGTTGCTTAGCCCAAATGCTAAATGACTATGTAAAAGGGTAAGACCATAAGGTAAACCAGAAAATTGCAAGCAACTTTCACATAATAGAATCAGAAAATCATGGTCACATATGCATGTGCTGACTAGTACTGCAAAATTGCTTACGTGAAGCTAGTAGTGGTGTGTCCAGTTCTGGGCTCCACAGTACAAGACAGACTTCAGTGAAAGACCACAAAGATGATGGGACTGGAAGAAAGGCTGAGAGAGCTGGGACTGCTCAGCACGGAGAAGAACAAGCTCAGGGGGACCTCATCAACGTCCAGAAATACTGGAAGAAAGGGTGCAAAGACAACAGAGCCAGGCTCTTTTAAATGATGCCCAGCACCAGGACAAGAGGTACCGGGCACAACTTCAAACAAAGGAGATTCACTCTGAACATCAGGAAACGCTTTTCTACTGTGAGGGTGACTGAGCAGTGGCACGGGTTACCCAGGGAGGCTGGGGAATCTCCCTCCTTGGAGATACTCAGAAACCATATCAATGTGGTCTCGGCCAACTAACTCCAGGAGTCCCTGCTCAAGCAGGAGGGTTGGATATGACCTCTGGAAATCTCTTCCAATCTCCCTGGCATTTGTAGGAAACTTAAGAAAAACCACACAAGAGCAGAGTATACCCCTTCCTCTGAATAGAAGGACCGCCTTATCCTTAACTATGGATTTTTAAGGGCTCTTATTTATCTGATTTCTATTAAATAAATTTTAACAAATATAGAATGTAATTCATGTTTATTCAAAATTAATTCATTTTTACTCAAACATTCATATTTATTCAAACTTCAGCATGCTGAAATGGCTGGATTTGCCATTACATTAGCAAACTTGCCCATAAATGACACGTAGGGCATTTCCTGTGATCATACGGTAAGAATCCACCTTCGTACAGTGCTCGTTCTTGTTCTGAATGGCAAGGTTAGTGTGTGTTCAAGCTCCCTTCAGTGTTGACAGTTTTGTTTGAATTGTACAAAGTGGTGTGACGCTAGTGAAACCACCGCTATCTTGAATTCTTTATGTTGTCACTACAGGCTTCTGAAGACTGTAGAGAGCATATTTGCAGGTAGAAAAGTGGCAGGAAGAAGGAAGCTTACTTACTCCCTGCTTTCTTGTGGTGAAGAGTTACTGGCTCACTCCTGAAAAACTCAGTCTAGGGACTGAGCCAGATAGCTCTGCACAAGGAGCATAGACAGATAGTACTTAGTCTCCCACCTCTCCTCCTCCCCTGAGGGATGCATCAAACCACTCTGATGTGGCAGCAGTAGAGATCATAAATATAGGGACGCATCTAAATGGTGTGCCTTGGCACATCCAAATTTAACCCATGCAGAGACTTGCGTTTCCAATTCTTTCTTTCACAGGTGCTCATAACCATAGCTTAGATCCACACTGGATTTAAAAAGAAAAACAGCAAAATGTGGCTTCTGAAGTTATTGGGGAAGGTGACTCCTAAATACCTGAACTTTGTCAGTTCCTTGAAACACAACACAGTGAGGGTAATGCTGGTCTTGCCGTCTGCTCTTCTCTGTCTCTGGTGGAAACTCTGATTTGTGGAACAAAAGTTGCCTCCATCACAGAACCACCAACAATAAAAAGCAAACTTCAAGCATGGAGAGATGCAAACAAGTTTGTGGTCATATAGTGGAGACAATTGGGTTTTTTTCCTAAAAACTGGATCTTATACATTATGTTATATTTTAGAGGAGTGTGTATTATACATCTCTTTTAGCTGTGCTTCACAGCCTTAATGGGCGTCACTGAGTTCAAAGGAGTGTAGTTAATCGAAAGGCCCTGTGGAATTCTCTAAGTGAACTCCAGTATTCACAGAAACCTTTCAGTTGTGGTTGCAGATGATATTTAAAGTTATGTCAGATAAAGGTAACAATAAGAATGGTCATTCTGTGCTATGATCATGCCTTTTCAATAGTAAGATACCCAAGAAGAATATATTCATATCCAGCATGCAGGATTTCACTTTCTTAGATTCATCTGTGCTATAGCAACTCAGTTGTTAGCAGAATAGGCATGCAGTAAGGGAATGTGTTGGTTCATGGTGGTATTCTCTAAAACTAGAAGTTTAAACTAGAGCATAGAAAAAAAACCCAAAAAACGGCACTGCTCAATGAATAGTGGTTGCTTTCTTTATTTTTAATGAAATACCATGGTGTGAGATTCAAACATAAGGGTGTTTATTACAATGCTGATGGTGTATAGAACTGTACAGAAAACTTAGTATAATACAGGACTTGACCCAAGGCACAAAAATCTAATTGAATGTGAAACGGCTGCACTGAAATATTTGAACTGGAGTGTCTTAGGTTTTTTTTTTTTCCTTCCCTAAGGCTGTTTACTTGAGTTGTGTAGTTGGATGAATACAACATGAATATCCAGTCCAAGGGAAGTGCTGGGGAAACTTTAAACACAAAGTTATCTTTCTAGTAGTATGCAATCTAACTGTGTTTCTAGTATTCTAGAAACTTTTTTTTTTTTTTTTTCAAATTTGCTTATTTTCATCAACATATACAACTACTAACATTCTGAGGATTAAGGACTAGAAGGCCAAAACATCCGTTTTATTGATTTAATCTCTTATTTTTGGATAGACCTATGATAAGCAATACTGCTAACGTGAGCAAGCTGAATCAACCTGGGGTATTAAGACTTAGAGAACATCTTGCTTTCAATGTACATTTCCAGTTTGGAAAGTAAAATTAAGATAGAATCATGCCTACGTAAGAATTGAAAATTAAAAAAAAACCCCAAACAATAAAACTCAGCACTTCCTATGCAGAGATCAAAGAGACTGGAAAGGAAGGGGAGATAGAGCAGAGTTGGAGCTGGATCATTGCTACTGGTTGAAGTGGAAGGCATGGGACGGGTGGTAGGGATACTGGGAGCCAGTCCTTTTGGTGCTATACAACCTGAACTTTCTCACACTAGTAGCAACAGGAGCTTGGTGTCTTATTTTATATGTGTTTTCTTTCTCCTAAAGTGTAGTGGTCAAAACTGGAGATTCGATCATTGTTTCATTAGCGTTGAGCAGAATAGACTAGAATCCTTTGTCTGTCATAAATGCAGCACACCTACATGTTTCTACATGCTTTCATCTGCAGTAGATGGTAGTTTTGGTGAGAATGGCTCCTATTTAGTTCTAGTGCACTTGAAACTCAGTCCTTGGGGAGGTTGTGGTCCTTGTTTTGCAACCGAATTTTAGGTTTAGCAATGGGAAATCAATCACTCTGTTCTTTATTGTCTTCCATCTTCTTGTACCACTTGTCCAATTTATCATACTCATGCTAACTCTGTCCTTCAGAGTATTTTGCTACTTCATCTTGGTGTCATTTACGTACCTTCTCCTGCCCCCCCCGCCTCCCCCCCAAGATTTATATGAATCTGTTCTTTCCTCAAAGTCATCAGGGAAGAAAAAGGATCAGCTGGGACAAACAGGTGCTTTGCATTGGAAGTGTTTTTCCAAGTCTGGCAATAATCTGCCAGTACATTTTGTTGCAACTACTCATATATTTCATCCATGCTTATACATATAGCCTCACAGCTTGGTGTTTTCACTTGAGTAAAGGTCAAACAATACCATGCCTACTGCTTCCTTGGTTCCTGTAACAGTAATGGAGCCCCTCAAGCCTGAATGCTCAATCCATGAAGTCCCTTGTGCTTGCCCATTCAGCAGTGATATGTCTATCTAACTACCTATGTTTAGCTATCTAATATATCTGAATGGAAGAATAGGTGTTAAATCATAGAATTATCTGATTTGGAAGGAATCTTTCCAAATTATGGACTAAATAAACCTTTCAGATCATTTAGTCCAACCATCAACCTAACACTGACAAAACCCAACACTGAACCTTATTGCTAAGCACTATTCACCAATCCTAACAAGGTGTAACCTGACTGGTAACTGAAGTCCAATATCTCACATGCCATTTGTTTCAGCGTATTTCTTTGAGCTCAAAGAAAGTTCCAGTAATTCCAAATGGTGCTAAGGGAATACACAATTAAGCAAAATTTTCTCTTGGTTGAATAATATCTCCTAGTCTTTCATTATTCTGTAAAGGTCTAAAATGGTAAGTGGCTTTTAACAGTAGCCAAAAAAGTTACAGAAGTAACAGAACAAGGTTAATTGTTTTACAATTGCTGCTTCCTTCCTTAGTTTCTGCTCAATGTGCAATGCCATTAGCTTTACAATTTCACAAAACTTACTAGACAATTATTACAAGGTTGTGTTATCTACTTTCTACTTCTGTCTTGCCTCTTTTGATTCCTTCCTTCCTTCTGAAAACATGGAGAAAGAGGACAAGGACAATAAGGAGAAAATCTCTGTACTTCTAGACACTAGTATTTAGGGACAGTCTAAGTCTGGATTTTGAGAACAGTACTCGGCACTTGGTAGTTAAGAATTTGTATTGCTCAATAGCTTTGATATTGCATACTGATTTCATGTTTCACACAATGTACAGATAGCCCACTGATTCTGTAATCAGTGGGATACTGAAGTTTGTCAATATTGCACATAGACATAAACTACCTTACTCAAGATGGAATAAATCCCATTTTACCCCAACTTTTCAGTAAAAGAGAATTAGAACAAATGGGCAAGAAACCTTAGCTATGCATAAAACAGTGCACTGCAAACTCTTCTGGAACTTTTAGCAAATTACATATTTTTAACACAAGTAAAGATGGATTGGAGCAGAACACGAAAGGGACAAGATGCAGAGTCAAAATTTTCAGAAGTTACTTGGCCTCAGGAGGACTTCTCTACAGGCTGCTAACTGACATAAAGGTGTCTTCACCTAGATCTAACCTAGCAGAAAGATAAAACTGACCTCTACCACAGTAATAATGAATGATTGTTGCCTTGCAATTTATGGGTAGCTCTGAGAAGGCTCACAGGTATCTACTGTTTGAGACGTTGGGAAGTATGTCTCAGGGAAGTTGCTGACTGAAGAGCTAAAAAAACAGCAAAGAGCAGTCAGCAAAAATGGCTTCTAAGAAAAGGCTGAAATCATTCTTATCTGATCAAGATGACATGGAGGAAAGGAAGGCAACTGTTCTGCGTACAAATGTTTGTGTAAAGAAGGGTGGAAAGTGCCATCTCTATCCCTGGCAGGTAGGATATGAGGAAACAGGCTATAATTTCAGAAGGAAAACTGGATGCTGGAAATCAGCTTCACTGGTGAGAGTAGTGATATGCAGCAGGCAGTAGTTGGTGAACTTGTGGAGTTTTCACCATCAAAGCTCTTGAGGTATGTGCTGGACTGGAGTAGTTTAGGTATAGTCTGTCACCTGGCCATTCACTAAGTGAGCTTTGGAGTTCTGCTTTTCTGCAATTCTAAGATTTCCTGGTGTCTTCTCACTGCAGGGGTCTGCCTAGTAACCAGTCAGAAAACTAGCCTTAAAACCATGCCCTGAAATTGCAAAATGCTATACTCTCCACGTCATGGGTGGAGAACAAGGTGGGTCCATCACAAGGCCTATCCAGATCAAGGAAATAACAGCTTTCTCCCTGCCTCCTTTTCTCTCCCCTGCTTCCAGTCACCTTTGCTCCCATGGAAGAGGCACCTGCGTGTATGTAAGAAACTGCATCTCAGTCAGAACAAATGGGAGATTAGGAACTGGAAGGTGTCTCATTGCTCAGAATACTTTTCCATGCAGCCCCAGTAGTCCACAAGAAGCGGTATGAAATTTGCAGTGCGGTTATGGGAACCAAAATCTCTGTTACACGTTATACTTCTCCTTTGAAGAGCCTACTTTGGGAGGAAGCCCTGAAGGGCAAAGGCACCTAGGAAGGCCGGATGTTTTTCAAGGATGAAGTCTTAAAAGTGCAGGAGCAGACCATCCCTGTGTGCTGTAATGCAAGTTGTCGGGAGAAAAGACTGGCCTGGCTGAACAAAGAGATATGGTTGCAACTCAGGACAAAAGGGAGAGTTTATGGCCTTTGGGAAAAAGGGCAGGCCACTCAAGAAGANAGGGCAGGCCACTCGGGAAGATTACAAAGGTGTTATAAGGCTATATAGGGAAAAGATTAGAAAGGCCAAAACCCAACTAGAACTTAACCTGGCCTTGGATGTTGAAAACAATCAAAATAATTTCTATTAATGTATCAGTAACAAGAGGAGGACTCGGGAGAATCTCCATCCTCTATTAGATGTGGGAATGACACAGGATGAGGAGAAGGCTGAGGTACTTAATGCTTTCTTTGCCTCAGTCTTTAGTAGTAGAGTAGGTTGTTCCCCGAGTACCAGTGTACGCCACTGAAATAACTACCTCATAACACTGTGGTGGGGATAATCATAGGAATAATGTTGGCTGAATATGAAGGGCTGAACAGCAGAACCCACCGCCAGTATAGTGAAATACTTTGCTCTCAGATCTTGCAGGAAGTTGTCTGGTTGGTGATGCTTTCACCCATCATTTTGACAAGACCATATAAATATTTTTCAACAGTACATAATAAACTGCTTCAAGATGGGGCCTGAACAAGCGTTACCTCCACCATTTAGTGTGTGGGTTAGATACATCAAGGTCCACAGTGTATTTTAGTAAAACAGGTTTTGTTATGACCATTGAAAGTTTTATCCTCTTCGGTTTTGTTACTGTTGGACTTTGAAAGCAGAATAAAAGCTATTCACTTCTTCCTTTGGAGTTAATAAATCAGGCAGAGCTGTGAGGTAGCGGACTTTCTGTTGGAGCACATCATGTTGCCCTCCTATTTGTAAGTTACTTTTTCTCCTACAATGTCAAAGTACACTGTAAAATTGAGTTACTATGTTATGATTGAAGTAAAACACTCTGAGGCTGAAGTGGGAGACTTCCAGT
>VZTM01002688.1:347-36946 GCA_013400555.1 Jacana jacana | reverse complement strand
TGGGACTAAGATTTTAAAATCTGAAGTAAATGTGAAGAATTTCCTCAAGAATAGAAAAAAAGAAAAAGCTTAGTAAAAATAGGCTGTGGATTTAAGTGGATTTTTGTACTATTAACAGGCCATATCCAATTATTATTTTTTTTAGACTTTTGCATGGGTAAGCATAAAACAAGGTGGACCAGTTGGCGTATACTCATGTGGCCATTTAGAAGAGGACTTGAACACAAATGTATAAAGAAAATTATTCACACATAAATTGCTTGAGGTTAATGGCTCAGAAAGCTTGTATTCATCTGCAAAGGGGAGATCTATGAAAATCTCAGGTACTGTGAGGTCTAGAGCTGAAAGTCTTTTAAGAGCCACTAGACCTTGTTGTCACAAGGGAAACATTTCTAACAGCCACATACAAAATGGTTATTTCTGTGTAAAAAGCAAAACAAAATGAAACAAAACAAAACAAAAAGCCCAAACCACCCCAATTTTTTCAGCCTATTTTTTGCTCTTTATGATAGTCCTGGTCTCCATGGAAATGAGGCATGTTTTTTCCCAAAAAGATTATCTTGACAGCACACACTATGTTGATTTCAGCGGAAATATTTCTCCTAACAAATGGACAATCTAGGAAGTATTTCTTGTTTTTCTTAGTGACTTAATTTGTCCTTGAAATACTAATTGCAGTGTCTGAGAAAGCTATGGTTTCTACACCTTTTAAGATCATAATTACTGCCAATACAAAATGTTCTTTCTGAAGTAGTAATGTATTTTGACGTAAGTCTCACCCATTTGGCTTCTGTGAAAACTGTTTGAAACTGTTAACTTTGATTAACGCTGCATAATTTATTCAAATCTGAATTGAACGTAGAGGATACTCTGTCAAACCCTTTCCTCGCACTCCTTTGTTCTACAACCAGTAGTTTAGATCAAAAAGGAGTAATAAAAAGATAAATCTGTATTAATTTCAGAAAATGCATCTATACATTCAAGACCCTCTAAATGAAACTGATATCATCTTCTAAGTACATTCATACTTTTGAACTTGAACTTCTGTTGGATAACTTCTATGCTTAGGTGTTTGCACATGTATAGATTATGTTGAATTTGGACCTCTGCAGCAATATTGATATGCAACAATAGAAAAAGTCTGGAAAATTATTTTTTGTACCTTTCATAAAGACTAGACTTTTTTTAAACCTCAACTTTAAATCTTCTTTCTGGAAATCATGCAGCTGAAGAAACATTTCAGGTGCACTTCGTGGGGTCAGTCTGTTAATTCTTAGATAATTCTTCTTACTTAATTTTTAGATATAAATTAGGTACTTGGATCTAAATTTTACCAGGACCCAAATCACTGTTGGTTTGTCTCATTTCTACTGAGTGATCTCATTGCTTTGGTCTGATTCTTAGCAGCTGCCTGTAGGCATAACTATGTAGAAGTTCCTGGAGCTCTGTCTTCCCTTGAGAAGCTAAAATAATCTGTGCATTTCGAAATATCTGACAGATGCTTGATGCAAAGTCTGTGTATGGCAAGTCAATTAATCTTTCTGTGCCTCAATTCATCCCTCCATAAAATGTCACACACCTCTCCTAGGGTGCTAGGAAGCTCAACAGATGTTTATTAAGCACTCTTGAGAATATCTTATAGAAGGAATGTAGCAAGGTGCACCTTTATCTTCACAGTGCAACTTTGCCTCCTACTTGAGATCTTCAGGGTATTTGCATAAGAAAGGAGAGTTTTTAACAAGGCCTGTAGTGACAGGACAAGGGACAATGATTTTAAACTGGAAAAGGGTAGATTTAGATTGGGTATAAAGAAGAAATTGTTGTTTGATTAAGGTGATCAGACATTGGAACAGGTTGCCCACATAAACTGGGGTTGCCCCTCCATTGTCAGTGTTCAAGGTCAGGTTGGATGGAGCTTTGAGCAACCTGGTCTAATGGGTGGTGTCCCAGACTCCGGCAGAGGGTTTGGAGCTAGATGATCTTTGAAAGGTCCCTTGTGACACAAACTATCCTGTGGCTCTGAGATTTAGTTTCAGGTCTTACTCTCCAAAACTGAAATGTATCCAAGATCCTTCATATCAGAGTAACTCAATTATGGATTGCCACAGCTGATTAGACAGGCAGTCATACAGACACTAAGAATTTCTGTACTCTGGATGTTACTGCCTTCATGGTTATGAGGAAGAGAAAGGTACTTCAGCTCAGAGTCATGAGGAGGAGGCAGAGACTGGTGCAACTCTGTCCCGCATATTTCTGCTCAGTACAACAAGCCATAAAGACTTTATTCTGCACAATAACTGGAGTTTCTAGTAAGCTTTGCTTTGCTGTACCAAGGAAACTGCTTTTAACACAGCAGCTTGTGTAAAATACATTGAACCTGCATTAATTCAGCAGTGGATTTGCCCTGTTTGGAGCTTTTCCCCAGCTGTACCTTGCAGATCTGTTTCACAACCTGAAATTGTCTTGGCATTACCCCAGTTATTTCATTTGATGTGATGTTTCTTGCACTCAGGGGACCTGAGAAAGCTATATGTAGCTTTGAAAGACAGGAAGCAAGAAAATAATATAACAGGCTGCTTGTTGTAACAGCAGTGGTCAAACAAGTTGGAGAGGACATCTCTGGCAACTCTGGATTAATTTTTCTTTTTCTTCTTGTGTGTTTAGTTTAGAGGCAAAAACCAAGAAAAATATTCCTGTGTAAATTGGGACTTCTTAGAAGTTTTGTAGCTTAGTTTTAATGTAGCATATACATTTACCTTTTTCATATTCTGTATGTTTTACAGAGAATATAAACCAGGTTCATGTTCTTCAAAATCAGATTAAATCAGAAATATATTATGCTATTTCTCCTTTTTCCCATAATACTTCATCTGCTTTTATATTTCAGGAAGTTGGTTAATTTTATTCCTTCTCTGGCATATCCTGCTAAAGCTCTTGTCTCTGTCAAACCCTAGGCCTGCTTCTCAGAAGCATTATGTGTTGCTTTATTATAGTGCAATCTGTCAATTATTTCCTTCCTAGGTGCTAGTAAAATATCTTTCAGCAAGTGCTGAGTAACTGTGTTCCTTACCTTCTGCTGGAGTGCTTATGCAGGTGTGGATGTCAGATGTGCTCACAAACTTGGAGGCTCTGATCACACAGTAGTTAAAAGAGAGGAAGTGTCATTTGCGTGGAGCCTGCTTTAAAAAGTAACTGCCTGAAACTTTGGGGGAGTTTGTTTGTTTGTTTTAATTAATATAAATATTTTAAATAGAAAAAAAAACCATTGTGTTTTCTGTTCAGTCAGCAGAATAATTAAATGGATTTAATGAGAAGGTATATATTTTAAGGTTTTTTTCTGTAGCTGGGCTTAGAAGTTCAATTTTCCTTTGTTAGGAAAATAATTATATTCATAGCGTGCCTTTTCTATGAAGGAAAACCAGGACAAATTGCTTCATTAAGAAGCTGTTGTTCCATAATATCTTTTAGTAGAGATGCTGTATAAAATCTGAATTATAAGATATCTGTAGAAAAAAATTAAAAAAAAACCCACTCTCTTGTTCAAAAACTCTAACCTTTTTTTCAGACTAATTCCTGTAATGTTATTGCTTTTTCTGATGACATGCTGATGATATGAAATGATCAATTGATCACTTTATGTTATATAGCATATGATACCCTTGTAAGACTGGATAGCTGCCTTCAGAAATTAACTTCCCTTTGGGTATAAGTTCATCACCCAGTCCAGGTGCTGCACTGTCCACTTTGTGTGGACTTGCTCACTGGGACATCGCCCTGAATAGCATAACCAGACTTTTCCTTACAAAATTTCACAGAAGGAGGAATCACCTCTCTTTTACTGAGCAGCCTGGTAGAACAGGACTCAGTCCTGACGTGGACTGTGGAAATCTCTGGCTCGGTTCTTTCTTTTGCCCAAATAAACTTGTCTTTCTACCTCCTGTCTGCTTAGTAGCTCCTTCTTGCCTCCAAGTGTTTGCCCTTTTTGCGTGCATGCTTAAGTGTCTTTGAAATGGCAGATGGTTCTCTTCAGTAATGTGTTGAGATATCAAAGCTTTCTCTTATTCAATAAATATCAATTATGTCCATGTGTGAGGAACATTTCCAACAGAAGAAATTGTGTGACCCTGTTCAAAAGTAATTCGTAATTCGTTTGAATCTCCAACAATTGCTTTATTTATTTTTTTTTAATTCAGCACAGCTGTGCAGCCAAGCTGGGTTCAGCCTCTATCTCTATCCTGCAGCACCAATCATGTCACCTCACGGTAGCACAGCAGCCCCCAGGCTTTGCCTTCCCTATGACTGCAAAGCTGTAAGCCTCTGTCACCTGGGCTCCCCTTTGAGCAATGCCAGACATCCACTTCACAACCCTTTCTTCCCCCACAGTTTGGCTGTCTCAAATGCTAAAAAAAAAAAATCACCACTGTCTAGCTCTAGCCCTGCATGATGTGTCACCTGCTACTTGTTTGGCACAGAAGTGTTGGTGGACTTAGAAACTTTTTCTGTGATGTCATATAGAGGGCACAGGGTAGGTGGAGGGTCACAGGACATGCCTGTACTAGCCTCAGGGAGCGATCAGATTGGCAGGGATCTCTGAAGATAACATGGTGTGCCCTCAGCAAGCACTGCAGAAGTCTGCCTTGTCAGCAGTGTCGTTCTTCTGAAAACTCTATGCTGCATACTTGCATTTTCTCAAGAAAAGCATGATTTTTGCCCTAGGACTTGGACAGCTTCACTTTAACTACTTGTATGCTGAGTGAGAAGGGACACTTTCCCTTCTCACTTCATGTGCACTTTTTGCGTGGCTTTGGTTGTGTTTTCAGGATGTGCAAATACAACTGACTTGTTTAGTTGTAGCAGCAGTTAAAAAACTGATTAATGGTTCCTAGAGGCAAAGGGTCAAAGTAAGGGGCCAAATGGTTTTCTTGTCCAAGATTTGGGTAGTTCCAAGTAAAATATTACAGAGGAAATATAAGGTTCTGTAAAATTCTGCTAAGGTATTCTAGACTAGGTGTAGACTGAGAAGTGCTGCTAAGTTCCTAAAGGCAAAGTGCTTTTGGGTCCCTAGCTCCAAAAGTGTGCTGGGAAAGCTCTGTCCTTTGGAAAATCCCAGAGGTGAATAGATTTCTTTAAGCTGTAACCTAAATGAAACTTGAGTTTGGGTCTAGTCCAATGTTATTTGAGAGAATTTAATCCATTTTCAGGCTTTGTATGGCCTTAACTTGAAGGGCTCCTCACAACAGTGACTACTGCATGTGTTGGAGCAGAGGAAGAAGGAGGCTCCTGGATCTCTGCTAATAAAATAAAACATTGGACCTGTTCCTGTGAGTGAATTCATTTTCCCTACTCTCTCCAACAAACTGTCTTTAATCTAATAGGTTTCCTTCTGTCATTCACACTTCTTCTGAGTCACAGCATTGCAGGCAAGTTATTTAAAAATTAAAAACCAGCACCACACTGCAGGATGTAATGTAAATCTTTGAAATTTGGTTGGCTATTTCAATTTCAAGATTAAACCCAGCAATCAAGCAGATGAGGAGAGATGATCACAGGCGACATAAAATGCACCATTTCTGTGTGCCCCTGAAACCTGGGAATGTGGGACTTCCATGTATAAGATGTTGACTTCAAGTAAAAAATGTAGAGGGTAGAAATATTTATTTCAGCCCTCTGTCAATACCCACTTGATTGAGGTATTCAGAAACATCTTTATAAATAGTACCTTATCTCCTTGTTACATATATCTTCAAGGTTTCCAAAAAGAGGATCTGCTCCATGTAGTACATTGCTTTTAAGTGATGTATTATTTTTTTTTAAATGAAAGCTGAGTGTTGCTGATATGCTGAGCTGAGGAAAGTGTTCCTTTCTATAACTGCAAAAACACACTTCGCAGAACTGTACTGAAATGCCATAGGTGACCAAATGGGCAAGGTAGCCCAGGGTAAGGGGGATGGGGTGCAGTAGGAGCTTTTCCACCTGAGAAATTTGGCTAAGCTGGAGCAAGGCAGATAGTGATATGTCCCTGCATTTAGGGAATCCTTACACCATACTTGGAAAGTTCACATGGCTTATTTCAGGTGCTGCATCATGAAAGTTTTGATTTTTTCACTGCTCTTCCAGGAGCTCTGATATAGCCCAAGGGACTGTTGGTGACATTTCATTTCTTGCTTCCAAGTTTTGTTGGCATTTTTCAAGAAAATTGCTCAGTTTGATGTAGAAAATGAAGTGCTAAAACCAAGGAAGGTGAAATTTGGGGTGCTGAAGGAGAAGCAGGAACAGGACCAGTACTAAGGGTGGCTGAACTCAGATACACAAACTCATGAGCAGAGAAGATGGGACGAGTGAGGATCTGAGAGCACGCTGAAAAGAAAGTTATCTGAAATTAACACACTACCTTACCATGATTACAAACCTGTAGAGAAGCGAGGTGGGTCTTAATTATGCTCCAAGGCAACATATCTCTGCTGACTTTGAGTACCTGCCTGGAAAGCCTTCATGATTGCTTGCAGTTCATCCCCCCTTTGCACACTACTCCTCTACAAAGGGTTAGTGGAAATGATCCTTTCTCATAAAATGTACTCAGAAGGCAGTGTGATGTTACACATTTTTAGGTGAAAAACTTAGCAATCAGATTCAATAGTACAGCAAAATGCCATTCAATAAACTTCTGCAAACCCAAGAACCATGTGTCTATACTAACATGCCTATTTCTGCCCTCTCCATATTACTGAATTGCTAAATTCCCCTAAATTCAGAGCAGCCTGATAGGTTTAGGGTGAGTAGGTCTAAACTGTTTGGGAGCAGAAGGACAGAAATCAAACTCTTTTCACAGAGGGGAAATTGAATCTGAAGTTTCTATTTCTTGAATAAACATCCATTTTTTGCTATTTTGTTAATGCAGTTCTGCCTTAAAACATAATTTTTAAACATTGTTTGAAATGTGTTTGTTAGCAAGAAGAACTGATCCAGCTAATCTACAGTAGTACCAATCTGAATGTATTATTGGATTAAAGAGTCAGAGATACAGGCACAGAAATGTTGAGTCTTAAGTAGTCTAATTTAGGTGTGACTGAGCTGCTTCAGTATTGTGGTTATTCTTCTGCATGTGTGCAAAAGCAAAACTTTAAAGAGTCTAAGAAACTTCATGTCCAACACCAGCTGAGAAGGTCTCATCGGAACTTCAGGCTCAGAGGCAGTGCTGAAGCCTGCTTGGTTACTTTTCGGACTAAATCACAAGTGTTTTATCCAAACCTTTTTTTACTTCTCTGTGGACAAACAAACAAAAAAAATTCCTTTCTTCTGCTTAAAGTGAGATGTGCAGATGCTCTCCATGCCTAAATGTTGGGCAGATTTGGGGTTTTTTTTGGATATTCAGTAATTTGACAAAAATTACTTAGAAATATATGTTTCCTATAGTTGCTTGTAAAATGCTACAATGCTGTTGCACAGAAATTATTTTAAAATCTATGCTGCGGTATCTTCTCTGAACGGGCAGTCTGGAGGAGCCGTGATTTAAAAACCAAATAACTTATTGAGAGATGTTAGGTCCCAATCTGATTGTTGATCCGAGAGGGGCTCATAGTAATTCTCAGGGCACAATTAAAAAATCCTGTTTTCTGTTGGTTTCTCATGTCTGTCATCTAACAAGAGCTAAGAAAATAAACAAGTGTTCAGCAAACACTTCCTTATTTTGCAGTAATTTCAAGCTTGCAGTTCCCGAATCTTTTCTTTGGAAAAAACAAGCTTGCAGCATAAGCCTATTAATGCTTCTTCTGAAATGGGCTTGCCTTCACGCCAGCTGTTCCTGGCGCTTCACTGGTTCTGAGCCCATCTTTCTCTGGAAAAAAAACCACCTAAACATAGAAGAAGGACATGGGCCCAAGAACAGTAAAGTAAAAGGTGAACTAAGGACAGGAAAAAAGCAGCAAGGGAGGGGAAATCGTTGAATCAATTTTGGTGAACAATTTGTGGAAGTTACCTGTAATTGCTTCCTGTCTCTTTCAAGTGTTCATGTGGGTGCTTAGCTCAGGTGTTGATTTTGTCGCTGTCCAGGTGGGTTTTGAATGTCTCCAGAGATGGAGACTCCACCACTTCTCTGGGCAGCCAGTTCCAGTGCTCTGCCAACTTCAAAGTGAAGAACTACCTCCTCATGTTTAGATGGAACCTCTTATCTTCAAGTTTGTGCCCATTTGCTCTTGTCCTGTCACTGTGACTTTCAAGTGAGGTTCACCTGAAAAGACTCAAACTAGTAGTGATGATCCAAAATAAAGCCTCCATCTCACAATATTAGATGAAGTCCTTGGCCATAAGGTTTGGGACGCTTTTTGTCTAAAGAGGCACGTTGCCTCTCAGGTATGTTTATCCCATCTAGCTGAGACAGTCCATGAAACATGAACTTTCATGATCCTCCCTCAATTACATGCTTCAAAACCCAGCACCTTCAGAGGGCTTGCAAGTAAATAATTGATGTGCATTAACCTTTGTAAATCTGCTTTGAAAATTCAGTGAAACTGCTGAAATGTTTCTGACGCCTTCTAGGGCTCATCAGAGTTTGGTGGCGGTGTTGCTATGGTACCTATAAAGTGAAGTTTTTTATATCGTTAGTGTCTCAGTCTTTTAAAACTTACCTTATTCAATAATACAGACCAGGATCCTGAATGGGATTTTTGGTAGTACCTGAAAAACTTTCCAACTTCCTAAGCATTTCTGAGCATAGAAAATGCTGTAATATCCATAAATGGCATTAGCTCCATTTTGTTGTTACACCAGGCAATATCTGGTGTCTTATTTAAGTACACTGGAGGAAAAAGATCATTACTTTCATTTTCTCCCATCTGCTCAATGTAAACTCCAAATGTAAGATCCTTCAGTGCACAAAATAAATCTCTTCTGCCAGGCATCAGTCAGGGAGGGTTTAGTACAAATAAATTAATGCAAATAAAGCTAATACATTCTGCGACAGTCTCAGATTTGTAGCAGGCAAACCTTTGTAAAACCTTAAAATATTCACGGTTTATTCACATTTAAATTTTCTTACAATTCTCTACCAGTAAGCAGTGTGCTTTGTTTCCTTTACTGTCGACTTAAGTACATACCATCAGAATAAAAATAAAAGTGGAATTGAAATAGTATGGCAAAAAAATGGCCTCAGGCATGCCACCACTGCAAACCGTACATCTAAGCAGGACCTTTTCCTTGGGTAAGATGTGAGTTTTGTGTGCTGCCTCAGTAGAGGGAAAAACATTCTTAAAATAGAAATACACACGATTCTATTACTGCAACAATTTGAATTTGGGAACTGCTATTTGTCTGGTGCAGATTAATTTTCAGTTGCTGCATAAGATATTTTTTTTTATTTTTTTTTTTTAGCATTTTGTAAGGATACATTAAAAACTCAGTAAGCTTTTTAAGCAGGGAAAACATTTTGAAATAGTATCTTCAGCTGAATCCAATGTCCTTGGCTGGAAAGAGAGGAAAAGAGATCGTTCAGCTTGTCATTAAAATATGAGCTTGTCTGTTTTTAAGATGAATGAACAGCAAGGATGAGGAGGAAGAGCAGAAAGCTAAAAGGAACCCCTGAGGTTACTGAGATGTTGCAGGCACATTAGAAGGCTTGCCTGGGCTCAGGCTTTACTCCCTGGCTCAAAAGATCATCTATTTTGATAGCATTTCTTTTTGAACAGCAGGATGAGGAAGCAGACCAACTCTTTTTCCCCAGTGCTGGGTCAAGGGCATTGGTAAACCTGGAACCTTCTTCCACGAGTGCCAAGGCAGGGCTGGGCTGGGCTGAAAAGGAAGGAAAGTGCAAGGGATACAAAAGGGAACAAAATTACAAATGATAAGGAAAAGGCTGAGGTGCTCAATGCATACTTTGCCTCAGTCTTTAACAGTGGAACCGGCTGTTCCCTGGAGACTCGGCCACAGGAGCAGGGACACAGGGAGGGGAACCAGAATGAGAACATCACCATTAATGAGGAAGTGATCAGTGACCTGCTATGCCGCCTAGGTGCACACAAGTCTATGGGACCGGATGGGTTACACCCAAGAGTACTGAAAGAGATGGCAGACGTGCTGGCCAAGCCTCTCTCCATCATCTTCCTTAAATCGTGGCTGACTGGAGAGGTCCCCATGGACTGGAAGGTGGCGAATGTAACGCCCATCTATAAGAAGGGCAGAAGGGACAATCCAGGAAACTATAGACCTGTCAGTCTGACCTCGATACCAGGGAAGATTATGGAACAGGTCATCTTGAGCGCTGTCACCAGCCATGTAATGAGCAGCCAGGGGATCAGGCCTAGTCAGCATGGGTTTATGAAAGGCAAGTCCTGCCTGACGAACCTGATCTCCTTCTATGATAAGATGACCCGATTGTTGGATGGGGGGAAGACAGTGGATATAATATTTCTGGATCTTAGCAAAGCATTTGACACTGTCCCCCACCACATTCTGATGGAAAAACTGGCTGCTCATGGCCTGGACGAACGTACGATCTGCTGGATCCAGCATTGGCTGGAAGGACGATCCCAAAGGGTGGTGCTCAATGGAGTTAAATCCAGCTGGCGGCCGGTCACAAGTGGTGTTCCTCAGGGCTCAGTACTAGGGCCTTTCCTTTTTAATATTTTCATCAATGATATAGATAAGGATATAGAAAACACTATTAGTAAGTTCGCAGATGACACTAAGTTGGGTGGGAGTGTTGATCTGCTTGAGGACAGGGAAGCTCTACAGAGGGACTTGGATAGACTGGATAGATGGGCCAATGTTAATGGCATGGCCTTCAACGAGGCCAAGTGCCGGGTCCTGCACTTGGGCCACAACAACCCCATGCATCGCTACAGGCTTGGGGCAGTGTGGCTGGAGAGCTGCCTGGCAGAAAAGGACCTGGGGGTGCTGGTCGACAGGAGGCTGAACATGAGCCAGCAGTGTGCCCAGGTGGCCAAGAAGGCCAATGGCATCCTGGCTTGCATAAAGAATAGTGTGACCAGCAGAAGTAGGGAGGTGATTGTCCCCCTGTACTCAGCACTGGTTAGGCCACACCTTGAGTATTGTGTCCAGTTCTGGGCACCTCAGCACAAGAGAGATATCGAGGTGCTGGAGCGAGTACAGAGGAGGGCAAAAAAGCTGATGAGAGGCCTGGAGAACAAGGCTGAGGATCGATTGAGGGAGTTGGGGTTGTTTAGTCTGAGGAAGAGGAGGCTGAGGGGAGACCTCATCACTCTCTACAACTGCTTGAAAGGGCATTGTAGAGATATTGGTGCTGGTCTCTTCTCACGGGCAATGAGCGACAGGACAAGAGGGAATGGCTGCAAGCTGCAGCAGGGTAGGGTTAGGCTGGACATTAGGAAAAAATTTTTCACGGAGAGAGTGGTCAGTCAGTGGAATCAGCTGCCCAGGGAGGTGGTGGAGTCACCCTCCCTGACTGTGTTTAAGAGCAGATTAGATGTGGTGTTGAGGGATCTAGTGTAGGGGAGAACTTGTAGAGTAGGGCTGATGGTGGGACTTGATGATCCCAGGGGTCTCTTCCAACCTAAATGATTCTATGATTCTATGATTCTATGCATGTCTGAAGATATTGGGTTTCAGTGTCTGTCTCTGCATGTGTAAAGATGCATCTTGCTAACATCTGCATCTGTGGTCTTACTCAAAACCAGGTTTTCCCTAAAAATTACCACAAGGTCACACATAGAGATCACTTCCATTTCACTCTGCCTGCAAGGTAGAGGCACTCTGCAGGTGCAGATCAACTCTTCACCTGTATTGTCTGTACTTTTGCTGTGGAGTTTCTTGAGATCAATTGTATGGTGTTTTAAGACAGACATTGATATTCCTACAACCAGTTTCTTAAAGCTTAAATAAACACACTGGATGCTGTTTAGAATTATAGATTCAGAGCAGTTTGGGTTAGACCTTTACAGATCTTCTAGTCCAACTTCCCTGCCACGCGGAGGGACATCTTCCACTAGTACAGGTTGCTCAGAGCCCCGTCCAACCAGACTTTTAATGTTTCCAGAGATGGGGCACCTACCTCCTCTCTGGGCAACCTGTTGCACTGTTTCACCACTCTCATTGTGAAAAATGTGTTCCTTATCTCTAGCCTATACCTACCCTCTTTTAATGGTTGTAAACTACCCCTTGTCTTATGACAACAGGACTTGCTGAAAATTTTGTCCCTGTCTTTCTTATAAGCTCCCTTTGGGTACTGAAATGCCGCAATCAAGACTCTCTTCTTCAGAGATTTCTCTTCTCCCGGCTGAACAACCCCAACTCTCTCAGCCTGTCTTCACAGGAGAGGTGCTCCAGCCCTCTGATTGAGGCACAAAAAGTGGCCCTTCTCTGGACACGCTCCAACAGGTCCATGTCTTTCCTGTGCTGAGATATCTTTGGCCCCACCTTAATTATACTCATTTTGCACAGTTTTCAAGGCCATTTTGGACATATTTATGGGACGAAAGTGACCTTCCATCTACTGTAATCAGTTGTGGTTTTTTTTTTTCAAATTCCCTCGCTGAACCTTAATAGTTATCTAATTTGGAAAGTGGAACTTGCCTTTAGCAACTCTAAAAAGCTTCCTGGTTTAGTGATGCTGAACATTGTACAAGTCATTGTAGGGTTGCAAAATGTGGTTAAAACTTCTGAAAATGGAATTTTACTTATCTGAAGAAAGCTAGAAAATGAAATCGTATACTTAAAAAAATCCAGTTGTTTAAGTAGCTGGTTAAGTAAGATAGTTAAAAGGAAAATTCACTGTGTCATATGTCTCCACAGTTTATCAGCTGGTTATTCTTGGTGCTTATACGGCGTTTCCTCAAGAAGGGGCTTTACTTCAAGGGGAGATGGTGTCACAGTGACCAGTATAGTAATAAGCCCATTGAGTACTCTTAAATGATATGTCTGAAGGAAAGGGGGAAGAGAGCTTTCTTCTTGAAGTGGTGTTTTCTTAAACAAAATACCAAAATAATAGGAGAAAATGATTGAATTTAGCTGTTATGTCACCATAGCAACCATACATGATGGTTCCACACTGGAAATATCCTTTTTTCAGGCATTAAAATGCTATTCCTTTTACTTTGGGAAAAAAAAAAGTGGCAGATCCACTGGGATCTTGCATATGAAGGAAGAGCTAGTTTTGTTTTAAGTATTGTGATGGTGAGAAAAGGTGTGAATGTTTTGTGTACTGCGTTGGCAAAATTTCCTATATGCTCATATGTTATCTTCAGCAGGAGTGTAGGGAACACAGAACATTTGCACACTGCCTAACCAGAAAACAAATAAATCTTGACATCAATTACTATTTTCTATTTATTTATTTTTAACCTTTTACACTTAGGGATGATGGACCTAAACGGTGATCAATTAGATTGGACTCTTTCTACTGACTTATTGTCTTTTCTTCAGTTAGGTTAGATTGCTACAGCTAAGCTACTCTTTTCATCATCTGATAAACAATTGGAATAAATTTTTTACTGATATTTAAAGTGTGCTTTCTGTAGAGTAAGCTGCAGAGGTATGAACAGTCAGAAAATGACCCAGTAGACCAATCAAGTGAAAGTATCTTACCTAATTTGATGTCTTCAGTTGAGGAAACTGCTCCCAGAATTAGGTAATAATAAACTGTTGGCCTGGGATCAGTATAAGACAATTTCATGTGCCTGTTTATTGTCTATTTTTGTGTGATAAATGCAGTTCTCACTGATGGTAGCAAACTGTGGTTTCTTCAATTATTTTAATAGGTTCCATCAAGACTACAGACAAAATATTTTAATACACAACGACAACCATTATTAATAAGCTGTATTTGTCTTCTAGGGAGCTAATATTTAGTAATACTTCTGTAAAGAACAAATCCTTTATAGCTAGGAAGTGTATGTGTATGTATGTTGTACTACAGTCAAAGAGAAGTGTTCCTTTTCATTCTCTAAGGAGGTTCACTAGGCTTTCCAAGCAGCATTTATGAAGAACACAGTGAAAGAATGAGACTTCATAGTGAAGATAGGGAAAAGGCTGTTCATAAAAGCAGAGAGGGGCTATCAGGGGTGCTGCAATCTTCCCCAGGAGTGCACAACTTATGGCTAGCAATGAGTAAGACAGACCAGTGCTGGGGGAAGGGGGGAAGCACATCTCTGCTGCTATAATGCAAAACCTTTCATTAAAGAGCTTTGCCTCGCAGCAATTTCATGATGGCACTCTCCTCCTGCAACAAGTTTGGAGGTGCAGAGGAGATCTCTGCTTTATGGCAAACAGTGTATCCTATGCCTGTGTGACCATGGACAAGTGGTTAGCCAGAGGAGCAAAGATGGCTGCTGATCCTCGTTTGCAATTGCAAGTGCTCTGTTTTGGTAAATAGACTATGGCAGAGACAGTTAGGGGTCTCAAGTCCAGGCATGTCTGAAAATGTCTCCTTCATTTAGTATCTTCATTAATAAAACATTAATACTAATAACAGGCTCCATCAGTGGGTCACAGAGAAAAGGCAATCCCTAAAGCTTTGTAGTTTCTTACAAAATACTGCCTCTGTCTCTGAATGATGAATTAGCTGCTGAACAGCTCTGTCAGTGCTACCTAGCAGTGAACTGATGATACCACTTTCCCACAATTAATTCAAGTGTTGCAGCAAGGCTGACCTGGCTAATTAACGTGAAATAGCATTCAAATTACCACAAGTATATTAGCTGTCTCTTTATTGTTTTTAATTTACTGACAGCAAAACCACTGAAAACACAGATCTTGGCCAGAGAGTTTAATGAGCATGATTATTTTGGAGTTGCAGTGAGGCTGCCTTTGGCCAGCTGCGGCTATTGCAGTCATACTGAGTCGAAGCTGGCCTATTTTAGCTCCCCTTCAGTGGCATTTTTGCTTCCCTGAAGCTGTGACATCAAGTGTTATTAATAGCCAAATTGTCTATCATCTTATAAAAGCTGTGTATTTCCTTGGATTCCTTTCTTTTGCTACTGGTTTTCCACAGAGGAGGCTACAGGATAGTGCTTGGAGGCGCAACTGCGGAGAAAATAGTGGGAGGGGAGGGTAATGGATCAATACAACCCCTACATCTGTAACACTTGGGACTTTTAGCTTTTCGTCATTCCTGGAATAGCATAACAGGGTTTTTGGGTTGTTGTTGAGGTTTGAGTACTATAATGACTATGCTGTATGGTAGAGATGATGACTCCAGTTGTTTTGCTTAGCTAGAGATATGTATAGGGAGAAATATGGCTTTCCCTCCTATCTGGCACATATGTATACCACTAAATGTATAGTGCTGATCACAGGATGTTTCTCCCATGCAAAACATGATATTGAGAAGGGATTTCATGCTAATTGCTTAAATGACGTTAACCATTGATGATAGCACACTGGCACCTATGAAACAAGGTGAGAGACACCCTGTGGGCAAATGCTTCTGTGAAAATTCTCACTCTTTGTCCATTTGTGTGGATTTTGCTTTGGATTTCTGGCAAGCTGTATTTTCACTCACAAAACAAAACCACAGAAGACATTACCATTTAATAAATACATTCATAAAATGTATGAATTAATGGGAAATTTTAGCAAGGTGAGTGAAGTTGCTAAATTAAAAGAAAGAGTTGGCTGTTTTGCAGGAGAAGATGAGGAGGGGGATTGCTTTTGATTGTAGTTTTTCCATTACATCCCTAAAGTTTTCTAGCTTCTTTGCAAGTTGCTGCACCAAAACAGTTAATCCAATTAATTGCTAACTGTCTATAAATCCCTAATGTTTAACTGGATCAATAGTTTCCCATTTTCTGTCTGTTTTTGCAGCGCACAAAACACTATGATACCAATCTGTAAAAACAGTCTAAAAAGAACAAATACCAGTGGGAGAAAGCTGTGTAATACGCAAGTGATTGCTCTATAACACAGCATTTGCTACTTGCTGCATGCCATTCCTGCAGAAAAGCATAAGCTATTGGTCTCTTTGGGCTTTTCAACTGTTCCTTAGCCATCCCTTATTCATTGCTAATCTATAGTAGTAGAGATTTTGCCCACTGACTCTACCTATGTGTCCATAAAAACCACAAAAATCTTTTTTTTTCCTTGTCTTGCTTTCTTCCTTGCTTTTCAATGATCTTCCTTATTCCAGATATAAAAATGTCAGTGTGGCAATAGGAGAGTTACTTTTTTCTACCAGTAGCTTCAATAATATCTTAGGTCAATATTAATATATTACAAAGTGCTATCTTATGAACATTGAATTTTGTAGTATATTCTAGCAGTAGTTCCAGCAAATCTTGTCTTGAATTACCAGGAGACTTTGGTCATGTTGCTAAGGAATATTTATTTTTAAGTAGCAGAGCCGATACTTCTTTGTAGTGATTCTTTCTAAGCATCAATTGGAAAATCTCTCTTTTTTTAAAACAAACCAACAAACCCATAAAACATTTTTATTTTATGCAGAAATGAAACTGGCCTAGAAAGCTTTGAAAATATTTTTCATCAGTAAAATAATTTTTGTACATCCACACAATTGATTTGATGCCTTTCTGTATTCATGGGAGATATTTTAAGCTGGTGTTTATTTCTTGTTTGATATTTGGGTTATGGCTTTTTTCCTTTCTTTTTTTTTAAGATTCATCATGCAGAATGATAAAGAAGATGCCCAGAAGGAGAGCTTTTGTCTCTCTTTTTTTCCTCTTTATTTTGGCTGGACTAATCACTGTATGCATAAGGCTGATTTGCTTGTTTGCTGTCAGGCCTTGAACAACGGAATCGTCTTCAAAGAGTATTTCCCTTCAACAGGCAACAGAAAGGCCTATCCTGAACAGTAAACAGTGTTTAGGTCATTAGCACAATGATAGTGACCACAGTAATCTATAATCAGCATGGGTTAGGAATCACAGAATGGAATCGGATTGAAAGAGACTGCTGGAGATTTTAGTCCAATCCCTCTGCCAAAGCAGGCCTTCGTAGACCAGGTTGCACAGGAACTTGTCCGGGTAGGTTTTGAATGTCTCCAGAGTTGGAGACTCCACCAGCTCTTTGGGCAGCCTGTTCCAGTGTTCTGCCACCCTCAAAAGCGGAGAAGTTCCTTCTCGTGTTTAGATGGAACTTATTATGTACAAGTTGTTCCATGTGCCCTGGAGATGCCCACGCATCCTAGCCAGGTGACTGCGAATGTGAGGAGTGTGCAGGAGGCTCACGGACACAGGGTTTCTCTTTTTTGTTGTCCTTACTGAAATGACTTTGACTGCTATATGATTCTTTTCCCAACCTTTTGGCTTCGTGACCTTACACCTGACTCTTAGAAAATCAGAACTGGAGGACAGCTCATGGAGTGGCAGTGTTTGAATGTTTGTTTTTAGTTGTACCTGTTGTTACTAAATGCCTAAAAGGCATGTTACCATTAGGGAAGTGAGATCTGCTGCTCTTTTGAATGTTCCCTGCTGAAGACTCTGGCCAGCAAGGTACTTCTTTCCTAAGTGGTTCTGTGCTAAAACTGATGCAAAGATGCCTTCTATTGTGGTGTTTACTACAACTCAAAAACTTGCAATTATAAAACTCACAAAAAGCCAGTTAGCAAACACATGGCAAAGCTTTCCTGCTCATTGCAAGGTCTGACCACCCTACACCTGCTCTGTGTGTGCATCAGGCTATACTGGGCAGCCCTTCCAGGCCCACCATGTGGGTCTGTCTAAAGGTGAGTTGCATTTGGGAGGCCAGAGATGACACAAAGCCCTGGCATCTGCCATCATCCCCATGGTGGGAATCATCTGTACACAAGGTCTTGCTGGCCTGAAACACAGCTGTCTGGCATAAGCAGAGCCAGACAGTCACCTTAACTCTTGTCTCAACTACCTTGAAATGGTACTCAGCATGCCTACTGTGCTCTTCATTTCATGTTAGGCTTTTTTTACTAGTCTGCAAGTGCACTGCATGCTGCTGACTTCAGCCAGACTTTACAATGGGTAACAGTTTACATGACGAAGCCACCACCTACGATGATTCCTGTTTGATTTAAGGGAGAGTCCAAGGTAGGCTTTTCTCCATGCAGTCATCAGAGGGCAATGTGCATTTACCTCTACTGTTTTCAAATGTTATTAGCAGAGGGGCTGTGGGACCAGGCAGTTCTCCCCAGATGGAACAGTTTTTTCTTTAGCTTGTTTTTTCTTGGCTGCAGCAAATAAGTTACTTGAAAGGAGCAAAAGCTTTGCTTAAGCTTTATGCAGCAGGTGGCCACACCTAGAGACAATTACCAAAAAATGTCTGCAAGGCTTTTTGCTCTCTACTTTCATGTTTAGAGCAATTAAACTGAAAGACAAATAAACTGAAAGCCCTTTTTCAGTGCAGCACAGCTATGTTGTTGGAAAGGCATTGGTTCCTCACAAAGGAGCAAGTGACCATGGAAACAGCCCCTAGAAAGATTACTCCTTCCCCACCACCAGCAACCACAATGGGACCTCGTGCCAGCTGCATCAGGCTGCAAATAACCCATCGAGCTGGTTAAAGGGAGTTGTATACCTTGCATGTCCCCTCTTTACTCAATACCAACCGTATCTAAGAATTAGTTTGGTGGGAATGTGGAAGATGCAACCCCAGGGATGAGGCAGAGAGTTGAGACCCGCTTTTAGGTAGCAATCGGGGAGAAATGTGCCACGTCTGACCTCCTCAAGAACATTTTTTGTGAAATGTTAAATTTCCAAGTCTTTTTCTCTGCATGTCATATTTCTCCACCCACTCTCCCTTGCTTAGAGGTGTTTAAAAATGCTTGGAATGGAAACACATATGAAAAATATTTAATCACAGCAACAGCCCTGTGTGGAGCATTCTGTTTATCTAAAAGTCTGTATAATCACCATGTCAGCAACCACTTGGAGACATTACAAGGGCTGCTATCTCTAATCACCCAAATATGTTTTATAACTCTAAGAACAACTTTGACAGCCTTCCCTGGACCAACACAGCATAGTCTTTGCCACTTACACCATTTCTTGGAGTAGCGAGAGAAACATCACTGTGCCCAATACTAAGATCTGGTACATGTTGGTTTTAACGGCAATCAGCATGCAGTTGTTTTCACAATTGTTTAAAAATCATATTCAGAGTGTCTAAAAAAACTAGAGCAGGAACCAGTGTGATCCAATTTAGAATGCATAGCAACATTGGTGTACTAATTATAATTTTGCCACAAGCAATTGTCACAGTCATAAAACTGCCAGTCTGTTTGGTGGTGGGCAGCTTTCTATTTCACAGACATCTGGCAGAATCAGCAGAGGACGATTAGCTTGCCAGACTGCCGGCTGCGTGCAAGAACAAAAAAGCTCAATGTTGAGGTAGGCTGGAGAAACCAGTGAATTCTGCAACAGAGATGGTGGGCATAAGCCCTGCAAAACAGAATAGTGTTTGGCATTTAACAAACAAGGCTGAGAATGTGTCATGTCGATTCTTACAAACCTGCTTGTTGATCTCAAGCTACTCTGTTCCCTTCAGAACACAAATAGTTCTGATATTTTTATACCTAAAAATATGGGTAAGCTAGGTTTGCCATGAATTTCATGTATCAGAGAGCATACAATTGCACTGTTTTAGGACAACATTGAGGGCAAATACATAATTTGCACTCTCCTACATCCCAGGGATGAACATATACCTCTAAGTCAGGTACTTACCTGAAGTTAGTTGGAGGTTTTCCAATGACACAGACTGGCACATAGAAAATACCCTTTTGAAACAGGAACAATGTGAGAGCATCATTCTTTCTTTGCAGAGCTTTCCAGCCCAATTTCACTAATTCATTCCAATAGTGTGGCAAATTCTATTTCAGCTTTGCATGATAACAGAGAAAATGGAAAATATTTTGAGCCTTTCATATGGTTTCAAAGGGTTTACATTTATTTAAAATGGAGAAAATGCCTTTGATTCCTTTTTGCAGTTGGAAGTTACCATCAGGTGCAATATGGCTGAGGACCACCCTTTCCCACTCACTGCTGCTGCCTGAAGAGCTGCAGGAAGCTTCCCCAGTGGGCAGCACTGTCATTTTGCCACTTACCTCTGCAGCAAATGGGTTCTGCCCCTCAGAGAGGGAGGCAGACCTCAAGTATGCCATACCCCTTCCTTTCCCTAGAAGCACAACGTATTTTCCCATATAATAATAGATTACGTCTGGAAAAACATGTAAGACTTCACATTAAGAAGTTCCAATTGATTTTCAGTAGGCAAAAGTTATCTGGAGCAATAAGTGTTTTATCTTTCTGCATTGTTCACCTTGTCTTGGTGAAGGTTGTGATGTTTTAATTCTGTTGCTTGTTGTATGTTTGCATATCATTTATGAAAAGAAAGTTGTTGATCAACTCTTTGGATCAAGTGGATAAAATGTTTGCCCTCAAAGCAAAACAGAATTTAATGTAATTTACCTACCTAAACTTTGATCCTACAGAGGGAGGCAATTGGGTTCTTTTTTGCGGAATATAAAAGGCAATTAACTGCATGAGAAAATTATTATAGGGCAGTCTAGGCATGTTTTATTTTTGGAGACATAATGAAGACAATTGAACAGGTTTGTTATCTTTTTTTTTTTTTTTTTTTTTTTCCACTGTTATGCTTGGTTGCATTTTTTAACTATCAGGACTTATAATAATTTAAGAAATAATAATAAAAGTTAATCTTTGTGCAATTCTTGTTGTTTATTAAATTAAGTAGCTGGAACATTGTGTTGGTTATTTTCCCTGGGGACCAGAGTCTCATGAGACTGTGCCTGGAGCTCTGTTTCAAATCCAACACAGTTTATCCTGAATTTAAGCAAAGGCACTCCTAGTACCTATAGAAAACTAAAATGTTATTTACTCTATAATTTTCAATAGCAAACTAAATTGGAAATTGGGAATTTTCAGATATATATCATGGCAAAAATAACTTCTTGGAAATATTTTGCCAATATGAGCAAAGACAGACAACCTTTCATCATAAGGTTACTGATGAGATGAGAGACAGAAGGAGAAGGACTTCTGTCTCTTTTGTTTGGCATGGAACCACGACTTTTCTAAATTTCCAGGAATTTAAATGCCCCTTTGTTTTCATCTGCTAGTATACATGACACTGGAATATTATAAAACTGTAGCTATTAATAAAGCAACACACAAAACAACTCTCAAAATTCATTCATATGTGAAAAAGAACTTATCTTCAGAAAATCATATTTAAATTTTTTTATATAAATGGTGATAGTGGATTATGGTAGATAAGTCTCAGCAATACTTGCAATGGTTACTTATGTATTTAAAATGTGTGCCTTTCCAAAATAGCAACTAGGTTAAATACCAGTTAAAAAGTAATTTCCACACACAGATAATTACTCTGAAGAAAAATAATTGTATTTCCTCTTCTGTAGGTACAGGAATTAAATTAAATCAACCTCTGATATTTTAATGAGTCTATGATGTAATATTGTATAGGTAACCCAGATAAAATACATTAAATTCTTCTGTGAACGTTGCAGCATATATTGTGTATGCCAGAAGAAACGTTGGGGCATCCCTCCACCTCTCCTTCCCTTCCCCCACCCCATCTTTTGTGTTCATTCCTAGATAAAAAGTGAAGAAGGAACGAGGCTTTCTGTGTTGGCATTGTGAATTGCAGCACAGCTACAAAAAAACTCTTGTCCTTTAAATGACTGCTGCGAGTAGCGGACGGAAGTAGGGCTTGCTTTGAGCTAGGAACGGGCAGCGAGAGCAGAAAATAATGACAGAGGGCACAGATACTCTGCTGAAGGCAGCGCTTGTCCTGCCCATATGCCCTCTAACAGTCAACAAATTATTTAGTGTGGAAAACACTGGCTACTCTTTCTGCATCATTTTCTCAGTGTAAGAGAGAAGATGTAAAGTATAACCTGATGTGGGGGAAGGGAGGAGAGATCTTTGCAAATCGGCTTCCAGCATGCTGTCTTTTAGGGGGAAAGGGAAAATGTTTTGGGAAAGCGCTACTGCAGCTGAATAGGAACATTCAGAAAGACGGGAGCCTCTCTGTCCCGTGCACCTCCTTTTCCTACAGCCTTGCTCATCATTGGAGTATGTTGGCTCCTACCAAGTCTCCTTCTGTGATGCAGGTGTATAATTGCAAAGTCTGTCCACCACTTGTGAAAAGACTGATCCGAAGTTTGTGACCCTGTTGAAGCAGCATGATTAAAAAGGAAACGGCTTATAAAAAGAGGGAATATCTTTCCCTTAGACTCACTGATAAAGCTGGAGGGAGGCGAACACGAGAGTTTTTGTTTAAGAGTAACTTTGTCAGGTTCTTAAGGATTCGTAACTGCAAACTTGCCTTGTTTTATCCAGGTACTGTTACCTTCTTTTCCTTGCAAACCTTGATTTCCTTTTATCCTTAGGCCATCACGCTGCAAATCTACTGCTATGCATTAAAAAGATGACATCGTGTAG
The DNA here is from genome assembly GCA_013400555.1 of Jacana jacana. Taxonomy (NCBI): domain Eukaryota; kingdom Metazoa; phylum Chordata; class Aves; order Charadriiformes; family Jacanidae; genus Jacana; species Jacana jacana. The sequence continues at coordinate 14,567 of VZTM01002688.1, read as the reverse complement.
AGAAAAAAATATTAAAGTCATGTTCACTTTGGAATTTCAATTAAAGCTCGATCATTTTCTGTTCCTCTTCTATGTCTCTTGCCTTTTGTGGAGCAGGTTTGAAAAGGACCACAACTGCAGCAGAGATTAAAACCAGCTAAGCAGAATGTCAGCATTGCATTAAGTTCTTAGCGTGCTTCTGGGCCAACTCTGTTATCGTGTTACCTGGTGTTTTTAACTAACCATAATTGCTGAGATGGCTTTTAATCACAGATGTGATTAAAAGCACATGCTTGTCTTAGTTAATAGTGCTAATCACAAAAAATACTGTGTTAAATATTTTTTAAAAGGTTACCTCAAAGTAAAATTGTCTCCACAGATTCTCTGCCAGGAAAGGTGAGAGAGATTTCAATTTGAATAGGATGTCAAAACCTTATTCTCTATGTGACTTCAGATATTGCCTTTGGAGAAAAAGATCATAATGTATTTGCCCTTCAGCAGAAGGAAGAAAGAGAATTCAGTGAGATTTCCTTTTATTTTGTAAATTCCATTGAAGGAGGCAAATGATGGTGATGGTCTCCTTCAGCTGCAGAGTCAGTCTTGGCATTTGCATTAGGAAAGTTGGAAACGCTAGCATGACTTCATTTATTTATATGGACAGTGAAGCATTAAAATATATGCTTGCTGTTAGCCTGGTGGAATTATTATTAACTGACATGAAATCACAGGAATTTCAGAAGAACACTGCCAAGGTGAGAGACTAGGAAAGATAGGTAGATGTGTGTAGGGAAGGTACATTTGGGACCACTCAGACATTCCCTGAGAGGTTTGATTGTGACCATTCACAAAAAATAACAAGACACCATTAGAAGAAAATTGAAGATGCTGTCATGCACAAAATCTGTTAATAAGAGTGTTGAAGCTATTATATAAGAATATATAACCTTTTCTTATCTGCAGTGGATTTCTATAACTGCATTTCTATAGCCATTATAAAGAAAAGTGCCACTGGGCAATCTTTAATTTGAGTTAATGGCTTCCTGGGGAAATGAGGAGCCTATCTGTGAAACTCAGAGTCATGCGTTGCTGGGACAAAGAGCTGAGCTGGATTCAGTCAAGAAGCAAAAGCATACAGTTTGGCCCTTTATAGACAGCTACCATGACACCTTATGTAACTTAGTTACTTAAAATTTCCAGCTAATGAGTTAGGTTTCATAAAGAGGGCAGGGAAATAATGGAAGCCATGAAAAGTTTATACTCTTTCTCCTAATGGCAAAACTTTTATGTATATGCCAAAAAAGTTAGATTAAATAACCTCTGGGGAAAAAAAGCCCTGATCCTCTGTTACTGCTCTACTGGGGCACAATGAGGGTGGTTTTGGGGAGGTCCATGGTGTTTCATTCCAAACCTGCCTCCACATTTCCGCAGTCTTTCTGAAGTTCATTGCCCCACTGCCTGCGCTCATTGGCTGTTTCTGTGAGTTAGAAGTTTGATAGTTCAGATGCTTTCTGTGAGAATATTTTCTATTCAGTGCTTTGAGAACAGCTGAATGAGGCACATTTGGGTTAATGAATTATTGGGGAAGTGGTTAACCATGGACGTGAGGTACAGGGACAAATAATTTAGTTGGTTTTAATGAGGAAATATTGCATAAAATTTGGACTTTTGTAGAGACCTACAATGACATCTGTAGAAGAGTTCTCAATCAGTAGATATCTGTAAAATAGTTAGCTTTGTCTTTCTGTAGATTTTTTTAAAAATGCAGATACACTGTAAAGTATTATTTTTTCATAGTCATGCTTTATACAGAATATTTAACTGCATAAGCAAGTTCCTCATTGCTGGCATGTTATTATGTTACCGTGTTAAAGGATGATGTGCCACAGATGAAATGAATATCACAAATAAATTTTTTTTAAAGCAGAAAAGAAACTCCTAAAGGTCTATTTGCAATAAAATATTCCCAAAGCTACTGGTGCTGATTAAATTAACCTATGAGTAAAAGATCTTGCCCTGTGGTGGACATAATAATTCATACTAGTGATAATGAAAATAATTTCTTGAAATTAATTTTTCATGAGAACTCAATTTAAAATAATTGTTCTGTCTTTTGTTGTTGGTAATTGTCTTAATCAGTCATTTTTCAACCTATTTTGTCATCAAAAGCTTGTAAAATCCAGGATTTTTGGGGAGTCAGTCTTCTAACATTTGTAACTCAGCAGTTTTTCTTCAATTTTTTTTCATAACTCTTCCCCTTTATGTCCTTTTAAACTGAACCCCTGGACAAATCCCTACATTTTTGTAGGCTGCTTATTTTCTTTCACTTCTTTCCTTCTTTTTCTTTTTTTTTTTTTTTTTTTTTTTTTTTTTTTTTGTTGTTTTTGGGGGGGTTGGTTTTTTTTTTGTTTGTTTTGTTTTTTAATTCACTTCATGTAAGGGATATTTGTATTAAAGAGAATATTAATTAATGCTACTAAAGTTTTAGAGCTGAAGTGTAGGTATATGGAAGATGAGGATCAACTTTTGGTGCTCTGTACTGCCAAAACAACATGTTTCTGAAACACACAGTTGGGTTTCAATGCAAGTTGTATGCCTGTCTCCCAATGCTTCCTAGGTGCAATGCATGCTTCCTTCTCCTGCAAGTGCTGTCTTTCTCAAAAGTCTCCTCCTGGACACTCTTGAGATAATCTCTCCTCTACTGGATAATCCCCTCCCTTCTCTGGAAAAGGGACGAGCCTTGGAAGATATTATGCAGGTCTTTGATATCCTTGTGATCCTCTTTTCAGTCGGCCTACAAATGGAGGGAGGAAATGATTTGCGGTGCCACTTAATGGAGCTGAGTAACTTTAGGCAGCATGCAGGTTATTAACAGAAGTGTTTTATTTTTCCCCCACCCAATCTGTAAATGAAACCAAAGCATTCTTTTTTGCTTATTTTTAAATTATGTGATAAAATTTGAAAACACATTTTAATACAATGGAGTGCAGTCTACTTACCCTCATGCTGCCTTCAACTACTAACTTGTTCATTAAAGGTGAATTCTGGATATCTAAAATATTTAGATATAGAGATAAGCAAAAGCTTAAGATCTCACTGTCTGAGTTCTTACGGTAGGAGCTTTACTTACTTTTTTCTAATGGATGTTGTAAACAATAATCATTAACTCCAAAATAGATTTCAGAGGCATTTTTAAAGGCCATAAGCACCACCAAGGAACTCTGCCACCGTTGTCTTGGGAAGGATGCTATAGCCTTAAGAATTGTAAACACACTTAACTAAAGATATTACTCAGCACATTTTTTTTTTTCAGTACTATGTTTTTTTAGCATGTGCTCCTCAGCACGTTACACAACTACCATGAACGGAGACTTCTTGGGTATTTCAGCAGGAGCAAAGAGTAGTGGTAGCAATTAACCCAGCAGCAAAGGGAATGTTGCTCCAAGTGCCGTCTGCGAACTTGCACCCATTATGATGTCCAGTCCTATGGCACATGGGATCACCAAGCCTTGCTAAGTTTAAAGTACAGTAATCCTCTTTTGTGAAGTAACACGTGTAGATTCTTTATAACAGCTTAGATGGTAATTAGCAGGGGATTTCGGATTCATTGACTGGATACAAATATAGCATCGGGGAGGGAAAGACCTAGGCAGCAGTTCTGAAATGAGGGGCCACTAATGCAATAAAGGTTGTAGCATTTATAGGGGGTGGAGATGAGGCAGCAGAATTTCAAGGAGGGTGAGCGTCACTAGCATTTGGGATTGCAAGCATAGCGATGGAGTCCTAATTAGAAACAGGTAAAGGCTGTCATGGCTGGGAGAAGTTTTTGTTTAGATGTGTGTTTTCTCTGACATTTTGTAGCTGTAGATGTAAATCCTTCCGGGGTGTCACCCAGTGGGCTGTGACAGTGGATACTGTTTTCTTTTTGAAGTATTAGGAGAATTGTAGCTGTTGAATCAGCCTTATTAATTTAGTGTCTTTTGGTATTCCTTATGAGAATGGGCCTGGGGTGAAGTGAGGTAGAACAAAGTGAGTTGATCTATATCCACCTGACCTTGTTTTACCTGCAGAGACATTACCACCGCAGTGAACTAAAAGAAAATGAAAAATTTATGCAAATTTTAATATTCTGCAGATTGATGTAGTCACCAAACAAATCTCACTGCAAATGCATTCACTCTTTCTGCTTAAAAGTTCTGTGCATTTTAGCTATTCAGCTGGTAATAATGAAATATCACATCTTACTTCTGGTCCCACTGCCAGCTAGCAAAGTTGAGAAAATACAGAATAATTTGCAGGCTTAGGGTTTAAGGAAGTAATGAGCATCCTTTTAACTTTCTTTTAGTACTTGGAGGGAATGTTATTTTTGTAAGAACAAGGTTCATACTAGCTCCAAATGAAAACTCAGGTCCTAGAAATATAAGCTAAATTCACATCTTTATGTGACTTAGGACATGAATTCAGTGATTAGTTTACATGCTGACTGTTGCATGCTCTCTTTCTTGTTGGAAGCGCCAAGGGCTGGAGCACATAGCCCTAGGTGAGAGCTAGCTTTGAGCAACGGTTTGAATTTTAAAAAAAACCTACTGTTAAAAATTTGAATTAACTTTTTAATTTATTTTTTTTTATAAAGCAATAATAAGGGCTTTGACTCTTACTTTGACTTGTAGTAAGCTTATAGATTTATTTACCAAGAATGTGGCAACTGGTTTGTGGTGGTTTTTTTTAAATATTTAATAAATGCTTTAATAACAGACATTTATTAAATGTATGAAAAATTCTCTATTCCTTCTCTTTCCTGCCTGGAAGATATTAACCAAGTAACAAAACCCTATTTGTTGTATTCAATATGTTGATTATTTTACAATTAAAAACTCATCCTGTTTTTTGTCAACACTTTTATTTTTTAATGAATATTCCACGCCTCATTTTATTTGATCCTTGCATTAGTTTGTCCTTCTCCTTCCCTTTCAACACACTGAATAAACAGTCCTCCTGCTTGAGGCTGCTCCTTGGTGAACTCTGAAGTCTCACGTTTTTGTGAAAATATCTTCCCCTGTGCTATTAATGGCTTCCATTGCTTTCAGTAGCAGCCCTGAAAAAGTGCACCAGGAAATATTTCAATAGATTTAAGACTGAAAGCAAAAGAGAGATGATGAAGTCTATGCAAACAGTTGCTTTCTGTTTCAGCTGCCAAGATGTTAGATTCTCTATGAGCGGTCAGAAAAGCACACATTGAAACTTTAATTTTACATCAAAATAGCAAGTCGTGTGCTGTCAGAAAAAGCTGCTGGTGGTGGGTCAGTGGTCAGGGACTCCCTCAAGTGGGGAAGTAGCGGGGTTTGACCCATCCTTTTCCACAGGAGACTGAATCGCAGGCTCTGTGGGAACCGGGGTTTGGGTTGGGCTCTGGACATGGACCACAGTGACAGGACAGCAGCTTCCCCTTGTGGGTGCTGAGGACAGCCTGATTTTGAGTCCCAGGCCTGAAGGTTGACCTGCTCAGATAGATGTGAGGTGCTTCCAGCTCCCAGCTTTTGGCTGAATAAGCCCTGTGAGCGGCTGTTTCTCCTCTCTTCCTAAAGCAAATGTAAACACTATGCAAGCCACCCACAGAGCCATGCAGAAAAGCACATCTCAGGTTGGGCTTCTTTTTCCTGTTAAAGCTAGCTTATACAACAAATGGGCAATATTAAATATTTTATTTTGCAGGGAAAGACAAAAACATCTCTTGCTTTTTGGTCAAAAAATGTATCCAGGAATGGGTCTTTCCCCAGTTTTTTCAGCCTTGATCCTTTTATATTTTTTTTGTTTAGTTTTCATTCTACCCAAAATTATTAGGTATTTTTAAAACCCAATTTCACAGATAGTTTTGAAACATCTGAAGAGGCATTTTTAGAACATGAACTAGTTGCAAATATTTTGACCTACTTCTGTAGATTAACCCAAAAATTTGAAAGGAACGTAAATGTTGTCTTCAATGAATCTTAATACTATTTATTTTGGAAGATATCACTTCTGTTTACAGTTTATCTGAGAACTTTGTCAAATCTGTATTGAATAATATGAGAGAAAAACACAGAAAGAAACTTTTCAGCAGAAAAAGGTTTGAGTGCAAGCTGTAACTGTTAAGTTGATAACTCCTATATGTTTTATGTTACTGCTTTGCATCTCTGTCTATGCCACCACTCACCATGTATATAGTACTTGTAACTTCCTTGGGATTTATTTCTAGAGACCAGAAGGCACACTAGTTGCACTGACAAGACATATTAGAATTATCTCATCCCTGATAAAATTCATAACACTTTTAATATTTCTTCTCATTTTTTAAGAATCTTAATAGGTCATCTCCATCAATATTGCCATCATTCTCCTGGGATCACTTCTTGTCTGTTTCAATTCTGTTTTTCTCACTGCTTTGTTTTCAATTGATTTACCTAATTAATGCATCTAAGCTAGTAAGCAAATAGAGGGGAACAGGGCAAACTGTGGGGTAGTAATTTCTTTTGTAACTGTACTATTCTATTGTTTTCAGTTCCACGTTAACTCTTGTTCATATAATCTTTTTTCTTACTCTATATGACTCACAGGCTAAACAGAGCAGATGGGGGAGTGATTTCAGACAGTGACCTCATTTCTGCACATACTATTTCTCAAAAACAGACAGCAATCAACCTGTCTTACAAAAAGGAGAAGTTTGGGTTGTTTTTTTTCCTTTTACTGAATTATAGACATGAATACTTCTGTAAAGATAAAAGGGCAAAGGGGAAGACTCTAAGCTTCCAACACCACCAGTGTGTTCTGCTTTTCTGAGCTGGCATAAAGAGCTCTGTTAAACCTTTGCTCCTGCCTCCTTGAAATCTCTTTTTACTCTATACTTTTAGTTCTATGTATGAAGCATCCAAAATACTATTTTATTAGTGAAATAATTTTAAATTTAAACATGTTAAATTTCTTTATAGAAGAATTTCTACTCATCTATGTGTCTAAAGTTTATCAGGTATTGAATTGGTTCCAGAGTTTTGGTCTTAGCTGAAGTCTCTTGCTTCAGACAAGTACACGTATTAAAGATTACAAATTGCTATCAAAAAGTAGGAGTTCTCAAAAATATCAGTGTCTGCAATGAATAAATGTGTACATGTGCTTGTTTTTTCCTGTGATTTTTATTGTGATGACTAGTCCAAGAGAAAACACAGCAGGATAAAACCTGTAGGATAAAAATTTCCCTAACACAGGAAATGTCTGACAATTTTCATTTTCTGTAAATGCTAGCCAATACATACATACAGTCTTGAAATCAGAGTGGAATATAAAACTGTAAGAGAAAGACAAGAATAACATCTCTGTAGCACCTTGGGTGTGATATTTACCTTTGCTCCAGTAGGTTTTGCATCATTAAGCAGACGGTGTTCCAATCATACTTTGCTGTTAAACTGTCAGGAATGTGTCCTTAAAGCTCACAAAAGTTTTGTATTGTTTTCAAATCTCCTATCCAATGAATCAAGTTTTTACAAAAGAACCTTCCTTTTCAAAAGAAGAATATTACTCTACTCGGAGGAAATATTTAAGGTTTAGAGTCAGAATATCCTGAAGCTTAAGAAAGGAAGTAAATAAGTGGCTGTATTTTTAAGCATATATAAAGTGTTAATACATATTAAACCTGGTCTTCTGAGTTTTGGAAGAGGTATGAAATCATAAATCTATAGTGTCATCAGTATGAATAAGCTGTAACAGTAAGGAATTAATTATTTTAATTTATTTAAAGTTATTTTCTTTCCGTATATTTACATAAGGATACAAATATTAGTGACTATGAATTTGCATAAAGAGCAGGTAGCATGGTAAAAACAGAGATTTGTTGCATTGTCCTCATGTGAATCTCTATCAGGAATATCTATTGGAAGGAGCAATTACTACGAGACATGGATAGGAGTGTGGGGAGGTATGGATTACTGGTGAAATAGTTACCCAATGTGATAAAGCATGAACACGTGTTATGTCCTGTGAGTTGACATTGCCCCTTTTTAGGATAACTTTTGTCAATATTTTTATTATTAGAGGTGATCTTTGCCAAAATTCAATCATGCAGGGGGACTTCTGAAGAGGTAGATTTTTCTGAGCCTGCTCAGTTTTTGAGAAAAAAAATAAAAAAAATAATTTCAGTGAGATTCCGAGCGCTGCTGTGGGAGACTGGCACTGCTCGGGCCCTTGTGGCCAGAAGCTCTCTGGACTTGCTGGTCATGCTCAGCACACATCTTTCCTAATCCCTGCTGAGGCTTGACTTGTACTGGAGGTGGAATTTCTTACTCTCTTAGTATTTGCTAGACTTTAATGTAGTTCTTGTTCACCCCAGAAAATGAGAGAAAAAATAAGATAACTGTAGTTTCAACATTATACAACAAAGGAAGCCACGGGTCATATATGGTTTTATATACTCAGATTATACATGGTATGTTGGGTGTTGTGACCTGTAAGAAATATTTCACTTTGTAAGATACTAATTTCTATTCATGAGTCACTGGAAAATTGCAAAGTTATGAGCAGAGTGGCTGCAGTCATACACATAGAGTCATAAACACCACTTGGAGTACTGTATCCAGCTTTGAAGTCCTCAGCACAGGAAGGACATGAAACTGTTCATAGAGTCGTAGAATTGTCTAGGTGGAAGGGACTTTGAGATCATCTAGCCCAACCATCAAAGGCTGGAAGGACATGGAACTGTTGGAATGGGTCCAGCGAAGGGACACGAAGATGATCAGAGGGCTGGAGAACCATTCCTATGAAGACAGGCTAAGAGAGTTGGAGTTGTTCAGCCTGTAGAAGAGAAGGGTCTGGGTAGCCTTCCACTGCCTGAGTAGAGAGGGACTCTGTTAGGGAATGTAGTGATAGGGTGAGGGGTAATGGTTTTAAATTGGAAGAGGGGAAATTTAGACTAGATATTAGGAAGAAATTCTTTACTGTGAGGGTGGTGAGACACTGGAACAGGTTTGCCCAGAGAAGTTGTGGAAGCCCCATCCCTGGGAGTGTTCAAGGCCAGGCTGAGTGGGGCTTTGAGCAACCTCTAGTGGGAGATGTCCCTGCCCATGGCAGGGGGGTTGGAACAAGGTGATCTTTAAGGTCCTTTACAACTCTGGCCATTCTATGATTCTATAGTTCTGCAAGTAACTTTGCAAGCATGCATCAGGCTAACAGATTTTTCCATTACTTGAGAATTGTTCAAACTGCTTTAAATAGTTGAAAGCTATTTGTTGTGGTGGGGGAGGATGAAAAGCACTTTTATAGGCTAGCTAGGAAAAAAATCCCTTTACATCTGTTATGTAAATACTGTGAAATCAAATTAAAGCAAAGAATATTGAAGGGGGAGGGTGAGGAGAATATTAGGAATTTCCTTTTCTCACAAAGCAGGTAAAATGCTTCATCAAGGATCTTCTCCCCCAGTGAAATTCACCCTGATTAGTTTAATTATGCAAAGACTAGTCTTAGCTTCTTTTCTCTAAATCACAGTAATGACGGTACTGTCAGACTACAGAAAAAGTACTAAGCATCTCACAGCAAGTCTTTTCTAAACCTTTGTTATAAGCTCAGAATATAAATGTATCTTTCAGTGTAATATTTTTCTTGAAAATTACTGTTTCAGTGCTTTAAATAGAGATACCACTCACATTTTAACACGTAAATACTTTCATGTATTTTGTTTGATGTTAAAAAGTGTTTAAATTTTGTAAATAGAAAGACCATTTTATGACTGCCACAGTGTCAGAAACAATTGTTGTATGAGCACTGGCCAGCTAATGTTCTTCACGAACACTTCCCTTAACATGAAGGCTGTAGACATGACTGTGTCTGTTGACATAAGCATGGGGCAAAGTAGCCCGTCAAGGTCAACATTTGTATAAGAATCATGTAAGGAGGAGATTACTAGAAACTGAATAAAGAGAGAAGTTTTATTCACCAGCCATTAAAGAGAGGTTTTATTTACCAGCCAGGATTCATACATCAAAAGGTCTGAAATCTTTCACCATGAAGCCCAGGAGAAAGCCAGGTGAATGTGGAAGATGCTGAGACTGGCCACTGGGAAACAGGAAATCACCTGCCTAAGTCTCACGCTGTGATGGTGTCAGATTTGACAAGTGTGGATATTAGCAAGGGGTTGCAGTGTCACTTGGACTGCTTTGCTCACTCATCAAGTTGTCAGCTTCAGTTCTCACAGAAATGTAATCTCATCTCTAATGCTTTTCTCCTGTTTTTCTCTACTGCAGTGTAGTTCTCAATGACTTCATATACTAAAAGACTATATAGGCAGAGATGGCTTTCAAACATGTTTGCTGTGTCCTGGTGAAGTAGCTCTGAGGCAGGGTATTTCCCCTCACTCACTGCCTCTCTACAAGTGAAAAAGCCCTCCTAAGGGAACTGGGGGTCTGCTTGCTAATGGAGGACTGAGTGGAGCTTTTGGCTGTTTTCTCCCGGTGATCCTGATTGCACGTACTGACCTACAGGCACATGGAGGGAAAGGTGGCCATTGGGTGTGAAAGCTGCTTATTTTACATGCATGCCTCCCTTCAAGTACCTGTACTTATTCAGCATTTCTACTTATTTAGTCTTTGTACTGTTTAGCAAGTATTTGTATTTGCTAAAATATTGGTACTTGCTTATACCAATAACAGAAGGTCAGATCATCCCTTTGGAAAGCTCAGGGGGTCAGAGTATGAGAAGGCAGCCTGCTCCCCACCTGCTCTGCCTTTGCTTCCTTGTACCAGACTTATGGGCCTCGTTTTCCTGGTTTTGTAAAACCATTTTCTGATCTGCTGGCTAGAATTGTATAAACATATACACATGCATATTGGTAATGACCAGATATTCCTTAAGGTTACGCATTTAAAATAGTCATACAACAAAAGAGAGAGTCCTGTGACAAATAAAAATGACGTTAGAGAAAAATTCTATTTTATGATCCCCAGGTCTTAAAATATGAGGATTGTCTGAAGTATTAGATGTAATGAAGGGCATAATAATTTTCTTTGTGATTTTTCAAACGTTTTCACAACTTCCAGCTACAAGGCTCAGATTCACAGTGCTTTTGACTAGAAAAATAGCCTTTTGCATCACAATGTCCCTTCTTTGGGCATAGGGGATTAATAAGCCTTTTGTGAGTAATAAGTCTCTTTCATGCAATATGTGGATTCATAACAGCTTACATTATAATTAGAGAGTAATTCAGATTCATTGACTGTATACAATTATGGTTTTCCCTTGTCTGATTTCTCTGACCTACGCTTTAGATTGTACCTCACAATGCACCTCCTACATTAAGCATCATTATAGTTCCCACTGACTACTGATGTATTTTCCTAGGTATTTAAGAGATTTCTCAAGGGAATACTGCAAATCCTGTAAGTAAAAAATACCACAGTGCAATAAATAGCCATTTTTAATGGCATCCATTATTTCCCCAAGATGTAATGTCTCAGGGGGCCTGAGTCCAGCAGAGACTCTGATTAGCCCTAAGTCCTTTATAAATCTGCCTCCTCTTGTTGCGTATCACTCCTCCCCTCACAGGCATTTGAGATTGTTCCTCACTTAGCACAACAGCTCTGCACAAAAGCTCCTTCCATTTGGTTTTCTCTTTAAGTCCTGGGAGAGTTTCCTGATTGATGGTAGCGTGTTCAGCCAGCGGACATTAGTAGGTTGAATTATTGCCACTAGAGCGTTAGCTTTCAGAAAAGTTTAAGTTAACACTTGTCTTTGGCTGTGCTAATATTTCTTTTTACTGTAATCGGTTCTTCTAACCTTGTGTTATTTCTATCAAATCTCAGATTAATGATACAATCTGCTTTTGTGTTCTGTTATTGCCTCGGCACACCAAGTAGGAGCTATGACAAATACTGTTCTGGAAAACTGCTAAGCAGTAGCAGCTAACTCGTTAGCCTGGTTAGGAGGAATAAACAGTCCAACCGCATGGGGAATTTTATGAGTCATTTATGAGAAGATAGTTTTAAAAGTGCTCAAAAAAGTTGGAGATCCTTGAGGTAATAAAGATATAAAGTCCAACTCCATTTTTTTTTGTATCATCCAAAGAGCACTGTAGTTGCTTTATAACTAAGTTGCATGTCGCACATGTATCAGTGGATACAGAGTAACAGGCGAACTCCAGTAACAGCAAGAGAAAAAAAACAGAACTGGGGATGTTAACACGTCATTCGGTGCTGTGCTATGACTCATGTTCCACCCCATGATACTTAATCACAATGAAATGCCATAAAGATACACTGGAAAAAGTGGGATGATAGCTGACTTTCAGCAGTTTTTCAGGTACTCTTACTGCAAGCAAAACTTAAATATTGCATAAAAATGAAAAATGAAAAAAAATATTCTGAGTTACTTCAGGGAGACTACTAAAGCTGTGCATAAAATTGAATAGCACTTTTAGACTTTAAAGTTTTGGTCTCCTGTGAAATCCTTTTGCACATCTGTCAAAATTCTTGGCCATTAAGTATGAACTATCTTCTTTCTGGATTCCTTCTCAGAATGTCACTCTAAATATTTACAGTAGATGAAAAGAATGGGGAACTACAATAGAGAGAATAGTGAAGAGAAGTGATGTGAATATTTAATCTCCTTGTGATCATCAGTCAACATAAAGTCATAATTATTTATAAAAGGCAGAACCCTATCATTGAACTTTGATGTCCAATTCCCTTAGACGATGGGGCCAAAAGAGAGCGCAAAAGGAAAAAGCCAACAAGATGGGCTGGTATGAGAGAGAAGAACAATTTTTCCATTCTTTAGAGAAAAAAAAAACTGATTACAAAATATTTTTCTCTGCACACATGGCATAAAGTTCCTGCAATTTCACAGACAGGAAGATAATGTGTGTATTTATCATCACTTGCATAACCAGTACAAAAAATCATCATGGAACTGGTCCAGAAACACAACTTACTTAATTTTTAAAGCAACTGCTGATGAATTGGATGGGAAGTGCATCAATAGTGCTTTTAATGCTGTTTGGGAAATTGGAGAAGAAGAGGGAATCTCCTTTCTGCTTCCTTGAGAAATGATATCAAAGTAAAGGTGTCTGGGGAACAATTTAAGCTTTTTAAGAGCTGAATTAGTATTCCAATGGTATTTCTACACTTCACAGAGTTTTGATGTTATTGACTGTCACTGCACTTCCAGGATTCTCTTTTTCATATATTTAACCCTGTAAGTAGATGAGTAACTTGGCAAATAACAAGAGAAGCTTTAAATTAATATCCTGACAGATGCACTTGTGTTAAATAAAATACTTGGTAGATAGGTGTCAGAGGATAAACTGGAAACTGACAGTAAAGAATCAAGGTAGAATTCTTACAAATGTTTAGGGTTATGCTTGTTTCCACATTTCCAATATCACTGCTGATAGCAGGAACATTTTCGGTGACTAAGGCAGTATGTGTTTGCAAAACGGGGATCTTAACCACTTTTCATGGTCTCAGCATGGTAGGGAAAACAAATATTCCTTCAGAAAATTTGAAAAGGAAGTATGCTGTAAGGATAAATCTGAGCAGATCCATCTAGATGGACTTTTTTTCCTTAATTTGTAGAATTGTTCAGTGCTAGAAAACACCATTTTGTTTCTAAAACAACAATCCATAAGTTCATGGATTGCTTTGGAAAATAAAGCAAGCTAAGTGAATAAGTGTACAGAACTCCAAACTTTGAATTATTTACTATACACAGATAGAATATCCCCAGGAGGGACTGGAACAGTTGTTATCTGAAGGTTCAGTTCACTCAGTTAATAAGAGCTTCTGGTGATTTGGTAGATATTTGGAGGAAAATAGATCTGGTGACAAGCCTGAAGATGTTTCTCTAGCTTTGGGCTGCAAGAAATGTGGCACACGTATTTACAAGGGAGGGAGGGAAATGGAGACAGTTAAAAAAAATAATAATAATAAAAAAAAGAGATAAACTAATGTTCCATTTTCAGCATCTCTCAGCTTGAAATATAGTGAAGCACATAATGTCCCTGTAGCTACAGCAGGCTTCCTCATAAATACTGGTGACATGCTGAATACTTTAAGAAAAGGAATGGAAGTCATTAGACTTCTCATTAATGGCATAGCTCTTGGGTAAGAATCCTAATGACTGCCGAAGCATAAAAAGACACCCTGGCAACTGCTGATCTGCCAAAAGATTTCTTCCTCCCCTGTTATTTCCATTGGATCTTGTCTTTATAAACAGCCAGGAGCTTGAAATGTA